>OZ020166.1:13381852-13701013 GCA_963971145.1 Sussaba pulchella
GTGATTAAGCCTCCGAGTTTGTGGCTTGTGGCCCACTGGGTAGCCTGCTTGTCTGTATCCGTTTTCGATACGTTTGTAGTAGTTCATACCGGCCAGACCTATGGTGGCCTCCAATGCTCGACGTCCGAGTACAATGTGCCAGGACTCTCGAGCTCGTCCCTCGGGATTCGAATCTCAATGTGATCAATGAAATTCAGATCGCAATTTGGTAACCACGTGACACGTGAATTTACGCGCGGTGTTTGGTGATAAAAAATTGGACACATCGATGGGCGGAATTGAAGCTATTATCGGTAGTGAGTATCGTTCAAAGTCGGCAGCCATACTTCAGTTACACAAATTGACTCATCACTGAATATTAGGCTGTATAATAAATTCCCGCCGTTGTCGTCATTTATTTTTTCCTCGCAGTTTTATGATTCTTTAGGTGGGCTTTATACGCATTTGTAAGTCCTTTTCATGCTCTACAAATGGATTTGCTTTAATATTTCGAGTTGATTGATTTTAATCAATTTTCAGGCTTAGAAATTATTGTCTAGATCGTTCGTCGAAATTACGTTTTGAAGACTTGTTGCTTATGTTTCTCATTGATATTTACTACATAGTACGAATTAATGTCCCCGGCCCCGACTGGACACGGCCGTGAGATTCCGCTAGGTCGTGAGATTTTGCATACGAAGGGCTGCGATAAATTCTCCCGTACCCAAACTCACGGTGCAGCCGAGTGGGGGAAGCGATCTCCTCACAGCTAGACGAAGTCCTACTGTAGACAATTTCGACTGTACGACGGTTTAGGCCAAGACTCGGCATTTGTCTTCGACTCCGATACTTATGACAGACTCGGGTTCGACTCGGAACATCACTTAACAAAATTCCGGATATAATTTGGACATAATTGCCGTATACAAGCCGTATCAAAAATGCCAAACGTGGGCTTACCATGAAGCCCGTGGAAATGAGTATGATCTTTCGTCGCTCGGGGCGATGCCAATTCCAAATCGGGGTATCGATCCTGTCCATATTTATCCGACCTTTCATTCGGAAACGAAATTCATTCCGCACACGACCGACAATCAGCTGGACCGAACGGAGCTCTGAAGACAGAAGAACATAACAAAGTCTGGAACATAGTTTCGACGAAGATTTTAATCGGGAATGACGACGAGACATCGCTACGGAACTGACTCACCGGTATGGAACTCGCGTATGTCCGACGATTAAATCTCCAGCGCTCATCGTCCTTATTCTCGTACCACCGCTGCGTCTCGTCCTATCTTTGTTTTTCTCTCGTCTAGCTCTTTATTGCTCTATCTCTTACTCTCTCTTCTATAGTTTTATAAGTTTATTTATAGGAATTTTTATTTTTTTTGCTTATCTCTGTCTATGATACTTGCAGTTGTTTCTATTCCAATTTTAATTTAAATTGTCGTATTGTTATTTTTGTGTTATTAACACCATTGCCTTAAAATTAAACTAGGGCATAATAAACCATGAATCAATCTCTCTCGGCCTCTCCCTCTACTTCTTTATTTCTTTCTCTTTCTTTGCCTCTCTCTTTTATCTCTATCTCGTTATTATTGTTTTCGTGTCATCAACGCCATTGCCTTGAAATCGAACTAGGAGATCATAAACAATCAATCTTTCTCGGCCTTCCTTCTCTCTCTCTCTCTCTCTCTTTATCTCTCCTCCACTCTTTTCTCTATTCCATCCCCTTAGATACCACATCGCCATCGAAAGAAGACGATGGAAAGCGCTTGAAGCCGCCGCTTAACCGGCAGCCACGTTGTACATCCGATCAAAGCGTGGTGGAGTAAGGCAGAAGGAGCAAGCAGAGCACGCGAATACACGTGAACATGCGGGACAATGGCTGTCACCTCATTCACGTCAAGGGCCCGGAGTATGACGAGTATCACGACGAAGACCACGGCGACGACGACGACAACGTCGACGACGACGACGTCGGCTACCGACTTCACGGGGATCCTGCGTGCAGCCCAGCGAGAGGATCGAGTTGCATCGACTTCTTTTTAACACCGTTGTAACCCCCCTCCCTGCCCCCCCCCCCCCCCGACTCTCCCGCGCACCCCTTCGAGTTAAACTCACCCGGCCGGCACAATATATATTCTTTCTACATTTTTCACCCTTTCACGGTTTTACCAGCGACCCTTTTGACAAACAAGCCACGTACATCCACGACCTACTTTGTGCAACACCCGGTATAGTGGTACAGTTACTCTTTTCGAATCACCGGATTGAAGTAAATTGACACGCTTAAGACCCTTTGAGTTGACTAAGTTTGAGAATAGTGGATCTAAGTGAAGGGAAATTGGATTTGAAATTTACGCTGAGCATCGATCGATAATCAAATTTAAGAACAAAATTAAATGTAATATGATAGATTTGAAGGATCTAGGCAGAATGCAAGGAATAACATTGTCGAATTTCCATGACGTTTAGTTATCAATTTCTCTTTGTCTTTTCGAAAATTTGTTGAAAGAATGGGATTTGTGTATGTCTATTGTGTAGATCAGGGTGGAAAAAGTGCATGAAGGTGCGTGGAAATGGAATTTGGAATTTACGCGAGGTGTCGATATGGGTTATCAAAAATGTAGAAAAAAAAGAAATCAAACATGACGTGGGCAATAGGATGGCCAGAATGCAAAGAACAATCGAATTTTTATGATATTTAGTGCACAATCTTTGTATTGTTTGTTCGTTCATTCGTGTTTTTTATTTTTGAAAATTTGTTGAGAAATATGATTTGTATATTATGTTCATTGTGCTTCGGTTTTTGGTGAATCGTCAGCTTAAACTTCATCTGACAATGAAGCTCGTAAGAACGTTTCGTAGCCCATACGACTCTATTACTGTACACCGGGGAAAAGCTTCTGCCTTTTCATCCCCTTATTCGTAATTCCTCCATTCATGGAAACGTCCCGGAGCCGAGCGCAGCTTACGGCAATCCTCGAGTTATGAAGCAGCAGCGCAGATCGCCGAAACTGCGATGGAAGATTTGCTCGTTTCGGGCATTTACGAGCCAAGTCCGAGATATTTCAAATTTTACATTTTTTTCTTCGTATTTTTCTTACGAGCCGAAACGCAGGCTGTCGAAATGTTCGACACGAAGGCGGGAAATCTTCGCTGAAGTTTCACGAATGCCTATTCATCAATTTTGAGTTACGAATCGTTGTTGGGCTTTTTCTTTTTATCTTTTTACCGTCGCTCGTTCGACCGAGGCGAACACCGCCGATTCTCCAATCAATATCGATTCAAATTTCGGATTGGGCTTCTCGAGGCCGAGAATGGGCGTTTGGTGAGTGGAAATGTATTGGAAATACTTTGTCAAACAAATTACTAGTATTCATGCGACAATTAAAATGCGATAATTATAAATAATTTGGACGGCTTCGTGTTGTTATCTCAAATTCTGATGTTTAACAACGTCCAGAGTATTCTTCAAGTCTTCTGGAATTAGAAGTCATTAGTGTGTGTTTAAAATTATTATTTCAATGTAATTGAAGGAGAATTGAAACAAAAATGTAAAAAAATTTTTTCTTCAAAATATCAATAACTTTTCAAAATTTGGATATTTTTCAAAAACATTTACGGCATGTACCATCGAGATACCATTCTAAACCATGATGCCATAGCGCCTCCTCCAAAAGTACATCAAAGCCATCAGTGCACTTTCAATTATAAAAAAAGATATTTTAGATTTTTTTTAAAGCCGACTAGATCATAAACGAAAACTCAGATTATTTTCATTATTTTTGCATTTTTTCCACAAATTGAAACGCAGAAATATTGTGGGCTCTTGTGGACCCCGATCGACCGTCGAGTTTGATCAGAATTACCGTAAGGATTATCTGTAATGACAGTATTGTGAATAATTGGAGGAATGCTCCGGATCCCTTCTTAAATTCTGAACGATGCATGTAAATCTGCATCTGTGCAAAATCGCTTATCTCTTCTCCGTCTTTCGTGATTTGGTACACGGCGCTGCCCAGCCACCGCGTCGCCACTCACGGACTCAGGTCCATTAATAAAGACATCGATACGCGCGTTCTCGGCTCGGCTGTGTCACCTCTGCGGGACGCGAATTCGTCTCGACGCACTATCGAGTTACCATGCAGTTTCTGCGGAGCCTGGGGACGAGACGCTGGGCGGTCCTGCCCCGGACGTCCGACCTTAACAACAAAAATTCCATAACATTCCGATAATCAATCATTGACGTTGATTTCAATGATCCTATGTTAATCATGTCGATGTGGATTTCCTAGATAGTTTTTTTTTATTTCGACCATCTTTTAGTTTGCGTTGTATTTATTTTTTTTTTTTCATGATTTTGACAAATTTCAGGTGCTCGAGTCTACGAAAATCCACGAGTGATCTTTTCATGTTTCGCATCTTTCGCACAAGATTTTTTCTCTCAATTTGTTTCTGTCAAACGTATTAATGTCTTCATTAATGTCTTCGGGGATGATAAATATTTCGATTTGAAATTTTAATTCGTTGGGGCCGGGGACGAGGTATTTATTGAATAAAAATGTATTGAAAACACTTTTATCAGTAAATTATCGTGGGTCAACATTTCTAACTAATAACCATCCATCTATCCCTTTTCCCCATTCGCCAATTAATTGATTAAAGGGATAACGAATCAACGGATCAATGGATTAGTGAATGCATTCATTAATGGATTTCTATAATTCCATATAATATAAAACGAATTGTTCATCCAAATAATACCTTATTATTCCAAAAATATGATAATTTTAATTGTGACATGATAATTGATTATTCGATCGGAAAAGTATTTCAAACAAATTTCCATCGAATAATGATGTCCATCCCTGCTCCGGGCATCAATCTCAAACTCTCTTGTCAAGCGTAACCCAACATTCTATTTCGCATGCAGTCATCGTGAAAACCATGCTTTTGTCCGCATTGTCCTGCTTTGATTCACGAGATTACAGGACCCACAGTTTCGCGTCGCACCACTGAATAATAGGCTTACGAAAAATGTTTCGCAGACGGAAAAACGAGAACAAACGCAACGAAGCCTTTAAAGTCGCTACACGAATTCGTGGAATAAGTTCCGGTTGAGTGTAACGAAAGATTTGGGTGATTCGTTGGCGTGATATGCGCGCGTTTGTACGAAGAACAATAATTATTGTTCCCACGAAGAACCAATAATTCATTCGGCCCGTGCCCCCAGCTTGTTCGCACTCCGAAATGTCTCCTGGGCGCGTATCGCGTTGCGATTCTCGGCAATTGTTCAAGACGTATATCGCCTTCGTCTCTTCGCCTTTTTGTCTCGAGCCAACACAAAAAAATAATAAAAAAAGCTAGAGAAATAAGAAATAAAGATAAAATTAAATTAAATGGAAGATAAATAAAAATACGAAAATACGAAAATACAAAAATACAAAAATACAAAAATACAAAAATACAAAAATACAAAAATACAAAAATACAAAAATACAAAAATACAAAAATACAAAAATACAAAAATACAAAAATACAAAAATACAAAAATACAAAAATACAAAAATACAAAAATACAAAAATACAAAAATACAAAAATACAAAAATACAAAAATACAAAAATACAAAAATACAAAAATACAAAAATACAAAAATACAAAAATACAAAAATACAAAAATACAAAAATACAAAAATACAAAAATACAAAAATACAAAAATACAAAAATACAAAAATACAAAAATACAAAAATACAAAAATACAAAAATACAAAAATACAAAAATACAAAAATACAAAAATACAAAAATACAAAAATACAAAAATACAAAAATACAAAAATACAAAAATACAAAAATACAAAAATACAAAAATATTTTTAAAAAAACGCTGTTATAAAGGGCGAAAGATAGTTCGGCAGATACGCCGAATTCCTCGGCGTGGCTCGTAGAAAGCGTCGTGCGAGTCTCTCATGCGATCGGTATAACTCCTTTTTCTCTCTTCTATATCGCCGCTCCTTTCGTGCTCTATCTCCACCGGCCTCCGTCTTTCTCTTTCGATCCCTCTCTCCCCCTGGCTCTCCCCCGCGTCCCTGTACGCAACATCGCGTATACACCAGACGGGATCGCGGTCCAAAAAGTATTGCAAAACGCGGCGCGCTTATATTCGCGCGCTCTTGCGCTTCGCGAAACTGGTTTCACCGTCTTCGCTGTGAGTCACCGTCTATAATGACGAACATCGCGGGGAACTCGCGAGCGGACCGAGCGGTGGCACACACCGAGACGTGCTCTCGGTAACGACGACGGGACACACAGGCAAAGCTTGTGTGCGATGCTCTCTCGAAGAGCACGGAGGGTACTTATCTTACGATAACTATGCGATCGGACGTCGATGAGAACGATCAGTATTGACGTGGAATTAAATAGTTCGGGGGAGGAAAAAAAAAATTAAGCAATTTCGGAGAATGTGAGAAAGTTTTTTTGTATTTATGAATTTGTGGAAGATATTCGTGAGTCTCACGAGTTAGAGGAGCCCAAGGAAAATAAGAGGAACTCGATCTCTCAACTTAACAGTTTCTCCACCTTTTTTTTTATCATCGACAAAATGGAGATGTGAAATATTTATGTTTGTTTATGTGATTTTTAATTTTTTCTTATTAAGATTCTTATCGAATTGTGTTCAATAATATTGCTTATTTATAAAAATTAACATATAAAACGACAGCAAAACGTGTATCGGTAACCCGTAGATAGTATAAGTTTGAATACGTTGTTCTTGCGTGCATCGATGATCGTAATCGGTTAATTACAACTCAGGTATGATTGTGGGATTGAGAATCCGGTGATCGATAAATTAAGTAGAAATTCCTCGAGCGCATAAGTCTAATTAATGGTCGAACGAGTATCCGGTATTCGTCCGGCACTTAAAACAATTTTCAGGCATTAGGGATTACAAGAAATTCTCTTGAGCGCGTGAGCTCAACGGTTCCGGTTACGTGGAAATTGGTTGCCGTTGCTGGTTTTGCTGACGAAAATTTGGTATGTCATTCGAAGAACGGTAAATGCCGGCGCTGCTGATTACAAACGGAACGAGGTACGGGGTAGAAACGAGATCCTAATCCCAAGATCGTGGGATCGAGCATAGGTCGAAGAAAACAAGTCCCGTTATATTTCCACAACCCTTGTGCCTACCACGGAGATGTCTTTCACTCGGCGAGCTGCACAACCGCGGTTGTATTTCGTTCTGGCGTCTCTTCGGGGGTCCTTCGTGAGCGTCATTCGTCTGTCCACGACGACGAAGACAACGCGAACACACGAACGAAGGGACCCTTGCACAATCGTGAACAACATCGACCGCTCTTCTCGTTTACCATCAAGAACCTCGAAATTTACGATCCTCGTGGAAACGTCGGGCCATTTAACCATTCTTAGGACTATATAATTCAATCAAGATATATATGTTACGGGTAAAGTTAGATAAACGGATAAACCTAGATTTACCCGGGTAAACCGCGTTCTATCCGCTTTCGCTTGCATAAAGTCCGAAATATATTTGAAATTGTACACGTTTCGGGCTTTACCCGAATAACCTGAATAAATGTATAACCTTAATAAATGTAAATGTTAAGCTATTGAGAATCTTTGTAACTCGAAATGTCACAGCAGTTTGTCTTGTTTGAACAAATAAATTATTGTATTCTTTACTTTAGAAGGATAGAGTGTTCTTACTTTTATCTGTAAAATGTGTTTTTTTTCAATTAAATACCATGGTTTACCCGGGTAAACGTAGGTTTACGCGCTTATCTAACTTTACCCGTGACATATCCATATATAATACGTATGCTTCGGATTCCCAGGACCGAATTTATTCAAAATTCTTTAATAAATCGGATGATAATCGTCTGCGGAATGGTGGAATGACGTGGCATGAGATGACTCATGGATGTTTATTTTACTACGTGAAATAAGGATTCATACCCGGCGATTCTATTTGGTATTTGTTTTTTTTTCGGCAGGAACATAATTACCGAAAGGTAGAAATATATCTCCACCACTTAGGCATGTATTAAAAATGAGAAGGTTAACCTAGTTAGAGGCAACGATTAAAAGTGGACTGAAAATTTCAAAATAGGCTGAAAATTGTTATTATTTTTTAAATTCTTTTTACTAGTCGTAATCAAAATTCGAACATGACCCAACCGTCAACCGGCCTAACATCCACAGATATCCCT
The DNA here is from genome assembly GCA_963971145.1 of Sussaba pulchella. Classification (NCBI taxonomy): domain Eukaryota; kingdom Metazoa; phylum Arthropoda; class Insecta; order Hymenoptera; family Ichneumonidae; genus Sussaba; species Sussaba pulchella. Next base: position 13,390,068 of record OZ020166.1, read on the forward strand.
TCCGAGACATATATATATTTACCAACCCTTAGATCGGTACATTTCGGAGCAGGGTAAAATGGTACATGAAATAAAAAACATATATTCAGAGCAGAAATTATTTCCGCACGCGCCTTTCAACAAATAAAATCAATAAACAATTCAACTTTTAAGCATAAAAAAAATCAATTTAAAATTCCATGACTATTTCCTTTCCTACAAATACGATACGATGTTTCCAACCTTCGTTTCCCTTTCGAGAATTGCCGACTACAATGTCCGTAACAGGTGCTTCGGTCCATATTTTTTCCCAAATCCCACCCGTTGCGTAATTTTTTTTTGCCTTCATTCTCAAACGGGCCCCGATTCACACTCGGCAACGGGGATCGGGGAGAGTATCAAGAGCGCCGAACGCATTTAACGCGCTGTGATCCGAAGTCCCGCGCGTGGGACATGCAGCACACATCTTGGGACGACACCTTGCCACGACACTCTTGGGGTTCAATCGGGTCTTCGAAGACACCCGGAACCCATAATACCCCTCGGATTCGCGAGGCCTGTCCTCCAGGTAGACGCCTCTTTCGAACCTCTTCTTCTTCTTCTTCTTCTTCCACCTTACATCCTCGTTTCTCTTCTTCCTGCTACCTACATACCACGATAATACCATGCTCGATGAGGTGTTCAGGAACTAAGACGGTCACGAAGGAGGAACCTCGTCGAAGTTCCTCATACTGCGCGGCACCCCACGAGCAGGTATGGCCCAACGAATTTTATTGCGACAGGTTGCATCTCTTTCGTCTATCGACCCCTGCACCTGCGACACGATGCCCCCCTGCCCCTCCAAGAGTCTTCCGACAGACTTATTTTTGTTCCCTTTCGTTGTGAAAGGATCAGGGCGGTCCTAATAACCTCATTTTTGCATGAAAATCGGATCAGGTTCTATAATAGTGGTAATCTGTACCCTCACTATTACATATTTATTACGGATTTAGTCGCAATGATAATAATAATAATTTATAAAAATAATATTAATAGTAATGATAAAAAAAAAATAATAATAATAATAAGATAAATAATAATAGCAATAATAATAATAATAATAATAATAATAATAATAATAATAATAATAATAATAATAATAAGATAAATAATAATAATAATAATAATAAGATAAATAATAATAATAATAATAATAATTCTTAACTGAATTTATATTCTACGTGAAAGCATTTTTTCTAACGCGTTATTAAACTCACAAGTCGCGGGAGTTTGATGATTCGTGATAGGTCGGTAACGAAGATATGTAAGACCTGTTGTTCGGAGCAGGTTCGAACGGCGCTTCGCGAATGTCCGAAGTTTTGTACCAGGCTTCCGTTGGCTCCGTGCGAAGAGGAGAAAAATTGACGAGACTCACGGTGGCTCTCGCGTTCTCAGAATTGAATCTAACAAGTGTGTTACATCCACCCCCTCGTGAGGGAGAGTAATATATATCTGCACCGGGTCCGAGGGACACCGGTGGGACGTCGCGAGTGATAGCTTCGGCTTCAGTGTCCGGGTATATATACCGGATCCCCTTCGTCGTGTCTTCCAACATCGCTGCACTTCGTCTCGGTTCAGTTTTTTTTCTTCCCAATCGTTGATGCTCGAACCTCTAATTCTTCGCAAACTTATACTTCTACATGTAAAGAACAGTGTCTGTAGGTTAGTTTTTGTTATACGAATTTCATTCTCTTGACGTTCAAAATAAGAGAAAAATCGCTGTCCACCCGATATTTCGAAAAATGTACCTTATCCAGTGTTACTTAATGATAATTTGAGTTTCCTTTGCTCCTTCATCACTAAGGAATAAATCGACATCAAGCTGATTCGAAATAATTCATCAAATTGAAGGAAATAAATGAAAAATCGACAAACAACTGAAATGAAGAAAAAAAACGTGAGCGAGAGTTAATGAACCGAAACGTGAAAGCCAGAGAGAAAGAATGATATAAAATAAAAGACGGCGAACGTAGATAGACACAATAATGGAGTAGTTCAGATAGCTATAATAGCATGAAACATAATACCGCACGGGATGAATCCAACGAGCCGAAGCGAAGATGGGAAGATGCACAGAGCAGCGGAGTGAAGTGAAATGAGAGAGACGTTGCATGAGAAATAAAATACGCGGCGCGAGGTAGATGATGCGGCATGGGGTTGTGGGCAAACCCGAAATGCACGAACGTCGAGAAAAAGAGAGAGAAAGAGAGGGAAGATGGAGCCGAGAGGAACCGAGCCGGGGCTTCGCAGGAAAGACAACTCGATTTTCTGGGGGTTAGCCGGAGAAAGAACGAATTACGGTGGTCGGCGCCTTCACGATCATTCTTCAGTCTAGCGCAACGACTCGACGTATTTTTTTCGGCTCTTCGTGAAGACGTTAAAATTGCTTTAATGGCCGCCAAAAGTGGAAATTCAAGCCGACCGGTATTCTTTTCTCGCTCAACGTCATTACTACTTCTGGATTCACACAGTTTCGTTTTTCTTGTCTGCTTTATCGCTTCACTGAACTATTGTTGTTTATCTAATCCCAATCCAAAAAAAAAGGGAAAAGGACGAATTTACGATAAATTTCTCACGCGAAAAACACATTTTTGTTTTTTTTTTCTAGTAAATTATGTATTTAATACTTTTTTGTATAAATTATTATCTTGGAATATTCCTTAATATTCGTTACATTGTTATCTGTTGAAGCAATTTCCTTCAATCCCTGTTAACACAATAAAGACAATAATGTGGTTTACGGAGTTGGCGGTGAGGAACGAAGGGATGGCGGGGGAAGGGACGATTCGACCGAAGAGCCACTGGCCATATTATTATCCCGAGACTCTCGTCATTATGTCTACATCGTGGATACGATGTATAATACGCTGCACCAGGGATAAGCCATTATCTTGTTTACGTCACGAGAAGCGACGTCGTTTCCCGTGGAACGCTTGGTGCAATTCAGAAAATCACTTGAAAATAATAATAACTCATGCGATGGTTAAAAGAAATATATATTTATGTATTGTAAACACCCAAAGAGACGACAATATTCGTGTATAAATCTTTTACTACTACATTGTGTTCATCTCGTGTGATTGAAGCTCAATTATGGGTTGAAAATAATTTGGAAAGCATTTTTGAAAGAAAATCGAATTAAAGATTATTTTTGTCATCGATATTTGGAAAAAAATGCATTAAAAAAATGAATTCATGAAGTATTTGGTACTTTTGCAGCCTGTCAGCACGTTCTTGAATCTCTCAACTCGATTCGAGTTCTTCACCAATTTTTTTTTTTTTTTACCCTCTTGACCAACTCGACTCGTCAACGCCGTCAATTATACGAATATCTTCCTGGATGGATAAACGCGTTGGTCATCGCGATTCGGAAGCCCACGCGGGCGAGTTCTAATCAACGACGAAACTATTGTCGTCGTTGTTTTTATTTTTTTTCGAAGTCTATTTGGTTAATTTCGTCGGTGGATTGTGAAAATCCGGAAAACGATGTAATAACGTTGACATTTAAGTGGGTCACACTGACGCTTCCAATGAGAGGAAACGAACGTGGGGACGAGATAGCGATCAGATCTTCGCAGATTCATCTCCAATAGCTACGACGACGACGAACAGACGGACAAAAAATTTGCCCCAGCAGCTCATTAACCGATATTTCTGTGATTGAGTCGGTTTGCGTGAAGTGCCTTCTGCCAGCCTCGAGATTATCGTCGAATGTGATTTCGAACAACGTCAGACTAGCTTACGATTACGGATAAAACGATCTTCCCGTTTAGCCAACAATCTGAAAGATGAAAGCTCATCGATGATGAGAGAAAAATCTGAGAGCTACAACATAACAATTTTTTATTTTCTCGTGATACACTCTAGTGTGCGAATATCGTCGCTAGTTCTTTCAGTAAAACATCAGAGATTTGCCGCGACGGTAAGAGTAATAATGATTTATAGCGATTTAGTGGTTTTGTCTTTATAGAATCGAAGTGGAAAAGACGATGGAAGCTTTTGAGATCGCCACGAGATGACGTGAGATTTGAAACCCGTGAGCTTGGAGAAACACGACCCGGGTCAACACCAATTTTACTCTCCACCATCATTCGTCCCTTTTCTTCAGATCTTTGACATAATTCAATGTGACAAGTGGTCTTGAGATTCATTTATGTATTCGAATTTGTATTTTTTTTATCGAAACGTTGCGTTTCTCATCAGTTAATTCCCAAACATTTCGTTGTCATCAGTCTCACAAGATTTTCGATTATATATCTTTGAGTTCGAAGATTCTCGAGCCGACAATAAAAATCATGGTCAAACATTGGACCAAAATTAAGAAAAATATATTATATTTTGTTCCACACATGGAGAAATCATATTACTATTGTTCAATTGGAAGTTCAATGCAATTTCAAATAATTCAATATACACAATCCACGCATTATAATAATATTTATTGAAAGATTCATAATCCTGATTATTTTTCTTCCGTAGAATATTTTTCCCAAAAATTTTTATCGGGAATAAAGACGACAATATCGAGAGTAGTATTAATTGCGAGATATATTTAGAGACGTTAAAAGATAAAAGCTTTGGGCAGAAGGCTTTCGATCGACTCCACACGAAGATACACTTTTTGTGGGTTTCTAGGTCGTTCGAGGAGCGCGAATGAATGAACGCGGCCCTGTGTAATTCATTCATGCCGGGGAAGATGCTGTATAGCCACAACCACTTCCACGACCGGGAGCCAGAAGCAACACCGGCAACCGGAGTTTCTTTGCGTCTCTTCCACTCTTTCCTCCATCTTCTTGGAGGTTGGGTGCCGAGAAGAGTCCGGAGTTAGCGACGGAGATGGAAGAAGCCACAACGAGAGACCCTCATCCCGGGGCTGCGGAGAAGATCCTTGCTTGTAAAGTCGCGCCCCGTTACATTCCGCTCGTCCGCTTCCGAGAGACGGAAAAAGACTTAGGGAGAAAGACAGAGAGACGGAAAGGGACGAAGGAACCCTCGGGGGTCGAACTTCCCGCGATGTTGTACCTTAAGTCGCGACCCTGCGGTAGCGCCAGTCGCGTTACCTCATTCACAGATCCTGCAAATGCGGTTTATACCAATTTATACTTATTTTTACCAATCCAATTTCTCCGTTTCAACAAATTTCTTGAATTTTCAAAACAATTTGAATTGATCTGTGGCTAAAATTGTGGCTACGAAAAAAAGTCGATAGTCAAATCGAAAACAGGAAAAAAAAAATTTACTTTAAAAGTTTACGGTATTTGCATTACAATCAATTTACAAAATTTCGGGGTGATTTAAATTATTTCGTTCTCTAAATCCTTACCGCAAGAAAAAATTGACAGTAAAATCTTCAAGAAGAAAGAAAACAAATGACGGACCAAATTTTTACGTTTTAATCAATCTTCGAACTCGTGAAAATAATTCAAGTTAATTCGCTCCAAAAATCGTTGCCACAAAAAATATCGACACTAGAAACTACAAAAGACGAGGGAAAAATAATCTGGATAAAATTTTTACGTTACGGCCGATCTTTTAACTTCAAAAATAAATCAAATTAATCCATTGCCAAAAATCGTTACCGCAAAAAAAAATCGATAGTCAAATCTGAAAGAAGAAAAAAAAACCACAATTGGACAACCCTTCGCGAAACGTGTTGCGAACCGAGACGGTCTTGGCGGAGGGAGGGAGAGAGAACGAGACGGCGAGAGTGAGGGCAAGATAAATTGGGAGAGGGGCGAAACCGTGCGTTGTTATCGGCGTGGAATCAACGTCGGGTTCTTGTAGAGCTTGGACCAACATCCAGACGGTATATTCGATACTTCGGAGCAGCCTCGAGAACTGCATTCCACCGGATGTCTCAGCAATGGCCAAAATAGTAATAGCGGTTGTAAGAACGATTCGACCAATCGCGTTACTAACCCAGAAGCCATTACATTGAGAATTATTTTACGCTTTCTCCTACACCTGTTCTCACTTTCGTTCGTGAGTTGCCAACCGCTCCGCCCCCCCCCCCACCCGCCCCCGGGGGGCGACGAATTCCTTGCCTCGAATTGCCATATCAAATCCATTATTTATTTTTTTACTTATCGAATCAATAATAATGAGAAACACATGAATTATTCGATTGGATATTATATCGCGTCAATGCGGTTATTATTTACTCCCGAATAATTTTACGACAGCGCGAAGGTGATTGAACGAAAGCGATAACGATAATTAATTCGACGTGAAGCAGCGATAAACGAGGGACTCGTTCATTTGGCGACGGTTATACGTTGAAAATTTATTGTTGAAATGCGAAAGACTCGGGGAGTCTGTTGAATCGTTCGCGATCAAGGACGACGAGTGCTCGGAGCAGTCTTTCAGCTTGCCGAAGCTCTCGCTTTTGATCATTGTTCTCCGTTAAGATTTTCCATCGTTGATACGCCACTCCCAGAGTTTTTAAACACGAGAGCCTATTCTCGTCGATGATGCACATATTCGTTCGATGAATTAACATTTTTTCTTTGTAAATTGCCAAATTCATTGACAAACAATTCGTGAAAAAGAAAAACAACGATCTTGTGAATTGCACATCCGAATGAAGTTGATTGTGGATTGATTCGTGGATCTCGTTAACGTTTGTGAAGATCATGGGGGTGATGGAGAAATAATATCGCTTAGTCATTGGGCCGAGTATGGGAAATCAACGTCTCGTTCGAGTCATCAGCGATCAACGTTCCCAGACGTTCGCACAATTAATTCCCCAAACCGGCAATTAGCGAAATTATTAATAAAAATTCTAATGAAGCTAAATAAGCGGTGATAGAATCCTTCCTGTGTGGCCCGGGGCCATTGTTGCGAGCTCCGCGACGAAGAGACATTCATCACGAAGCATGAGTGCTACGCAACTTGCTCGAATAATTGTATGTCAATTGGTGCAATTCGGACTCGCGCGCGGCCGGACGAGCGGTGCACACCCTTCGGGGAGAAAAAAAACTACGATTTAATCGAGAATAATTAAAATAAAACCTTCCGTCGATCATTCGATATTCTTATCGTCGTAATTAATTATCGAACGAAAGACCGATCCGATTTTTGTGTGGGTGGGTGGATATATTGGGGTGTGTTTCGGGGAAAATATGGTTAGGCACATCTCAGACTCTAAGTATATGACATCTGGCAAAATTTGAGCCTGATCGGACTAATTTTAAGAAGCAACGCAGTCGTTATATCGATTTTGGATTCGATTTTAACGTGAATAAAAAATTGTTTAACCAGTTAAAATCGATTTCATTAGTGAATATGAATGTTTGGGGGGTGAAATTAAGTGCAATACTCGACCTGGCGCTCGTTTTAAATAGGAAATGATGAATTTCACGTATTAAAAGTCATTGAAAATATACGAAAATTAAATAACAAGCTTGTTGAATCTATGCAATCCGGGTAACGTCAGAGTGTACTACGATCGAAGAACGTGCGAAATCCATCATTCCATCTTCGCAAAAATAATTTCCACGCAATTAATATACATATATATATATATCGTTCTCCTCGCGCGAACCCGTTGATGAGAATATAATCTTGAATGTGCGTGGTCTCACTCGTTCCGTTGGATAATGCCTCGAGATGCCCCATCCCGCAATCACCGACAATCTGAGGTTGCGGGATATTTATTTCTTCGCTAACGCGAAACCCAACATCGTTGTGGTCTTGTTTCCACGATATCCGTACATCAACCACCCTCTTTCGTCCCTCGAATTATTTTTTTTCCGATATCACAGGATCGTACAAAAACCAATCGAATGAAAACCGTGTTTACTCCAAACTCCAATCTCAAAGTTTGTTATTACTCGATCGAATAATAAAACCCTAATTCGTTACAACAAAATATCTACAGAACGTCAAATTGCCTTCACAAACCGACCTCGACAATTTTTCATCCCAGGTATTTCCTCAAAAATTCTTTTCTCAAAAATATTCTTAAGAGCAAATAGAAAAAAAGGGAAGGACGAAGGTTTTCAACAATAACGCCGTTGAATATTTACAACGCCGATGAATAAAAGCCGACTCGAATGTTGCACCGGTGATCGTAAATTAGACGGCGATGAACGAAAACATGTAGCAATAGCCAATTAGCAGTACGACTTAGTCCATCTACGTTTTTTTCGTCTACGCCCGTGGAATTCCCCCTCGGTCTACCGATCGTCGTCTCATTTCGTCTTCTTCCCGCTCTCCGGCGGACCATAAAGCTTCGACTCTTCTTATTCATTCGTTCAATATCTATTTTCAGTGCTCGAAAATCCGGTCCCATGTATCAGTGGAGGACCGATTTCGATAAAAAAAATAAATAAATAAATAAATAAACAAAGAAACGAAAAAAAAAATATAAGACTACCATCGGTCTCGCGCTCGACTCGCGAGACTCCGGACGGTGTCTCATCGGTGGCGGCGCGTACACGTCGCAACGCATAACCCAGAATCGCGAGCGATGGCTTATGGGATACATCTAACAAGCTGGGCCCTGTGAATTCCGAGCGGTCCCACCGCGTAATCAAATTATTCTTAGAAACCACGCTGCCGCGAAGCATGTGTGTTTCTAAAACCCCACCGCGGTGACGTAATTCGCGCGAAAAAGTAAGCATCCGAGTGACTTACATCGTTCGCGTACGGACACATTGGCGAACGCTTTCAACCGGAAGCAATGGGAATGTGGTTGTCGCAAAAAAGAAACGAACATAAAAAAAAACAAACCCGAAATCAACGAAAACGTTGTCCAACCGAATTGCTCCGTTTCCGTGGTCTTTTTTTTATTCAACAACGTAAATCTGGAGTACAGGGGGAGATGATAAGGGGATCAATCTGTCCGTGCAGTCACTGGCTATCGGGTTCACACATGGCGGAACAAATTGCGAACCAACGGATATGCTGGTGGTTTGGAAAAGACGTCGAGTAAATGCAGTTTGATTTATTATCGTCGCCGCCCAATGTTAATGCATCATTTTGTTATATTGAGAATCTGTATTTTCTTAATTTACTTCGAACACGATCCAACTTCTTTCGCGAGGGAACTCCATATCGGTGGGTTCGAAGGAGAATCTTGAGGGGGCGTTTATTATCGAGTTTTTGGCACCGTCATCGACTAAACGCGTTAATCGACCACGAAGACGAAGTAGTCGGCAAAGTAGAATAGCTAAAAATTAATTAAATAATGATAATAATAATAATAATAATAATAATAATGAAAATAATAATAAAAATACTAATAATAATAATAATAATAATAAAAATAATAATAAAAATGAGGATGCTGCATAAGGATGCGGAGCGGACCGTATTATTGTCGTCGAATGCCGCCGCGAATACATCGTCGACGGATGATTCGGAAACGAAGGAAGCGGCAGAAGCAGACTGGCCGGGGTAGTTGGCAACGAAAGAGCGGAAGGAAGAGCACCGAAGGGTTATCGTAACGCGATATCGCACATAGCGCCCCCTATGAGCGCACGACTGAGATAGAAAGCGCGCGAAATGGTCGGTCGAAACGGCCGTGAACCATTTTCGGGCGCTAGAGCAGTGCGGAGCAATGTGAAAGCGTAACCGGGGAACAACTGGGAACGCTCTCGAGGAACAACAGAGCTAAAGAGAGAAAGAGAGAGAGAGAGGGAGAGAGAGTGTGAGCGAGAAAAAGCAAGAAAGAACGCGCGGGCGTGAGAGGGACCGCATCATGTATACAATCTCACAGACAAAATAAAAATTCGACGACACGAGGCGAAAAAGTGGTGGCACGGCGGCGGACGTAGGACGAGAAGAGGCGAAGTAGCGAGTGTGGAAAAGGGAAGGAAGAAGAGAGTCGACGAGACGTTGAAGCAGCTCCCACAAGGAACGGAGTTGAGGGAACCGAGCCAAGTTCATTTCTGTGGTTCTCTCTGCATCGGACCGGTCCCCGCCGGTCCAGAGGATCAACCGAGTGTGTCTGTGTGTGCGTGTAAAAGAGAGAGAGAGTGAGAGAGAGAGAGAGAGAGAGAGAGAGAGAGAGAGAGCAAGCGAGATGTGTTCTCGCGTTGTTGGACCTCGCGTTTGCGCGCCACAGGGCAGCGGGCATCAACGGAAATAAAAGTAGACCGATATTTCTCGGCGCTGGTCCGGGACGCGAATCGCGGGCCCTAACGGCGCTTTTGTTCACAGCGCCGGCGAGACCGAGCTGCGAGATGGGACGAACGCGATTTATCAGGGGAGTTAATTAATAGGCGAGCGTGGTATAAATGTGTCTTATAATCGCGAATAAAGCAAAATTTCGACGAAATTGGTATTTCGATACGGTCTCTCGCGGGCTTTGACTCTTCGCATGCCCGAGCCGCGGTTCGAAACGCCGAAAGGTCATTCTCGTGGACAAAGAATTTTTGACGGATTTCGCGAGAGACGAAATAATTAATGATTCCACGAGAAATCGTCGGAGCTTTCTGTTTAATCGTGACAAGCGTTCGGTGGATGCAGCATCCCAATCTCTAATTTTAGAGTCAATTTTTTTTTTTTACTATCTCGCATCTTATTTTATTTATTTATATACGTTTCAACTTACAAATCATATTTATTCAAATACATATATCGAATGTTTCTGGAAATAGTCATAATGATAATAATAATAACAACAATAATAATAATTGAGTTCTATGTAATATAATTTACTTATAATAATAATTAATAAATAATTTTTATTTTTTTATTTTTCAATTACTCGCCGTTATTTTTCGCAGTCGCAACATCGCCGGCAGTTCTCAGGCTTATGTCACGCGAAGTCAATTGAACGCTGTTGCAATTGAGAGTAAAATCGAGAGCCAAATTGACACCGGCGCAACAGCCGTCCTCGCGAAAACGCAATTTTTTATTCGCCGATCTACGATGATGCGTCTCGATCTTGTCACGGGATTCGCAACGTTGACCGTGACACGCATCCCCTCCGTTCGAAATTTCGCTTTCATCGGATTTGCGGACGGTCGGTTGACCGTGGTATTTCATCGCAATTCTAATCGTGTGAGTCACTTCCGGACTGGGACTTCGGGAGCTTCTCGTGACCTCGGTCTTCTCCCGAATGTTAATGCGAAGATTCTCCGAAATTTCGGAACAGATGCAGTCCTTGAAAGCCGCCGACTCGACCGAATTCGCACGCATCGTTCGTCCCGTCGGACCTGAAATTGAATTACGGTGAACAAAACGACGCTGATCGTTTTTTTTTTTTTTTTTTTTAATCGTCGCGGACGAAATTTATCATTTTTCGGGACAAAAAGTTTATCACGGATTTTTTTATTTTTCTTTTAAATTGATTTTACGGATGATAGTTTCGAATTTTACATTAATTTCGATTAATCGCCAGAAACGTCGTTCGATATCGCGTGATTTGCCGGGCGTCAACGTCCGACGGTTTTATGGACAGGTGAAGCGATGGTGGGCGCACAGGTATGCGAACTGTGCACAGTGGTGCAACCTGCATCGCGTCAGACACCCGCCCCTGACTGCATGCAACCCGAAAGGCCGGGGTGCAACGCGCGCAGCGGTCTATTGCGCTCTTGACGGACGGACGGATTTATTTCACTGGGTGATATGGCATGGTTCATTGCCGCTCGAAATTATTTCACGGAGATTTTTATATTTAGAATACTTAGGTTATTCGAATGAACATGCTGCATAGGAATAAACGAATGGATCGGTGAAAAAAATTTGGGTGGACAAAAAAAAAATTTAATTCAATAAGGGAAGAATTATTTTTTTAATTTGTCCCACGAGAGTGACATTTTTGAAAAATGAGAGGATTAATGTTGAGGTTGAGAGGGGTTTTTGAAAAAGAAATAATAATAATTATAATAATAATAATAATAATAATAATCATAATAATAAAATAAATAATAATAAAAATTGTCACTGTAGAAAAAGTTACTGAATTTTTCTATTCCAAAATCATATATTCCTTACTTTGATTTGAAAATGGTCGAAGTTATCAAAAAGCCCGCCCAGAACGAGAATCACGATCCCGAAAAACAGTCAAAAATAAAAAATCCATGTTTTCAGATCGACTCTGCGACCTTCGTCACGTCCCCGTGCGAAAAAATATATTCTATGCAACTGCGTGCAGCCACGACATTTATTGAGATTATTTTTTTCCAAAAAATGTTTTTTTTTTTCGCACGAGTTGTCTCTCAAAGTCAATAAGATTGAACACGATCTGCCCGATAGTTCTCTTGCAATTTTTTTACATATTCCGGACCGATTTTCAGGATAAAGAAACAGATGTGACCCTTCAAAATAATAGATGCTTAGGTGCCGATAATCATCGTCTAAATAATTTGGATATTCTCAGGAAAACGCAACAAATTCGTACCTTCGACGATGTTTTTCGTGCATTCCTCGAGACTGACAAAATCTTCATTGCACTCAGTCGTTTCCACGCGACGATTGCCAGAACCTCTTCGTCGGGATTCTCTACGTGCGCCATTTTCGATGGTGCAAGAACGCGCTCCGCTCGACGCCTTCACTTTATCGCGTCCGAAGCTCGAAACTTTCTCCAAAAATTCGTCGAGAATTACGTCTCTGTCGGCATTGTTCCGAGACGATTGAACGGATCCGCGCGAACGAGCGCTCGCCTGTGAATCTATCAATGGAATCGGCGATTCCGGCAATTCCAGTGAAGTTATCGTCAAATAGGCCGGTCTTTCATTTCGAATTCTTTCCAACCACGATCTGTAACTGCGTACAAAAAAAATATTGAAACGCCATTCTTATTTTAATGTTTTAAATTTAGAAAATTACGTGACAATTGATTTTGAAAAATAAATTGAAATGCTCTCACGTAATGAATATTCACATTAATATTCTTATTTTTTTGGGTATTTATCCATTCAATTTAACGAATATTTGATAAAAATGAATATTCAATGAATATTTATGATGTTATGAATTTTACACTGGATAAAATTCGAGTCATCCAATCAGTAAATGGAGTCAATGCTCTCCGTCTCCGTACCGTGAAGGTTATTATTTCGATTCGTTCGAGGACAACCTGTACATCGTGCATTTTCTTAATTCTTCAACCCTAGACCGGTCATCATATGGGGGAATACGCATCGCCGATCGTTTTTTGCCCTTCAAAACTAATTTGTTGATTCATCAACAAAAGCGAAAATCTTGTTGATAAATCAGACTTTCTCCTCTACCGCTTATAGAAATCAATTATATTCTTTTCGAATCAAGTAAAACGATCAGAATATAAAGATATTTAGGGTTAATAAGAACGACAATGGTAACAATAACCTTCCGATACCTCAAAAAAATATTGCAAGAGTTGTTGAGCCCAAGGAAAAAACTAAAAATTTCGTTCTTTTTACGCAATTCATGAATTTTCATGGGGGCCTATAAGCCCTGTTAACTACTTTAAAATTAACGGACGACAGTGAAAAGAAGAAATAAGAATATAGATGCCAGTGCCTAGCCCCGATAAATGTTCCCACATCAAAATTCGTTTTCAAAACCATTACAAAATAAAAAATAACATCGATGCAGTCAATTAGCCATCACAAAGATATTACGACACTGTTTCACGGTGAAAACAACAACGCGAGTTCCATTACCACGCCATTCAGCAGATAGTTTATTTCCCCCCCGACTTTAGTTCTTTCGGAGAAGTACGAAAAAAAAAACGGTGCAAAACGAATTCTCGCGAATTGGAACTCCTTTCGAGATCGACAGGAGTAAAGAAACGAGCAACGTTCACGTCGTAAAACCCTTCGAAGCTTTGGCTCGTCTCCCTCCGCAAGCCGCTGTACTTCCTTTCCTTCACGGACATTCGGCATCTTCGTCTCGCACTCGCGAATCTGCGGAGACGTCTCCGGCCGCGATGAAGTTAACAACACTTTTCACGTTCTTTGAAGCGAACGCGACTCAAGTGCCCCCGCCCTACCGGCAAAGACCAAAAGCGACATTCAACTGTGAGGCAAAGGTTCGTTTTTTTTTTTCCCCACAGTGCAAGCACATCGCGGAGTTGACCGTAATTGCAGGCCAAGACGATAAAGAAGAAGAAAGTGGCGATGAAAGACGGAAATGAAGTAAACCAAAAAAAAAAAAAAACGCGAAAAAATGAAATATAGAAAAGAAAAGAAAAATCGGTATAAAAGGTTGGCAATAAAGAATGTGAATTGTCAGACGAATCAAGTTCCACCCGACGACGTCCCAAGACCTTTCGAAGAGTAGAAAAAAAAAGAACGACGAAGAGGGATGTACAAAGAAGAAAATTATTCACCATTGATCCACTTTCATTCGCTTCTACCCCGAAGCCATTACGATTTCACGTACAAACATTTTTTCCCGTATCGAAACGATTTATGTTTCACACTCGACCGTTGATTACAAGTTGCCCAACCAACCGGACGTTCGATGAATCGAATAATCGAAAAGCGCGCCGAATTTTTTAATAATTATTCCACCTTAATCCTCGATGAAATATTTTCAAAACCCACACACACGCGCGCGAACACACACGCGGAATAAAATGATTTCTACTGTGTCTTCCTCTCCTACCTTCTGTCACTTGCGGCGAATTTAGCGTGAGAGCGAAATAAAAAATTTTTCGTCGGAGAAGTCTGCGGTCTCCTGGGAAGAATACGTTTCGGAATTGCAAATCGTGATTTATAATCCGTAACATGGGCGTGTACTAGAATAATTGTATATTAGTGAAATATCCATCGCCGCGACGGTGATACAGTATTTCTAGGTAAATTATAACGTATGCGATGCGTCCCGTGCGGTGATGCTGACCGGTTTACGACACGTTTCGCCGTTCGTTCGCCGGCAAACGCGGTAGCAACCCGGTTCATCTTCAACGCGGTTGTATACAGCGCGATATACGACGTTGAAATACCTCGAGGAACCTCGCCCTGGGCGATCGCGAGGACTCCTCGGATGACAGATATGACGTGCCGGAGATGGTGACCTTGAATCCGTACAATCCCTCTCACGGGTTGCGCTTCGCGGTTCCTCGAGCGTGAGGCGCCGAATGTAGAGCCCCGGCACCTCCTCCACCAGGAGACGCCTTCTTCTGTAGCCAGCCACAGTGTAAGCCAACCCTCGACCGAATCCCACGATTGAGCCTTTTACGAGATCATCCTTGTCAGCCGCGATGGATTCGCTCGTTGCCGAATCACCGAACTTGATTTTATTCGTTCGAAATTTGCGACCTCGTTTACTTTATCTTCGATATTGAACAATGTGGATATGTTCCGTGTTTTCAGCTTCAAAAATTTCGTGATCAGGCGTCGTCGATGGTCGATTCGTCGGGGATAGAAGAGAAATAACCATTGAAATCATTTTCATTATCTATTTTGAAGCAAGATTTTTTTAAAAATTATTATTTACTAATTTTTTTTTTTTTTTAGTAGACAGTGTGTGCATGAACACGATCACGTGGTACGTTTCTAATCTCCGCTGACTCGTCTCGCACGGTTGGTTTTGTTTCACTGAATTATTCTCGTCGGAATTGTAGGGGTGGTGTATAATACTGTTGCTGGTTACAGCTGCATTCGCGTTTGGTTAGCCGACTGGCCGGTGAGTCCCTCGAGTCTCCCTTGTTACTGCACCACAGTGCAGGCACGAGATCCAGTCGGCTGGCATGTTGCGCTCCTAATCTACTGATTCAGAGCCCACTGGTGGGAACACCTCCCAGCGTCTGAACGCAACGGTGGCAAGCGGCCAGTAGGTACGTCCCGTCGAGGTCGGACGCGATAAATGTGGGTTTTATCTTCCGTTTTCTTTTTGACTGGAATATAAATTATTAAACATTTTTTTTTTCCGTTAAGATTTTGCTATGATATAGATCTAGAAGTTGCAACGGCATTGTTATTCTTTATCCCGGAGAGGGGTAGAAAGTAACACTGCCGAGGGCAAGAGAAAATACAATAATTTTCTTCTTTTTTGAGGTTATAGCGAGACATGAAAATTTGCGAAATTAGTAGGATAAGTACAGCAATAAATTCAGCGAATCGTAGAATATTACAGTTTTAGCGAGAAAAATTATTACGACTGCCCCCCAACCTCCCCCAATTGTTCTTTCAAATATTGCATCCCCCATGTTTTGCAGTCACTCTTATGGAAATCGTCTCAATCATCACCCAAAGCCTTCCAATTTTTTTCTCACCATTTTTCAACAGCCTAAATTAATCGAGCGGCATTTTGAAAAATTAAAAATTCTTTTATCTTCTAAATTCTATTTTCGTTATAACGCTCGATTCTCGGAAATTCGTTGAAAGGTATTTCACGAACGAGTTTGGCGATGCGTGTGTGATATCGAGTTGTGAGAAATCTCAAGATCTGATCGAAAGGAAGCGTCGTCGATATTAAGGCGAAGTTTCGGAACGAACGAAAACCCGATCTCCGGAGAGCGGGTGTTGCTTAACGGGCTGTAGAAAAATTTTATTCGCCCATCGGGCACTCCGTAACAAAGTGTGGAATAGATTAGTACGTCGCGCTCTCGTGGTGCAACGGCTATTTGCCGCGGGGGCTGATTATCACGGTCTGCGGAGTGGCGGGCCTGGGTGTGGATCAAAGTTCCGAATGTTCGAAGTTCCGACGGTGCGAAATTCCGAAAATGCGATGTTCCGATCGCTGATGTTTCGATCGAGCACGGTACCGACAGAGTCCGTGACAACGACTCGGCAATGTTCAAATAAGGGCATTACATCGACGGGTCATTGTTCCGAACGCCAATTTTTCGAACGAGCGAAATTCGGAAAATGTATATATGTTAAGGGTAAAGTTAGATAAGGGGGTGAACCTAGGTTTACTCGGGTAAACCGCGTTCTATTCGCTTTCGCTTGGGTAAAGTCCGAAGTTCGAGTCCGAGGCGACAAATGTTTGAAAAACATATTTAATTTTAATAAACACAATTTTACAAATGAAAGTAAGAACACTGTATTCTGGTTGAGTAAATGTTACTATAATTTATTTGTTCAAACAAGACAAAATAAAAGATTTCCATAGCTTCACATTTATATTTATTTAGGCTATTGTTATTTAGGTTATTCGAGTAAAGCCCGAAACGTGTACAATTTTAAATATATTCCAGACTTTACTTTCGCTTACTCTCAGCGTTGGGTTATACTATTCCAGACGACGCATTGGCGCCTGTGAAAGTTTTGTCTCGACGGATGAAAATTGCGAAAACCAATCCACAAGCGGGTCAAAACTTTCACAGTCATCACTCGGGCGTTTGGAATAGTCCAAGAGAAATTGTATTTGATTTATTCAATGAAACTTTATTCGAAATACTTATATCAGGTACTGAATTACGCGTGGGTTGTAATTACTATGATAACTATTGAAATTAACTGTGAAACAATAATTCATCCGCACTATTTATCATTATTGCAGAAGGATGATAATTTCGATGATTTCATGATAATCAATAACAGTTATTCGTTTTTCAAAATTGTACGATTCACATTGGATTTCGATTGGACCCATCGGCGGTCGGAACATTGCATTTCCGGAATTTTCCACCGTCGGAACATGAAGCCTTCGGTTTTTTGAGTTACACCCGCACACCTATGTTATATAAAACCCACCAAACACAGTTAACACTCTATACGATTTTTTTTCTCCCGATTCACGCGCCCGCGCCTTTCAAAAAATCGACACTGGACAATACGACAGGTTCTGCAGAAGGCAACCAGGCCCAGTCCAGTCGGACCTACCGCGATGAATCGCGTGATGACAGATTATCCATAATCCGATTTGTCGCTGATTTATCGTAATAATTGCAATTCAACGCCACTTCTCCTACTACACACACACACACACACGCATTCGTTTCGATCGAGTCAATAATCTACACGCTTCGTTCAGTCAAATAATAAATTTAATCCCATATAAAAACCGAATAAAAAAAAAAACAAAATTCAATCCCAATATCGCGTTGTTCATCATTTCCTCTTCGTTTCAACTAACCCCATCACAGATTAAATCCGATCGACAACAAACCATCCTGTATTTCATCAGAATCAGACCAAATCTCAATTTACCCCGAATTCGTTAGAAAAAAAAGTCTCGTCGTGGAAATAAAAAACTGTACATAAATCAAAGAGATGTAGAAAATTGATAAAACCAAAATAAAAAGGAAACGAATGCCACGACGACGAGGTCGAGAGCAGGCAACGCGCGGCAAACGTTCGACCTATCGAGTTTCAAAGAGCTACCGATTTGCGCATGACGATGATGGAAGCTAGGAGCTTGGCGAGCTGGAAATTAGCTTGACAACTCGTCGACGGGATTCGATCGAGCGAGCCGCTTCGGAGAGCTAGCGCACGCGGCAAAACGTTTCTACGTACAATGGCGTAACACACGAGACACGAACAAGCCGCAACGAAGGCAAACATACTGAGTACGTGGCTCCATATATAAGGTCGCATAAATAATTATCCAATGTCCAATCCCGACTCTCTTTCGAACTAGAACTGTCCGCATTGTCAAACGCGCGTCATCGTATGACACTCGAAAATCCAATCTTCGTAAGCCGCCAACGCCGACCTTTTCGATCGAATCGCGCAACTTCGCTTGGCGTCCTCGATCGTGGGATTAAATCTACGATTTGTCGAGCAACATCGACCAATTCTCGTCGAATTATTTCCAACGATTCTGGCCTTCGCCGTGTGCGATCTATACGCGACCTCGCGGATCTATGCGCGACAATGCGCAGTGACAAGGACGAGGCGACGCACCTATGCGTGATTAAAAAGAAAAATGAGATATAAAAAATGACAATAAAAATTGAGACAGCGGCGAGACTTTGCGGTTGAATCTCGATGCTTTTTTTTTTTTAACTGAGGCCATTGGATCAAAGTCGAGTTCCGCGTCAACAATGATGGGGAAAAAATTTAATGAAAAATGGAAGGCGTGTGATATAAAACTGTAGGGGTCGGGTGGGTGGTGGGAGAGGGGGTGGATGGTGTTACGCGGGGTGAGAGGCATGATTTCGCGGAATATGTTTGCGTTAACTTGAGACCCGGACGAAATGAGAGAACTGCGAATGTAAAAAGTAAAGAAAAAAAAAATAACGCGTCGAGACCGCGAGAACTGCTTAACGAGTTCTTATATATACGCGCTTTGCTCCTTTTATCTTCTATGCGCGTGACCGAACTGCAGCGTACGGTCTGGCACGTACTGTGGGATCGAGTATCCGCGGTTGTGTGTCGGACCAACGTCTCCGAATCTGTGAACCATAAACGCTGGTCAAACCTGGAGCTGGTAGTAAGGAGAGCCAGAGTGGCTACGAATATCTCGCACCAAACGGGCGAAAACGGAAGAGACAGAAGATTCGGCGTGATCGATTATTATTTGCTTCCTCTTTCGTATTACGAATTGCCATGGCGTGGATTTGGGGAGATTTTTGTTAATTTTGTCTGATTTTATATTGAGAAAAGTTATCGGTTTGAAGACGAGAATTTTTATTGAAAGCGAAATTTTTTTTTTATGGACTGGTATAAAATTATATTAGAATTTGGATTTTATTAATAAATAAAAAACGAATCAAAATAGTCGAAACAAGGAAAGTTGCGGAAGATGAGGAATATATTAGTTTTAAGGTAAAAGACAAAAGACTAATGACAAAAAATGAACAACATGGTCGATTTTTATTCTCTTCATTTTTCTCGTCACGAATTTTCTCCGGCGAGGATTTCCGGGTTTTTGTAAAATTTGACTGAATTAAGATTTTGAAAAATGATCTACTCGGCAACAATTATTTTTATTGAAAGTATTGTATTAAGTTATATTAAGATTTGAACTGTATCGATAAATGAAAAGTGAGCAAAAATACTAGAAAGAAGAAACACATTTTGAAACATGAGGAAGATATTAGACTTCTCATTCTCATCAAAGCTCTTGAAATATATTCGGTAGTAAATTTACTGTACATCATTTAGCTACGATTCAACCATCTGGCATAAAAGCAGGAAGGGCCGTTGAAATTGGTATGCTACGCGAATGATACATCGATCCGGCAGCGTCGAGACGGCGTGACGAATCCTAACTCGACGACAAAAAATAATAATACAAACCGTGTGTGTCGCGTTTGTACCAAAGAACACGTGAAATCGATGTAGACATCCCCGACTTCAAGATTCGTATTATGGTGCCATCATTTTTTACATGTCGTCGAACGACAATTAAGTTCCTGATAATTTTTAACTATATGAGGTTTGGAAACAGACCCGAATAAGTCAAATAAAAAAAAAGGATTGAATCATATTTCTACAATTCAGATTGTGGATATCGTTTTCAAACACAAAGTTGACAAAAATACCTTAAAAGGAAGAAATAAACAAGATCAATCCAACAAAATAAGTCAATTTTGTCCGGAAAACGAAAAAATCCTCCATTTTCCTATTCGAAAAAAATAACATCACTGACGTTATATTTTGCCGCCCAAGTTATCCTGAAACTCTCCTATCGGTAAAATAAAATTTCGTTATTGAACAATGTATATCTATTATTAATTGTCTCGAATCGGTAAGAAAATCCAGATAAGTCCATGATTGACAGCTAAACACGGTTAAGTCCAACAGTATTTTTTATCCATAAGTTACCGACCATTTTCACCAAATGCTACCTTAAATAGTACCAAACCTAAGTGCAACCTGATAATTATAACAGTGTTCATCGATTCGTCCACATCGGCAGACTATTCGCAATGTAAAATCATTATTTCTCGGAAACTCTTTTTATGGACTTCTTCGATTTCGCCTTCAAACCACAAACATGTGAGATCAAAATGTATACAACAGCTTCCAGCGGGTTGGTGAACTCTGATTCACAAAACTTTCGTCGGCAAAACGCGATACAAAGTAAAGACAGAAAATTATCGTGAAACGTGAAAGAAATAAAATATTGAAAAAAAAATTTCAAAAAAAAAAAATAAAAGATCGTTTCCACTCGTTTCGCCGAAAAATCGTAAATCAGAATTCGATAGTCCGGAGGATACACAGCGATGCCTCTCGGCTATGTGTGTACCATATAGCGGGCGAACCGACAAACCGATGATTCCTCACGACCATGTTTCTCCCCCTGGTTTTTCGCAAGCTGTGGAAGTAGTCCGTTGCCTATAATTTGATTCGGTATTCCGCGAATCCCCCCTCAACGATAATTGGCTAAATTGCCAATCCTGCCAATCAATCGTTAAAAATCAAACCCCGGGCCGGGAAGTAAGCGCCTCTCGGGTCACCGACGGCGCAACCACCGTCTCGAAACCGAAGAAGTCTCGGCACACGTTAAAGTCGTTTCGCGCCGTCGTTCGTCTCGCAATTCTCGGCTGTATTAATTCGCAAACGACCTCTCGCAATCGTCGCGAAAACATTTCGTCCAGTCGATAAAAGCAACAAAAAAAAATAATAATTAAACGTCAATGCGAAGCAATAGAATTGACATAATTAAAAAAACTAATTCTTAGTCGTTGGTTTTTTTTTTTTTTTAAGCACATGCTTCGCACTTCATCATCACCTGTCAGCTTATCAAAGCTTTGAAAAAAATGTTTTTTCCTTCGATTTTTATTTCAATCTCGTACATCGTTTGATTAGACTTGTGCCGCTGTGGCTACCTCATGGAAACCGAGCTGCTTCTCGTCGGTTCAAATGTTACTATACTCCCACAGCCGACACGCCACTCGTAACTCTCGGAGGGCCGAATAAATTTACGAAAAAAAAAAAAAATTAGACACAAACACACGCACGCGAAAATTTCTGGGAAATAAAGTCGCGACGCGGGGGAACGCGTTCTTATAGAGTTTACCGTGGTGGTAGTCAACTTGGATACCCCCGTCACGCAGTCAAAGGCTCGCGGAGAGACGGCCGGCGGCCTTTTTGCGGCTCGTCCTCGGACCGCCGTCGCGCCTTCCGCTTCTCATCTTGCTACCATAACTATCCGTATACCATCCGTCGTAGTGGTAACGTAATTTTTTGTTTTTTCATTTTTTTTAAGTGCTCATCCTCTTACTCGATCTCACTTCTCTTGTTCTATCACCCGCGCAGCCACAGGCCCCGACGAAACGGGCGTGCCGTTATTTTTCGCAAGCCACACGAGACACCGAACGATGCTTACGCAACCAACGGGATTTGTCTCGATAATCTTTCGCGGTCTCGCTTCATCTCGTTACATTCGAAGATCCAAACCGTGCCTTTGTTCCGTTCCAACCGAGAGAGCCACCAAGACGCTTAATCGACTTTAATTTATTTAATCCCGCCCGACGGCGCCACCAACATTCGGATCTTTCCTTCGAAATATTCGCCAACGGATCGCGGTAGGATCTTTTGTTTTGATTTTTTTCGGTTTTGAGAAAAGAAAAAAATTCTTATTTTATATCGCCCGTATCGAGATTGTGCGTTGGTGTTTGATTGTTCTGATTTTGTTAACATATATTATTTATTTTTATTATCGACGCTGATTGTTTATTTGTTTTTTTGTTTCACCTTGCAACGGAATTTTTTCGTGACGCAATGGCGGCAGTTTTATCACTCTGTCGCGTATTTCAATCGCGTTGAATTTGCCCGACTTCGGAAAAGAGGCTTGCGCCCGGAGTCACGTCTCAGCACGGACTGGCGTGCCGCGAGCAACCACCCCCGCGATTCATATCCACACGGGCGAGACACAACTACCCCCCTCGCGACGTAGGTATTATAATCCAATACTCGATTCCACACCAGCACGGGTTTGTAGATATAATATACGTTTCTGGTGGATTTTCGCTTTAAATATATACGCGGTTATCCAGCGATGGGCAAAGTAAACTTTTATTTCAACTAGTTTTGAATTTTTAAGTATGGGTCATTTAATATTTTAAATAATCATTTTTTAAAATACTGAAAACATTTTTTTTCCCTGAGCTTTTAATAATTTAATTGACTGAAAAATTAATGTATCGATGGCGAATATATAAGAGATATAATTTATGATCAATATATAAATTGTTTTCATAATATTAGTTATTCATTATGTTAGAATGGACTTCTTCATTAATTTAGATTTATTTATATATGGAAAATAATTTGTCCTTCAGACTTAACTTACTTAGAAATAACTTGGTTGATTTTTAATTAGATACTCATGGCGAACTTTATTTGAAGTTTATCAATTAGTCGGGAAATCTTAATGTGAAATAACATATTGATATAATACATATATGATTCATTATTTAGAATAAGTATATCAATTGGTTACTAATTATCGTACAATTAATTCATCCTTTCATTTCATTTTATTTCTTGCACTCATGCACTTATCTTGATAAGTAAAATGATATGAAATATCTTTAATTCGTAAAAAAAACCTGGCATATTCGGCTGACATAAAAATAATGAACGACATAACAATTTTCGCGCCTGTCGAAATGATAAGCAGTTGACTGTGCAATGAGTTAAAATTGATTGTAAAGTGTAGAAGCTTTCGCGACAAACGAGATGCGTACAGATACCGTCTGTCGCGTGAAATCCACTGAGCAAAGTTGCCCATGGCAAACCATCGTGGCTGCACTCGAACTAGCGTTGCGGTGATTAGTCAGTCTGCTCCTAAAACGCTCTTCATTGCCGCAGAGCCACTTCGAGAGTGGCCACGAGGGTTCGCCGCTTGGAACTTTGCATAGCGGAATAAACGTCGACAATGCTCGCAGTTGTGACCCGCTCGGTCCAAGCACTCAAGAGCAAACGCTTATCTTCTGTTTCACGCGGAAGTAGATTCCGTCGCAAAATACTCCTTAAGATACTAATGTTCGATTGGAAAAAATGAACAAACTTTGATTAAAATCAGAGAAAAAAATTAATACATTAATAACTTAAGAAATAAATTATCAATAAATTTGATAAAAGATTGATTAATTCAATTATCAGCCCAATGTACAAGTAAAAAGCAACTAATTTCTGATTCGAAAGTAGCAACGTCTCGAAAAAGCTCCGCGTGTTTTCGGTCATTAGTAGCCAAGACCACGAGAGAAACATCGCAATAACTTTTGAAGATAACAAGTCCGTCAGTATAATCCGAGGGAACCAACTTCGCTACACCCTGGCCGAATATGTCAAAATGATCGTAATTAGTGCTCCGTCGCCACGACAATGCTACCTCGCAACTGGTGGTACTGGCGCTACCGTCGGAGACACGCGGAAATTCGCGGCACGAAATTATGCCGCGCACGGAAACTTCGACGATATGCCGGAGCTCTATAATTTACGGCAAAGTCGCATCAACTTGGCGAGCGCGAGAACGACGGAAGAATAATACCGTGAGCGATGAAGAAGGAAACCGAACGAAGAATAAACGAAAAAAATAAATCTAAAAAAAATACAAAAGTCGAGAAAATTATTTGTTGTACCAGTCGTCCATCAAGATACATGCAAGTATCATCTGCCTGTATATAAATATATCCATATTTATATCTATATATACGTAATATACATTCAATAAAATAAATAATGTTATGGCCACGAGTTGGAAATTTAATTTCCGCGCGGCCTGCGGTAATTCGCGGTGGATGTAAAATTACGCTGATTTGCAAGCAAACGCTGTACACGTGATTATACATTTTTTTTTTTCGCTCGACAGAAATTGCGCTGCGGTAAAACCGTGGCTCTCTCATTTCTGTTCGGATTTTCAATATTTTCTAGGTATTGCAATGAAGCTAGATTAATTTTTTTCAGACGCAGAGGCGAGGGAGAGGATAAGTGTAGGACGTTAATCGGCTGTGGTATGTATTTTTCAAATAATAGATGTACCGTGTTCGTGCAGCGCATGTCATTTACGAAAACCCACTCGGACTGGGTGAGATCGATGAAACGCGATGTACGTGAAAATTACACGCGTACATATTTTACTACGTTGCGCTACGTACTCGCGAGCACCGGCTAACCTTGTCAGCTTACGGGCAACTGCCACGTTTCGCGCGATAATTGCTCGCGAACTGGATGGGAGTTATTACTTCTTTCTTCTCGTCCATCACTCAACTCACTGTTGGCGCTACGCCATTCGCCGGGGTTCGGCAGCGAACGGGTGCTCGTTTCTCGGTGATGGCCGTTTTCACTGGCGCAAAGGGCAGAGCCTGGCACGAAGAGGCCCCGAGACGACGTAGCAAAGTTATAAATACATATGTAGATGTGTGTGTGTGTGTGTGTGTGTGTGCATGTGCACATAGATCATATGGGCACGAATAAGCGGCGCGAGTGGCGCCGAGTTACAGCAACGGAAAACAAGAGACGAAAATTCTGATGGAAAAGAATCATAGATAGACGGAGTAATTATATTCTCACCTTTGAATACGACTCCGATAGGTCAAACACGAACGAAAAAAAAAAATTGTGTGTGTCCGGAATACGGGAAAAGTCAAACTTCCGGTGGATAAAAATGATTTCAGATGGAGGTTTCGATCGTTTCGATTAAAATTGATTTAGAAATGTCTGCGGTTTGGTGACAAAACCGAATAAGTCCAGAAACAGAGTTTTTGAGTAATAACTAAGGAGTAGAAGATAAATGAATAAATAAATGAATGCATAAATAAATAAATAAATAAATAAATAAATAAATAAATAAATAAATAAATAAATAAATAAATAAATAAATAAATAAATAAATAAATAAATAAATAAATAAATAAATAAATAAATAAATAAATAAATAAATAAATAAATAAATAAATAAATAAATAAATAAATAAATAAATAAATAAATAAATAAATAAATAAATAAATAAATAAATAAATAAATAAATAAATAAATAAATAAATAAATAAATAAATAAATAAATAAATAAATAAATAAATAAATAAATAAATAAATAAATAAATAAATAAATAAATAAATAAATAAATAAATAAATAAATAAATAAATAAATAAATAAATAAATAAATAAATAAATAAATAAATAAATAAATAAATAAATAAATAAATAAATCAATCAATCAATCAATCACCCAAAATTTTTGATTTATCTTCGTCCCGCCGAGATATTTCCGAACGAGGCTCTCGTATATCGAATACGCGAAACGATTCCAAGCGCGTACAACTATTTCTTCGCAATTGAAAAACGCGTTTCCGTCGTGTGTATTGATACGAGCGACGCCATAAGAGCCAGTCGACGTTTCTGGCTTCGTCCATGATCGTTCGGTATTGAAGTCACGTGGTATCTTGTTATCGGTGGAAAACCACCCCTCGAGCCGCGCAACCTGCCCTTTCGCCCAGCCTCGCGACCAACCTTGGATTCCCGACTCGAATGGCCTACTCACACACGCGTGCGATGGTCATAACTACTATCCGAGCACGACGTTCGCTTGTGCGTCGATGTTAGCACGCGATTTCCGTGTACGAGCATGCACGTCTTCGACATACGGAATGGTATTTACGATCGCACGAGAAATATCCGCGAAATCATACTTCCACGTTGTTCGTAGAAACAAACCAACTTCATGGGAACTAAACGGCAATCGGACGAGGCGCGCATGTCGAGATATCATTAAAAACGACTGCTGACCATCTTTCGATATTGAGCTACGGCATATTTTGGGTCAGATGGATGCGACTGAAGTAAAATACTTCGTTTGAGAATATTTTGTTCTATCCCAAGCCAAAAAATCATGTATAATTGATCTATCTAAGGAATTGAGCATATATAGTTTATATACAGTCTATGTATGTCCAATTCGATAAAAAATCTGAAAATAAATATAATTATTTCAAAAATAATCATAATATATAATAGTACTCGGTAATGTACTATAATAATACTGCCGAAACGTATATAATACTCTATGTATAACCTGTATATGGAATTGGCGATATTTAGTCTATATACAGAGTACTTACAGCTCATCCATAGTCTATATATGCCCAATTCAATATATAGTTTATATCGACGCTGCTTACGAAAACTAGCATGTTTCAAATTTCTTACGAAAACAAGCACGTTTGGCATCACCGCGAAAACTAGCACGTTTCGGCTTTTGCCACGAAAACTAGCACGTTTCGATCTTCACCGCGAAAACTAGCATGTTTCGGCCTGCTTATTTTAGGGGGCGAAGCCGAAACATGCTAGTTTTCGCGGCGAATATCGAAACGTGTTAGTTTTCGCGGTGAAATTAGAAACGTGTTAGTTTTCGTAAGAAATTTGAATCGTGCTACTTTTCGTAAGCAGCGTCGATATATAGACTGTATATAATTTTTTCACTCGGTATCAAATATGCAATCATGTAAATCTTATAAGTTTCAGATAATTATATGAAATAGATTATTCCATTATATATAATAATGTCAATCTTATAAGATTTACGAATCGATTCAGAGCTCATTTTCTACCCCCAAGGCAGAGCGTTTAAACAGACGTGTAAACTTAGTACGATGACTACTCGCGAACGTATCAATAAAGCGAGGCCCACCGATTGGTCAGTACGCACTTAAGATCTTCAGGGTCGTTATCGGTGGAATTTACACAGGTAGGGTGGTCCCGAGTTCAGGGTCTCCCCTAAGCTCTTCGCGATGAGTTACATTCGCATTCGACGAACAAAGCTTATGGCATCTATCAGCCGAGAAAAACTCGAGATTCGAGGATGGACGAATGGACGAGAGAAAAATAAAAATTACAAAAAGATGTCTTCCGTGGGAATCGCAACTATCGCGGTATCTTTTCAGCTCGATCCATGCTCGTAATTCGCGCGTTCTGCTCGAGCCTTTGTACGAACGATTCTTTTTTTTTCTTCGTTCATTCGAAGGTAAACGATCGGTCGTTATCCGTCCGACGGCGCGGATCGTTTTCCAACATCCACTTGGCACGCGCGCGCCAACCCCGCGAGCGAGCTTACGCGGGGCTGATGGCTATAGCTGGGCCGATTTGTGCGCAAACGACGGGAACGTATAAACCCTCACGAGATCACGAGACGTAACAACGGCGCGACGAGACAAATATTTTCCACCCTTCTAGATCCGATCTTTTTCGATTGCCACTATTGGATCGATATAATTTTTTGTTTTGTCTATTACAGAATTGTATTTATTCGTTTTTTCAATCGCAAGATAATTTTTTTTAGGAGGGTGATAGCAAATCCTTCGATAGATCGAATTTATGGGAACTATCGCTTCGACGAGCTTCGGATTTTTATAGAAAAATTCGAGAAATTGTTACTACTGATGCTCAAAGTTACTTATTTATTAGTCTTACTTATTTTGTATTTACTTTCTTATTAGTATTACTTATTTTGAGGGTTAGATGCCGTGAAACGGAACCCTCGTGAGATCACTCGCCAAGTGTATCTGCCCCCTTAAGAAAAAAATCAAACTCAAGACGCTGCAAGACGCTGCAAGCCCAACTACAAGACCATCGTTTCTGAAAATCCATTCGCGTTATTCCTCACCTTTCGAACTCGTATTATTCGAATAAAAAATTCATCATGTCGTTTCGTACTGATGGTAATCATTCCGTATCACGCGAATTACCCCCTCCAGCGTCCACTGACGTAGGTCGTGTATTAGACTTTCGCTTGAAAACGCGATTCGCAGAGCTGAAAAGATTGCGAAAAATTGTTCGTCCGTAGTCGACGGATCCGAAGATTAGCGACCGTAGGGGGATGAAACGAAGGTACGAATCTCTATGGTGATACGATCCGGATAATCCCGTGACCCCGGTCGAGAAAAAAAGCGGTGCCGCATAAAATGTCCAAACTTTTATCCGATCCAAATTTTATGGTCCATCACCCCCGCGGTCAAAGACGTATCTTCGGGAAATATTCGGGATTCGGGGTTTGAAAAGTCGGATGTTCAATCTTTCCTACAGCCGACAACAATGTCCAAGCGTGTACGCCGGAGAAAACGACTAGATCGTCGTTTATTTTGTCAACGTGTCGTTGGCATAAAGCGCAATTGATCGAGAAAAAGAAATGAGTGACTTTCGAATTTGAGGTGAATGAAAAAAACTTGGCTCAGGAAAGGGTCCAGGGAGGACGAGATTACAACGATAGTGGTCGAATTGAGGACATCACAAAACCATACCCATTTTTTTTTATTCACCTAGAATTTTTTTTCGAATGATTGTTCGCGTCTTTATATTAGATGGAAACACAAGTACATACTAACCCTTAATTAGGTAACATCGGTAGTACGTTCAACATTCAAAGTACGGGTCTAACGCACAACATTTTTAAGGTTTTCGTAGTTTGAAAACAAATTTTTTTATATTTTTTGAACAAAATTAGAAACTTTAAAATTTTTAAGTTATTGTTACTCTTCCTTCCCTTATTGAATAACAAAGAGAATGCAGCATATAAAAGTTGTCCCCCGACAAATATGAGAATTACCCCATGCGATACAAGTGCAGAGTGAAGTAGGGCATTGCTTGAGTTACCCATTAAAGGGCGAGCCGACTATGTTACCCAACGCAAGAGGGAGGTGGGATATTACAGGAGGTACATGTTTTATGTTAATTTCGGCGGCTTTTGAAAATATTTCCATAAAAATAGTGAAAGAATTTTTTTCCCCACGGGATAACTTCCCTTATGAGTAGATAAAATAAACAGAACCGAAGTGAAGGGACAAACGAAACCGGGCCAAGAATCAAGACGATACAACTCAAATACCGCGAAGGGTTGCCATTCGGGGTAGGTTAACGACCCCTAAACATATTTATGGTTGGGGTAGGTCCGGAGACAGGGTTTTTTTCTCCTCCTACGAGGTTCGAGGGTGGCCCCTAATTCGTCATAACGTTTTTGTTTCCCGTCAATGGTCCACTAATACCCGAAATCCTGGCGGGGTCTGTCTGTCTTTTTTCCCAACGAGATCATCTCTCAACGCACCCTGCGGGGCACCCGACCCCGTTCTCCCTTTCTACGAGTTCGCTGTGTCTTTATTCTCTCCATCCTAATCGTTGCCCCTTCTCTCTCTCTCCCTCCTTCTCTTTCGCGCTTTTTCTTCCTCCGCGACGGGTCAAACTTTATCGCCTGTTAAATTGGAATCCCGTTAGGAGTGAGAGAAACCTCGGGATAAAGTGCGATAGCGTCGCCAACGGTGGGAGGAAGAGGGCGCTTCGGAAGCGGGGACCGAATGAGAGACGAACAACAAAATGGAGACACAGTGACGGAACGAGACGGAGGGATCGGAGAGAGGGAGCGAGTGAGACAGCGAGAGAGGCGAGGGAGGGAGAGAGTGAACGAGGCAATTTTGGGATTTTATGACACGATTAAATATGTCGGGCACTAATTGCTTTTTTACTGGCGGCACCAATCGCCCGCGGTTGAGATACCGATCGGACCGAATAAAGATCCCGCGCACGCGTTTACATTCTTCACGATTTCCTTTCACGGTCTTACTGCCAAACGCCTCTCGTTCTGATGAACCGACCGCTACAACTTGTTACTTTGTAATCAAATCAAAGTAAATTTCATAATAAAAAAAAACTAATAATGTGTCTCCAGACCGTACGGGGCATAATTAGAAACTTCTCGTGAATCCGTCGAAATTTTACATATTATTTACGAGCCTGTCGCTATATACGAATAATAAGAAATTATTACGATATATATATATAGATATATATTTATTTTTTTCAAATCTATTTTTTTCGTATAGAAAATACCGAGTTCAAAATTAATCTTACAACGACTCAACATGTTTTAGTACCTTCGGCGTAAATTGACGCTAACAGACGACAAGATAAAAAATAAGATTATTCTCGAAGAAATAAAAAAAAAAAAATTATTACGAGCCAATGAAGTACGTGATTCACATTTTTATGGCCTTAACTTCGTTGCGTTTTTTATTTTTATTTTTATTTTTATTACAAGAATAACAAGCTGTGAATATTTCGACGTTCGTTATCGAACTGCGATAAATTTCAATACAGTCGTTGCCACTTCGAGGGATTTAACCGTAAAACTTGCGATTCGACGATGGATCAACCTCGAGAAACTTCGAGGAAGATTCATTCGTCTTCGAAAATTGGTTAACTCACCGACGGCGAATTGCACAATCCGGCGAATTTGGAAGCTATGCGATGGTTATGGCGAAACGCGTGTTACGTTTAAACGGTAGCGGGGTTCGCCGGTATTTCCGGCAATTGGGGTGAATTGGACAGAGTCATGCGAACTGTTCCCGCGAGCAGCCTTTAATCGGCGTCGGGACGCCTCGCCTGACGTTAAATCGTTCCAGCCGTCGTCGTCGTCGTCGTCGTCGTCGTCGTTGTTGGAACGAAATTTCGTGTGTGCGATCGGAGCTTTAACGTAGCTCCCGCGAAATGCGGCTCGTTCGAATTCTCGCGGTTTCCAGCGGGAGTATCGAGTGGCAACGAGACACGTTCTTACTTGGAAATGACACCGTTTTTTATTTCTCTTTTTTTTTGTCGTCTGGCAATGCTGTTTGTCCAAACTCTTCGAACTCCCACGAATCGTCTGGCGAAAAGAATGTTCACATTCTTCAATAATTCTACAGACTTTTAGTTATTTTTGAATTCATTTTATTCTAGTGAAAATATTTTTTTTTTTCATTTTTTTTATACAGACGTAGTCGTTAGCGAAGAGAACCGCAGTTTGGGGAAAATTGCACTCAATTCCATGGCAAATATTGATGATTGAAAAAACATCCGAGAAAATGATATTACGTTATTCCACACCTGTCCTTCGTATAAAATAAACAAGGTAATAAATCATAGAACGATAAAAGAGTCGAGATCTACTTTCAATCTTCGTTATCAAAGCCCGCCAGAATTGCAGATAATTTCGCGCGAATTCTCACGAACCGTCACTCGAAGGGAATGTTTACATTCTTCAATAATCCTACAGACGTTTCGCAGCCGCAGTCGTTAGAGCAGAGAACCAGAGTTCAGAGAAAATTGCACTCAATTCCATGGTGTCGAAACACTCGACCTGCCCTTCCTTGTCCTACTCATTCCGGACTTTGAGTAAAATACTACAACTCTCCTATAAGGTTATCACAGTGCAAAGAAAATCATTCCGAGGTCTTGAACGACCTACATAATCACGAAAATAAACCACCGACTCCGTTCTCGTGTTCGTAAAATACATCATAAAATATTCAACGGATATTACATAAACGTAAAAAAAAAAAAATTGCTCAAAAAACCGTCGAAGGTATTCCATAATTGCATATTTCGATCGAAAGAGTTTGAGGAGAAGTTGGAATTTTTGTTAATATCCCTGACGTTCCGTAGATCGGTGAGATAAACAAAATCCGATCGATTTGTGAATAATCTTTGCGGAAGATGGTGGACTTCCGGTGCGTGGTCCGGTCAAACGGTGGCGCGCCCTGAACGAGTTGCCGGCCAATCGATACGACGTGTGAGGGAGGTAGATGTATTTTCGAGATGGAGGATTAGGGTGCGGTGACGTGGGCCGTTGTAGGGAGGTTGTTCGTGAAGGGGTGCTCGGAGGGCTTCCACGCCAAGGCACGAGGAGGGGTTTTGTGCTCGAGAAGATGGCGAAGGAAGGGGTGAGAGGGTCGATGCAGCAACGCGCTGGACCTTGGTCCGGCACTCTCACTTGCCGCGAGGGCTTTGGGGGAGGGTGAAAGAGCGCCCGAGGAAGGACAAGGGGTAGCGCGTCCGCTTTACGGCCGTCCGGGTGAAAGATGGAAGGAAGAGGAGTCGAACGCGAACTCGAAGATGCGGGAGAAAGCGAGAGAAACGAAGTTTAAGGGGGGGAGGGGGGTTGGCACGGGTTATGCGAATCGAGAGCGAGAGTGAGATGGCTCGGGTGGTGGGTAGTACGCCGAAGGGGTGAGATGCCAAAGGGTTCTCTTCCACGAGAGAAAGTGAACAGTGGTTGCCAACCGGATGCCGCATTACAATTGTTATTTTAACATCTCGGACGAGTTAAGATCTATGAAACATTTGACTTTTCGCTATCCACAAATTCTCACTGTAGATGAATTTTTATCTATAAACTCGTTGCAAACAATTTAATATTTTTATATTTTTATCATATATCAAAATATATTATATATTATTATGTTTCAAATTGATATTTATATTTATCTCGCGTTTGTGATTTCTATGAACATCGATTGTTGATATAACCGTTAATTAATTTTCAACGTATTTCGAATCTTGGCCCTTCAGATGTGGCTGAAGATTCGATATTATCGAATATATCATTGTTATGAAATGTTTCGCGTCATTATTTCTTCGCTCAGTCCACAACCGTCGGGAAAATTAGTGCAAATTGCCTCGTGAGTGCAAAACAGGTGCAACGAAGTTCGCGGACTCGGTGCGCGTGCCATTATGCAGTTCGTGCGAGACATGCAAATATAAACGAGGCCAAACGGCAAAACGCGAAGTACAACGATCATAACTTGCGTCGCTCGTTTTGACGCTCGCGCAATTTTGACAGTCGTTAGCTTTTCGGTGAAGCATTTTCGCTATAAGAGGGACCGAAACGTGGCGTACTAGGAAGAAGAAGCCGGTCGAGATGATTATAATTCGTACCGAAGAAAAAATGCCACTGTACCAAGCTGACGCGTGAATGTATTTTCGCGTAATTGAATTCAACAATTTTTTGGGAATAAAAGTTACCATCAGATCTGTCTAAAATATTCACCACAGTTCGTCCACATGAGAATAAGACAAGGAAGTTCAGTAATAATTATTTTATACGCCCCTCCCTTCCCCACCCACGGAATTAGGCACTGCCAAAAAAAACTGCTAAAAAATAGAGAATAAAATAATGATACACTGATTTCCGATAAAATTCCCTTCCGTAATCTGCACCAAAAAAAATTCTAATGGTCGAAAATTTCACATTATCTTGCTCGCGCAAGAAAAAAATGAAAAAAAATTATGCATTTCGGTGTTGGAGAAAGTTTGAGGTCTTTAGACCGGCATTCGAGGAATGAAAGAGCATCGCCGTCGCTCCAGCACGTTTTCTGGGATCACGCTGAAAACCAGCGCTCGCGAGACGTTCGAAAAGAGAAACCTGGCAAAGATTTTTTGAGGACTTGATTAACGCGATCTCGCCCTTCGAAATTCCCGAATTAGGACGAGTCGCGACTAGACGGAAGAACCCGCGAGAAGTCACGTGACTCGCAGGAATGGAAAGACGTGCTTGAGACCAGAACGGAAGGAAACGTGAACCACGGAACGCAACCCAATTAAGGTTGGGACGAAAAAAAAAATAACTACGAAGCTCGTAACTCCGGCGAAAAAAGTTTAGAGGGTTCTCTTTGAGGAACTTTTCTGTGTCTGCTGTTTTTATTTTATTGCATCGCCAAAACCTCGGGACTGTCTTTCTGAATTCTGCACTATATCCATGAAATAGATCCTTGATATATCTGTGACTTACAGACAAAACCGAATAAGTCCATTTTTTTATTATGCTTCTTTTATTTTATTTTTCAAATTTCCTTCTCCATTTATTGTTCAAAAAAGTACTCATTTGTCTGTAACTATTCTTCCGAGGTTTCTTTAGGAAAAGAACGATAGAGAAATAAAAACAAAGAACCATGTGCTTATTTATGGACGTAATGGACGTCTTCATGCCCACCTCCTAAAGCTTAGAAGTAAACTGAAGGGTTAACGTTGCCGACCGAAAAAAGCGCAAAGCACCGAGCAAAACTCGAGAAAACAATCTGAACCTCATAATAATTTTCCAAGTGTTTCCCATGCTTGAAATCATTTTTTAAAAATTAATCCATCTACGTTACGAAATTACCGCTTCGTAATTAAAAATTCGCAAATTAAAAAAAATGTCGCACTTCTCCCACCCGAAGCGTGCTTATGGTGAGGTACAACTTTTGTTACGAATACCAGAGAGAAAGAAACACAACCAAGTTCTGAATATACTCGTTTCGTTGGCGATCCTGCGTCCGCGTGTACGAAGTCCGTACTCGTCGAAGCGTTTATCCACCCTCGTTCATCGTCCTTTCCTACATCTCCGCTCTGTATCTCTATCCACCTCGGCCGCCCTTATCCCGTTTCCCGCGCTGGCTCGCTTTTCCGTTTCACCCTCTCTCGTGAGGGATGCCGGCGAAACTGAGGGGAGAAATTGACCGGTGCGTCAGTGGTTCTCTCCTTGCGAAAAAAAAGGATTATTTCTATCGTAAAATCGTCACCAAGTTCTTTTGTTTAAAAAAATGTCAAACTTTCTGTTTTTTTGCCCACCGAATTTAATGTTAATATAAAAATCCCTCATATTTGTAGTATTTTGTAAAACTTTTAGGTAACGCCTTCATTCAGTTCGGTGAGAAAAAAGTTTTAAGGCGTAAGAAAATTCGAGGAGTTTACTTCAAATTCTCACCACTTAACGAAGGGCGCCGCTGTCAAGAGACGGTGGCGCCCTCGGTGATTTTAAAATCCATGAACACTAAGATGTGATTGCGAAATAAACCACGTCTTCTCGAAAACCCATAGACCAATGCTATGGGGCGTTAAATTATACCAGAAGTTGATTAACATCCATCGGTGCTCTCGCAGACTTGCCACGACATCCGAGAGCCATGCTTCACCTGCCCCTTACCAATTACGGTAATGGAACCAGAGATCCTTTTATCGTGGTAATGGTGAGGGTAGTGTGGTGGTAGTACGCGCTTATACTACACACCGTAGACTATACGTACTCGTCACCCGTACCCACACTATACGTTAAATACTGTATATACAAGACTGACGGTAAAAAAATTATAAAATTTAAACAAAACCATGGTTTCATGCGGTCACTCATCTCCGACCAAGAATTAAATTATCCCAGTTACGTATAATTGTAGTAATTCAACAAAAACCCTACAATGTTCTTCGACGGCACTTGCTAAATTCAAGAACTTCACATTCCGTCGAATCGATAATTTTTTTGAATCATGGAAGACGATATCACATTGCCTTACACCAAGTCTTGATCCAAAATAAACAATGTAAGCGTGAATAATGAAGCGATAAAACATTCGAGATCTTCCTATCTTCGTCGTTAAACTCCACCGAAATTCCGGATAATTTCGTTACAGCGCATGCTCGGCAATATTTTTCAACGATGAGGCGTGCAAACTCTCGTTGAATTATGATGGTCCACGAGGGAGATAATTAAAAGGGTTTTTCTTTCTCGACCGAGCCCTTGGCGACTGGATGTAAATCGTGGATGCCAGCGTGCCACGAGGGGGCACGGTGAGAGGGTGGATCGCGAGCACTTTCGCCGGTCCAGCCGCGACGGCTGCGGGGGCTTGATCGAAGACCTCGCGGATGGAACCGAGCGCGACGGAGATGGAACGAATAAAAAAAAAAAAAAAAGATAAAATGAAACGAAGAGAAAAAAACAAGAAAACGAAAGGGACGAGAAGATTGGGAGTCGGATAGTGAGAAAAGGAGAGAGAGATATAAGGCGAGTTTCGAAACGCAATGTCCGGCGTGGTCCAGCCACCGTGGAGATACGAGTATTGATCTAGAAAGCTGAGAGACCCTAGCACGGGCACACAGCCACCTCCTTCGCCTCCTTCGCCAGCATCGCTGCGTTCTCTCTTCCTTCCTTCGTCGCCTCATCCACGCCGTAGCTCCTTTTCGTCGTGCTCGAAGCAACCCCTGCGATCACTGTCTCTCTCTCTCTCTCCCCATCTCTGTCTCTCGCTCTTTGGCAAGCTTCCGTGGAATCGCCCTCTTCGAGGGAGCAGCAACGAGCCACGCACCAGGACCAACGCGATTGTGAGCAATGTGTGTACCCATATCGCGGAGGGAGCTTGCGCGAGTCAAGGGATACCCAAAGTCCGGCATTCTATCCTTTCCCTTTTCTCCCTCTTTCTCCATCTCTCTCTTTTTCCATCTCCGTTCTATCCAACGACTATCTCGCTCGCTTCACATTTACTATATATTACATGGAACTACCCCAGTGCTACGCACGTTTCACTCTCACTCGCGAGCTCTTTCCTTCGCCAACGCAACCGCCACCTCTTTCCCTCAACCTCTTCACCGCGTGGCTCTTAGATACTCAACAGTGACTCTCAATCCTACACTCTCGAATATTTTCTCTCCGTACTCGCGTGTTTACCCGTTGAAGAGACATTTTTTTAACCGATAATGTTATGTAACGAGCAATGATATTGTATCAATGTGTTGGTTGTTATATTATTTATAGCGTGACATGAAATATAAAAAATGGTGTGATTGGAAAATTATTATTGGGATGAAAATTATTCGCAATAGCTGTTTCAAGGATGTTTTTATGGCGAAAGGTTTCTGCTGCTCTAGCAAATGTATTCCATGAACGTTTTTCATAGAGTTTACTAATTAATTCTTGGCGATATATTAAACGCGTTATTGGTAGTTGGAAATCGTGAAAAATTTATAAAATTCAGTTCTTTTTCGTTTTTTTTTATTCTCAGTGAAGCTGGAGAAGGACATAGGACACCAGACTGTTATTAATCATGTGTTCTATTCACGCAATACAACCGTAAACCTAAGTCACGTCCAAATTTCGCAAGGGCAGTTTCAGCTTCTTGCCTAAATTGACCACAAAGCGCTAGACCCTATATTTTGTAATAGTGCTACTATATCATTTTTATTTTCGTGCAAATAATCTATTGCAAATAATTTCTTTTTCGCTGAGAAAAAAGTTGAACGATTAAGATCAGAAGACCCAGAGGAAAAAGAGCAATGCCGAGAACGTGCTTTATCGTCTCTGTGACGTTATCGTATTAAGGGGCATAGAAACGGATATTTTTTTCTCCATCTTTTTCACAAGCGTAACTTTTCCGAATTATTTTTTGTATCTCGTTATCTATAGAATATGAAAGAAACTTCAATGAATAATCGAAACAATGAAAGAAAAAAAATGTATCAATATCTTCATTCATCTCGCCACATGTTTTTTGTTGAATCTTTACTTCCTTGCTTTCGAGGCGTATATGCCCTCTTGAGGTAAGTTCGAGAGACAGTCATGATTGAACAGGAAAAAGAATAAGAATAAAAGAAATTCTATAACCTACCCCACGTGCGTTCGTTCACCGCACGAAGAACCGACGGGCTGGCATCGGCCCCACCCCTGTTCTTCATCATCTTTTGCTTCTATTACTTCGATATCATCATCGTCTTTTGACCTGGCGCAACGAAGTTTCTCGGTCAGAGATAAAAGAATCTCACTGGGGGAAAACTTTTATCGGTCAATTGAAATTGATGGAAAGATATGAAAACCATCAGTGCATTGCATCGGCTTTATGTACGTACAATGCTTGGTCATTGTTCCTGGCATGACATAACTCGATAATCCGAACCCAAACAATTAAGGACGAATTATGGTATAATTACTGTAGATTAAAATCGTAACTGAAAATTCATCAACAGGGACAAGACAATGAACTGTTCGTTCAAAGTCGAGCTCTTTCGTCTGGTTGATTCAATAATCATTCATTAAGGATTTCGTTCTTCCAATATGTTCCTAATTTCAATATTTTTTTCATGATCCCCAGGCGTTAGAAAAAAATCATGATCCTTACCATATACTGAATCAAAAATGATCCTCCCGAACGCGGTCGCTGCACCCAATAATCCATAAAACCACCTCATGCTCACAAATACATCACATCAAGACGAAAATATTCCCAGTGACGATAAATCGTTAAACAAAACGACTGAAGCGATGAAAAGTCGTGTATTATCACCCTTCGACAATCAAAACAGCCGGCGAGGAAGTGTGGCGAATAAAAAGAAAAGAGATGCAGAAAAAAAAGACAACACAAACGAAAGGATGTTAAGGAGAAAGAAGTGTGAGGGTGTCATTGGTATGTTACACGGTTGAAGTCTGGTACAGAAGCATATATATAGCGCCTTGGAAGATGAACCGTGGAGCCAGCACGGCGCCCCAGTCCTCGAGACTTTGACCCACATCATATCGCTCGTTTTTGCTACTCCTTGCCTCCTCCCCACCCATCCCGACGCCACGCTCGTGCTCCTTTCGCAGCCCTCCTGAGACTATTATCTTAATCCTATACATCCGCTTTAAGACGTTCTCCTTACTCGCCTCGTTTCGTCTCGGTCTCGCGCGTTCCGTACGCTCGTGTGCGGCTCTCGCTCGATCTTTCTTCGC
Organism: Sussaba pulchella; assembly: GCA_963971145.1. NCBI lineage: Eukaryota > Metazoa > Arthropoda > Insecta > Hymenoptera > Ichneumonidae > Sussaba > Sussaba pulchella. Next base: position 13,429,122 of record OZ020166.1, read on the forward strand.
AGCTTCGCTCTCGGGTTCGGATCTCGGGTCGCGAGACGTTAAGGGGCACGGGAGCGAGGGCGGCGGGGAGGGTGGAAAGGGGGCGCCCGCGGTCCAAGGACGCCCGGGCGTTTTCCCTTTCCGCGACGGTTGCCTCAGGTTCGAGGGCATCCGCGGGATGAGAGAGATCCTCTCGCGTTTTCCCTTTTCCTCGCGATACGACTTTCGCAAGGCCGGCCACCCCGGCAACGAGAGTTGCGCGGCTTTTCCGCGCAACCCCAACGGCATTACATCCTATATGTTGGGGTGGTTGGTGTTTGGGTCGTGTTCGAATTTTCATTGGGGCCAGTGAGCGATCGATGCCAAGAATGGGATGATAATTTTGACCATATTTTGAATTTTCTAGTTCAATTCTAATTAGCAACTCTGATCGGGTGGAGTTTTCTGTTTGAAATGTATGACATTTTTTTACTTTTCCGTAATAATATTAGCGGGACGACTGATTGATTCAGAAAAAATGTCGAACTATATGGAAGTAATAGGTATGAACCCTAGATTCATGGAATATAATATACATGTATGAGTCATCTCATGCCAGGTTTACACCATTTCTCTGATGATTATTGTTCAATAAATTAAAATAATTTTGTGATACGTAGAATATTTGAGAGTACCTACTGGGCCCCACGTTCATTATGATTATTTGTGAAGGTAATGTAGAGTATTCTACCTCAGTTTTGAAGGCGGGGTTGGAGCCCCGGAACCGCCAGATATTCTAGTTATTTAAAGATCATTCAAAGAAATTGGATGATAATCGTCAGAGGAAAGCTGTAAATGTGGCCTCATATTACCCATATACGTACGTATATTTTGTTTTTCGTGAAAGTAGGATTTATCCTCATCAATATCATATAATATTGGATTATTTCAGAAATTCGTCTGGCCAACATAATTACCGAAAGGTAGGAAAATTGCATGAGCTTTAAATACAAAAATCAACCTGGTTAGGGGCGATGATTAGCATTTGACTAAAATATTCAAATTAACCTCAAAATTTTTGTTTTTTTTCTTGGACTCGATTTCTCAGCCGTCCCACTCGAAATTCGAACATGGCCCGAATAACGACTACCCTACAGTAGTATGTGCGCCCTGGGTGAAGGTACCTAAAGCTTTTGGTATAGGTACACGGTTCGATGGCCACACTTTCCCCAGGCCTGGCTTTCTTCCTCCCGTACTTTCACCACTGTCGGCATAGTCCGCGGACTAACCCTTCGAATGTAGGCCAAGCTACGTCTCCGTGGAATCTCATTTCTGATATCGCAATCTCCAACATCTCACCGATGCTACGCGCAATATTTCGGGTTACGTACGCGTGTGGATGTTTGAAAATAAAAATTTATCGTCCGAGAAATTGGTGTTACATCTCATGGAAGCCACGACATTTTTTCCGAAATTATAATTATTATTCTTTTTTTTTTAATAATGCTGGGGAAACAAATGTCGAGTAAATAGAACAAAAGCAATTTCTCTTATTGTTTAAAGAGGGTGTAGTTACAAATTCTCGACGAAGAAGTCACAACAATAGCAAGACAGTAGCAACACTATTGGGAATAATTGATTAATTATTATTATTAATCAGGGAATAAAAGAACTGAAATTCGGACGACTGGACAATATTTTCGCTTCACTTATGTAGCTTCGTTGTAAATTGAGACGATGATCATGAAAAATATAATCTCACCCTGCATCGCGGTTATCCTCGTGCGAGAATTGCAAAACCGGAGAGTAGATTGAATAAAAATGTATGCTCAACAAAAAAAAAACCGATAGTATGTGGACCAAGAAAATAGGCTCATGGACAATCTCTCCACAGATCTTCGTAAATACCACGCAGTAGAATGTTTGGGTGGTCTCAGCCCCGAAGCTCGGTAAATCCATACCGAAAGCCGGTCGGCAGTCTGTAGAACAAAAAACCGGCTAATTAATTTGACATTTCGAGACTTCGAATTTCGAACTTTCAATGCTACGAAGGTGTATAATTATTTCCCCATACACGCCACATGCGCTCCACCGTAATTAAAGTCCGCGGAATACGCCAAAGACGAACGTTCCGACGAAAGTTTCGAAAAATATGGAGAAACACCAAATCAAACGCGTCGATAAAAATTCGTCCAAACGTAAATCCTAAACTGCCCATTAGGCACATATGGCAAGCACCGGCAATCCCCATACACAATCGCCGATTTATAAGTTCAACCATTCACGTAATAAATAATAAAAAATGAAGAAAAAAGAAATACATGGAATGTTATATAGTGTGTTGACGCATGAATTTCGGTCGTTAAAGTGTGTGGAAGCGGCGTATAAATTAAATTAACATAAATCCAGCCCACGATACACAACAAAGTAAAGCCGCTGCAGCGTGAGAACACATCGACCAATAGTATGGAATCGTGTGTCCTGTACTATACCACGTTGATTTGAAAAATAAGAAAAAAAAAATTGCCAACCGACATTCGAAGACTTATCGCTACCTAATTCGTCCCTCCTATTCCACTCCTGGAATTTATTTATTTTTTCTTCTCTCATTTTCGCCGTACAAATTTATTAACGCGGATCTTTTGGTCTGGGAAACATAATAAAAAAGCTGTTCTTCTCACCGCGGTCGAATATTCTACGAGTCAATCGCTTTGCTAGCGTATCCCATCGGACGGGTCATCGAGGACGTAGTTGCAGGTGTATTAACAAACGAGGTACTTGGAGTTGTAAACGAAATTTGATGTTAATCGAAGATGTTGTTGCGAATGTAATCATCGATCAGACGGCTAGTTTCGGACTGTACCGGTCTCTGTTTGATGTTGTAAATCAGGAAATGGATTGGCTCGCGGGTTCGAATTAAACGATAGAGAACGAGCCAACGAACTCCGATGTTTTAGTAAAATATTGTCACGCACTAATTTGTTTATCCCTTGATGGAGACGGCCATATTTTTTTTACGTACAGAAGGAACAGTTTAAAAAAATTCCTAACAACGTCGTAGCTAACAGTCATAGTCAAGTGTCAACCACCGACGGTCAGTCGGGGTCCGCAGAGCCCCACAATATCTTTGCGTTTGAATTGATGCAAAACTTGGAAAAATAATTTTTAAAATATGAGTTCTGATCATAATTCAGTCGACTTTTTTTATTCTCAAAAATGTCCATCTTCGTATTTAAAAAAAATATATTTATTTCTCGAAGTGGGCACTCTTGGGACAATCGCTAGCGTAAACTATAGTATATCGACGGTACATACGTAACATATTTTATTCAAAATATGCAAAATAAAACATTTATTAATATCTTTGTAAAAATAATCACTTCTGCCAGTTTTCTTTAAACAATGTTAAAATAACAATTTTTGCGAATAAACCAATGGCTCCTAATTTTGGAAGGTCCTAAGAATATTTTTGTGTTTTTTACATTTAAAAATGACGATAACTCCAATTTGAAGCACAACTTTTGGCGCTTGGAGTCGAAAAGATCCCCCGTGACCGTTATGGAATTCTACCGAAGTGCGGCCGTTCAACGTTGACGCAAATTTTCAATTCCACATTGGCAACAGAGCGTATCCGCAATATGTTACTCTCTCTCATGATAAAATCGGACACGGAAGGTCGGATAGGATTATGTGTAGGTCCTTAGCTTGGCTCGAGAATTCGTTGGGGATCCACGTGGACCATCACGGAGACAAATCGTCATAAAAAGTAAAAGGTTCATCGTTCATCCGTCTCGACGACTGGGTCGGATCGTACTCCGATCTCAACAGGGTCAAACTTCCCGTGGGGGCCAGTAGGGCGGGCCGGGAAATCCCATGTCCTCGGCTGAATGACTTCCGGACTTGGGTATCCTGTTGGGTCGTCCAATAAGTTCCCGCGTTTCCTTCGGTCTGCTTGTTTTGGATTCTTTTTTTTGTTTTTCTGGCTAAAAGTGCTTCAAGTTCTCATAATATAGCGGATCCTCTGAACAATACGATAATAATTATAATTATTTCTCTATATTTCTCTATCTCTATCTTCTATATTTTCTCTCCTAGTAGTAGAGGAATAATAATATAATAATAATATAATAATAATAATTAACATTAAGTTTATTATTATTATTATTATTATTATTATTATTATTATTATTATTATTATTATTATTATTATTATTATTATTATTATTATTATTATTATTATTATTATTATTATTATTATTATTATTATTATTATTATTATTATTATTATTATTATTATTATTATTATTATTATTATTATTATTATTATTATTATTATTATTATTATTATTATTATTATTATTATTATTATTATTATTATTATTATTATTATTATTATTATTATTATTATTGCCGTGTAATAATGATAATCATAATAATAATTATTATTATAATTATCATTATTAATTGTTGATAATAATAATAATAATAATTATTATTATATATTAATGATAATAATAATAATAATATATAATATATAATAATATATAATATTATTAAGATTATTATTATTATTATTATTATTATTATTATTATTATTATTATTATTATTATTATATTACACAGAGAAATGAATAATAATAGTTTCTCTCCAAAGTTATTATTATTATATGAAGATAAAATACAGAAGATAGTGATCGAGAAATATACAGAAATAATGATAATTATTATTATAATTATTATTATTTATCTTCATCATCGTTTTCTCTTATCACAGCAGAGCTATTTTATCGCCATTCGGTCAAACTCAATTAATTAAAACAGCCACAGACGAAGGTTCGCGACCAAAAGTTTCTCAAGGTTAATCGATCTCGGAACCGGAAAGGACCAAGAGGAACCACACATATCAATCCGTCCGGTGGGAGGCCGGCTCGCACCGGCAAACTTCCGGCGGTACGTGTGCCCGGTAATCGGGTTGAATAATCGCCACAAATTAATCGTTGGTCGAGTTAGACCCTCCGTCCGATAGATCGTCGCGGTACCGGAGTCTTCGGGAAGGACCACCAGCGGGCTCTTGCGGTTTCCCGTAGTCGTAATCTCCTTCCCACACTCACCGACATTTTTGCGGTTGCCACGCGTGGAATGTCCGCCGGAAGGTTAGCACAGCGACCCGGGAGTATTTAAGCTACGTTGAATCGTGTGAGAGGACAAGGCAGGCTCATGGCCGAACCGGCGGCGGATTGACGCCGACAAGAGCGTCGGAGACGTCATGCTGGCGCGAGATTAAAAATCATCTGCGAAAGTGAGATCGATTTGGTCCGTCGCGATGGTGGCGAAGCTACGACGGGCGGGTGGAAGAGAGAAGCCCTCCCGACCTTTACTTGCCACCCGTAAGTCGGCTGATTGGTTAACAATAACCAAGTGAATGTGTAGATTATCAAGATGTGTTTCTTATCATCAGCATCGTGCATTGGGTAAACTCCATTTTTAATTCTAGTGAATTTCATTCGATAAAAATGTGTTTTAGATACTTTTTCGAACTAATAACGATGATGAATTATCGTGCAGTAATTAAATTGTTCACATTGGTAAGATAATAATGAATAATCATGATGAATTACTGTTTGGGCGATTAGTTATAATACTCGATGGCAATTAATAATTGATAATGTAGTAATGATAGTATTTTGAATGCACTCTTATCGAATGAATGTCGATTCCTGGTTCCAATATTACGAGAGAAATTACAAAAATCATTGCTACCACTTCGTAACATTTATTGCTGATGTTTATCACTACGACAATATTGATAAATACACATAGCATGCTGGCCTTAATTTCTTTTCGTCAAATACGAATTCGTTATCTAAAAACGTCGCTTCGAATCTCTGACGAAACCGGAAATGTAAATAATAATTTAAAAAAACATTATCGACGATTCTCCCTTTTGCCGACAATTGTACATACCTGGCTTATTTATATAGAGAATCCGAACCGGTTCACTTGCGTGTTCATGAGACATGCAACGACTCTCGTGACCATGATTCTTCAGCAATCCGGCAATTAGCCCTGGAAAAAAAGGATGTCGAGTACGCCCTTGAGGCTGGATTTGCGAAAAAGTTGAGTCGCGGTTTCTCGGTATAGAAAACCGCAGGTGCCTCAAAGTATCAATTGACTCTGTTGCACGCACTCTATTTTAGCCACCGCTGCCTGTTCATTCGTTTCGTGCTTCCTCTTTTTACCCGTCTTCTTACCATCGACGTTTATCGTTTCCTCTTGCTGTAGTGGCTGTGAACCAGTGGCGAATTCATTCGTACGCTGCGACAGTTAGAAGTTCGGATTTTATGGGGGTTTATATTTTTTTTATTTTCTAAAATTTAACGTTTCACTCTATAACTCACATTAGTTCTGACCAATCGAAATCCAACGTTCTGCAATAACGTAATAGCATTTAACCGTACTATGTATAACATTTCGTGAAGATCGGCTGAAGGAATCGGATTTTTGGAAAAATTCGAATTATGCATTCCAATTGAAAATTGCTCGAATGAAAAGCTGCAAGTTGAAACTTGCAAACTGCTTACTTAAAAATTGTGATGATGCCCCTACGAGGAAGCCAGAATTGAAAAAAAAATATATATATTCTCTTATAGAAGCTTTATTCCATCACGTCGAATTGGAACGAAGCAGCTTGCAAGTCACATTTTGAAGCTTAATTTCTTCAGAATATCCCGGAACGCTCCGATTCTTAATAAAAAGACAATTCATTGCGATAAACTTATTTTCCTTACATCGTTTCGTCTCAGTAATAATTATTGACGGTTCGAATACAAATCGAAGATTTAAAAATTGATATTGAATCAAGTTTGAAGAGCGAGTAAATTTTACGAACGCGTGAAGCATCAAGTTTGATTACCATTTTTTCGTTAAGGTCATCAGGTTGAGGCTCTCAATCTCATGAATAAATTATCAAAATGTATGCAAACGTCGTTGAGAATAAGATCAGTCCACGAATAAGCCAAAACGTCCCGAACGGTCTCTTTCTCACGACCGAGGTTCGACGATAAACGAAATAAATGAGGAAGCAACGGGCGTCGTTCTACTTTGCAATTGTTTTTATTTCTTTTTTTTCAACTTCTTCAATAACGATTCTTCTACGAACTTCGGGCAATGAAACTTAATTGACTCTCGAACGCTTTGGAGCCGACGATTGAGAGCGTCAAAGTCCACCGGTCCCGTAAATTTTTTCGAGAAAGGGCACACGAGCACGGCCGGTCCATTGACCTCCGAAACCGTGTAATTTTTATTTCTATTTCTCGTCGAAGGATACAACGGGGATAAGTTCGAGTTGTCGAGTTTTTATTCGAAATTATACTTATCAATAAAATTATACTTATGATTCTGTGATGGGCAATCTTTACCTTTATCTTGGCTACGTAATTGAAATTTTACAGCACCAATTTTAATTAATCTAATTAATCCGCGTGAAAGCGAAAAATTATAGATTTCAGTCGAAATAAAATTGGTCATTTCCTTTATGCTTGGTCTACCGGTGGATCGATAGTTAGGTTCGTCTGTTATTCCTCTCAATCACGACGGGTGTTAAAACTCGAATACAAATCTTAATTTTTCTCATAAAAGTGAACAAATGTATGAGATATAAAATCGACGAAATTATGTTAAAATTGAAAATTTCGCTCTTCATTGACGAGCTGCGTTTAATATCATACTAACGGAATCTCATTGGTTTTTTCAATTTCAGATGAGCCGTTCTAGGGATATGTTCAACGCAAGTCATTTTAAAAGGTGTTTTGGAACAACGGCAATAGTTTCCCCAAAATTGAACATTCTTTCATGAAAAAATTCATGCAAGTACCTCAATATATGTTGCAATTCATACCATATAACGTATTCTGATAAAATTATGTTAACATGGCTAAAAAAAATCACATAAAAGCCTCAATTCTCCCGCAACAACTCTGTACAAGCCCTTCACGTGTTAATACAATTACCCAAACCCAATACGATACGCAATAAAATACCAAATCCATGAAAAAAAGTCTATTTCCCTACACTCTATTATATTGCGTGTAGCACCAATCCAAAAATAATAATAAACAAACCTCCTCGTACTCTAATTTTCCGCGTCCGTAATTCGGACGTCTAACCTTTATCTCATTCTCCCTCGACGTACGTTTGGCCATTTCCCTACTGGACATTGATGTTTGCCAACCTCCACCTCGTTTGGCTAATGCGCTAACGACCGCCCGGGTCATCCGCGTCCCCCGCGGCTTTCGCAGCGAACCCTGGGGCACCGGGAAGTTGCTTCGGCTTCGGTGCCGTACCCGCTGGACGAAGAAGCCCGGCACGGAGTGCCGCGCGCGATTACAACACCGCGGCGTATCGTCAAGCAGCAATCATAAGCAGCAACCATCGGCAGCAGCGGCACCGGACGTCGCGCCAAGCGTTCTGGACTCTCGTAAAATTATCAGTAATAAAATTGTGATTTACGTTCGTGTTCCCGGAAAGCGGATCGGTCGAACGTTCATCATGACGCCGAGAGTCCGCGAACCTGCGACGAAGTGCTCGCGGGGCGGTCGACTATGACCTTTCGGCAATAATTATTATTTTCGCGAAATCTCGATGGTGAACGCGCCAAGAACTCGCACTATTCGCCGCAAAACTTGTGGCTCGTCGTGGCTGGCTCGCTGGTTTTTTATTTTTTATTTTTTATTTTTGAAAAGTAGTATTTTTATTTCTTTGTGGTTTTTTTTTCTTTGGTTTTTTACATTGACAGTCGTTATTTCTGAGGGGATGGTGACTATTGGCACAATGAGCGATGAGTACCGGAAGCTCGAGTCAATGACGGCTGCAATTTGTCGGCTGCGTTTTGTTCGAGGTTGAATCGATTGGTGCGGAGGTACGAACGTTTTCCGACAAAAGGATTGTTCAGGCGATCTTTTTCTGATGATTTTGGAAGGATTTGAAGGAAAAATTGGAAGAAGTGAAAAAAAGTTTGGAAAGGAAACGTGGAAGAATTTGGAAATAAATTTGGCAGTATTTGGTCAGAGAAATACAATGTTTCGATGAATTAAAATTTACGAGTAGGAAAATTCGCGTTCTTTCTTGAAAGTTGAATAAATTTTCATTCAATACCAGAAAAGCATTTACATTCGTTAAAAATAAAAGCTTATTTTCAATCTTAAAATTGAAACATTCGCTAATCGAAAGAATTTAAAACTCGAATGAATTTTCATCTAATACCGAAAAATAATTATTTCAATCCGAAAATTTCAGCTAATTTTCTATCTTAAATTTGAACCACCGAACCTGAAGAGATTACATTAGTCATGCATATAAATTTTATATCAACCATCAATATTAAATCCCCTTTGATTCATTGCCCATGAATAGTATATAGATTTTATACACAATATACATATCCAATTTCACATATAAAACCATATATATTCTTTACATACCCGATATATATATTTCTACGTTGTTTTTTTTCACTCCGGGAGGTGGTGGTGGAAGGTGAATTTTTCGATTTCGTCGGCACCGCGACGAGCGAAGGAAGATTCTCTCGAACGTCGAGAGCGAACCGTATACAGTTCCGTACGTACGATGAGGGACCCGCGAAAAACGCTCCCGAGACACGTATAGGACGTAAACGCAAAGTAGAACGCACACGACACCCGTGAGTAGTCGTAAAACGAAACTGTAAAACTCAGAGGGAAACGTGGGCCGGGCAGCACCTCGACACTCGCAACTCGCTATCTTCAACCCTCTTTCCCCGTCCTCACCTTTCTCGTATACCAATTTCCCACCCGACTCCGTTCTTCGGGTTACTAAACAGCCCCGAAGTCTCCTTCGAAACGAGCGTTCCACCCGCTAGATTGAAACTATTTCGATTTCGGGGTGAAATTTCTTTGGACAATCGTGAGAAAAGTAAATTTTTACCGTGAAAAATTTACGATATAATATTAGCAGATGAAAATCAACAACCGGAAATGGACCGAAAAGAATTGATAAATTTTACGAATGAAATTAGACGATACGACAGATTTTACGATGTTTTAAAGATAAAAGTTTTTACGAATTCTACAGCCTGTGGATTTTGTTTGGCGCATCAATCAAATGTAGAAACTGTAGAGACGAGGAAAAAAATGTACAACGTGGAGTCTTAAAATGCGTGATACAGTGGAGAAATGTATTACGACGGCAAAAAAGTTGCTGTCGCGAGACTCGGACTCGTGGCATGGCAAAACTTGGACGTTCCTTGGTTCTCACCCTGCTACAGTGACGAAGCCATTTCCGCTAGAAAATTTAATCTAGAGAAGTTTTATATCCTTGGAGCGTGTCGAAGGTGAAAAAAGAATATTAGAAACGAACGCATTTTATTAAGGCTGTTTTATGGCCAGAGGCGCCCAAGCCGATGCTCACCGTATATGTAGGGTGTGCCATACATGCACAGCATCCTGAAGCGTAAGCACTTTCGGGGGTGGATCGAAGCTCCGAGTTTTCAAAAAATCGACGGTGAGAAATTTCAAAAACGCAATGTTTCGGAATTTTCATGTTTCAGGCGGCATTGCAACGACTGATCAATTTTTCGACGGGTCGAAATTTCGAAAACCGAACCATTGGCGGGTCAAAATTTTCACAGGCTTTGATCGGGCGTTTGGATAGAATAATCCGCCCTACGCCAAAACAACGTAAAACTATTGTCCAAATCCATCTATCTGCTTCCGACTTGCTGCCATCTTCCGGTGTTTGAAGGCGCTGCGCGATTGTACCTATAAATACGCGTTTTCAGAATTTTGAGCTATCGAAACATCGAACATCCGGAATTTCAATCTCCCTCCCGCACTTTTCTACGGCGCGTCGTCGATTCTCCCAAAAAGAAATAAAAACGAGAAGCATTTTTACTCGTATCTGCCTTCCTCGAAGTTGCCACGTTGCGAACAACCAAGTTTACCCCAAACCCACCACCGAAAATATATTTATTCGTTCCACTTTTGAGATAATTACGTATCTCTCGAGCTGGCGAGCAATCATCTTTTCTTCCGCAACAATTTATGATCCGAAACTTCATATTTAGCCGGATAATCATTCAACGTTTAGAAAACTCCGAGAATTCATGAATGGGCCGATTACGCGAAATTATTTAATGACGGCACGAAAAGTATTCGAATATATTTCACGCATCTTATCAGTTTTTCGCCGAACAACCGGTCATCTACGATTTAACGGCGGAGATTTTTTTTGACAGCCGTAGTCGATATATTACCTGTTTTACGTTTCGGTATCCACGTTTTTCTTTTTTTTCTTTTTCCGGTTGGAGGAAAAAAATTCAACCGCTGAATAGGTACGGAATTTGTCAGTGGTCGGTAACTTGCCGAAGGTAAGCTACATTTACGACGTTCACGACGGACAGACGGGTGAAAATAATAATTTTATTTTTAAATAAACATTCGGCAAGACGAATTGAGATTTTAATACATTTTTCTTTCATTGTTTCTATCGCAGATTAACCTTTCTCCTATATATTTTGAATAAAGTGGTATCAAAAACAGTGACTCTACGTCGTTTTTTTTCGAACAGTTATTTTCAACATACCTTCCTGCAGTACGCAGCAGATCTTCAGGAATATCGATAAGAAAAAGAGGATGATTTATAAATCTTTTAAAAGAGAGCAAATTTGGTAGATGACGAGAAATAATTTACCTCTTGTTTCCATGCAAATAGGAATCGTTAAAAAAGTGTTCTCTGTTTTTTTCATGATTTTTCATTGGTTCTTTTGCGAGAGAAAAAAAAGATTTTGCATGAATTCTGATGCCTGGAGTCCTGATATATCGGATTAATGCGTTTTCCTTCGCTAAAACACTGATCGGATTGATCAAACGGGTCAAATAAGGCTGAGAATAATAAACATAGACGTTTGAAATATACCAAAAATTTATTTACATAAAAACATGAAATATAATGTACCCATAGTAATTCAACTGCTGCGCATTATTTTTTTTTTTTTAAATTTATTTATTCGTTCTTCTTAATTTCCGATGTCAGATACTCGAATCATCGGCGCGTCGATCCTTCAAGAAAAGAACGGTATTGTCAAGATTCTAGATTCGACCACACGCGATAAGCACAATAAACTCGCAAGAATCTATGTCTAATCTATCAAAGTATCTTGGATTATCCATGGGTATAGAAAGTTCGTACAAAGCTGAATATACGAAATCATTCGTTCGCTTAAAAATACAAATGAAAGCACATGGGATCGTGTGTTCAATAGATCGAAAAAAAATCTTGTTTTTTGTTTTTTCGTTCTTCCCCCTTTTTTTTTCTTCGATTCACAGAGCGACGATTGACGTTAAAACCATACAATTTTCAAATTAAATCATTCTTCGCTACTATTCATAAATAGTGTGTTTATATTAATCCATCGCAGTATCTTCAATAGTAATTTTTTTTTTCTTCGTAGTACCATTCGTTACAATATTTACATAAACATACGTACAACTTAGGAGATTAAAGGTGTTTTTTTTTCCTTCTTTAAACGTAAAATAGCATAATAAAAATATGTCGTTTTACCATCGATCTGCCGAATTGCACTGAATATTTCGACCCCGTGCGGGAGAGCCAACGAAAATTTATGAATTCTCTACATTTTTCTCGCGTTATTTCTCATCGGCGGCAGAACAATTTTCGTTACGCGGATTCGTCCGATTATTTTGAAAAGTTGTTTCTGTCAATTTATTTTTTTTTTTTAAAAATCGTTTTTCGTTAGAATTTCTTTCAATGTTTCGCGATCGATTATCATTCGGCTTTTATTCGGACTTTGATTTCTTCTTTCTCAACGATAATGAAAAAGATAACGAAAAAGCAGTTCAGCGCGTCGTTCGGGTTGCAACGTTTTTCTCAATTATCCTCCGAATCGTCGTCAATTCGATCGAAAATTGGTCAAAAATTTGTCGATAAAACGCTTCGATAATAAGCAAGATCGACGATTGAACAGCGACTGCAGTTTGTAAAACTTCGATGTACCGAGTAAAGCCACGTGCATGTCTGAAAAATTGACCGAATAATACGTCATCAGCAATCAGATCGATCGCATAAAATTATCGCAAAAATTTACAAGGCACGAGCAAAAGTCCACATGGATTTTGGACAACTGGTTTTGAAAAATCTTTCGTCGAAAATGTTTTTTTTTTTTTTATCAAAGCGCGGCCTTTGCCTGTGTGAAAACGTTGTATTAATTTTTTTTTTTTTTACCACTGGAATTACGATTGGGAATGTCGACGAATAACGTCGTCAAATATGTTATCAAAGCGAGCGATGATGATCCGTCTGGCGTTTTCATACGATCATGAAATTGTACGTCGAGACATTGAACCGTAAAAATATCCTTTCGGATAAAATTTCGAACGAACGAATTTTTTTTTTTTTTTTTTCGACAGCTCGTTACGTTTCGTGACAATGTATGAATATCGTTTGGCAGTATTGACAGATCGCACGGTCAATCGCGTCAGCGTCGATTATCCGATGAAACTTTTTTCATCGTGAATCTTTATCCGCCGAAATTTTCGTTTAATTACGGATCAACAGCGACAATATCATTATATCAAATTGAAATCTATCTACTTACAAACGTCGACGCGATTACAGGATTTTTCTACGCAATATGGATACAAAAAAAAAAGTTTTTCGCGAATGTTCCGGTTCGTACGACGAAGCGGATTTTTTCGTGCACGCAGCTTGATTACATTTTTTCAGATGCGTTAAAATGGCGTGAAAATTCGTTAGCAGTTTGAACTGTTTCAACAATTGGCCGACATTTCTTCTCTCTCTCTCTTCTTTTCAGAAACAAATAATTTTCCGTTCGCAACAAAACTCTTAATGCAACGCAGTGATAAAAATAAAACAAAAAAAATTCCAAATAATGAAAAAAAAAGAAAGTACAACAGCCGCCACGTGCTTCCTGACCTCACAACTTTTTACCAATTCGTTTCTTATCCTCCGGATTCTCACGTTTCTTCGCTGAGTCAACGTTTTCGCAATTAGGCGTAAACAGTCAAACACAAATTACCCCGATAACGTTGTTAACGTAAATTACGATAGAGACACAAACGCATGGATGACGATAAAAGTCCTCGCGATTTTCTTCAATACACATCGATAGGTACTCCGTAAAAATGTCCATTATTCGCCTTACAAATGCTTAATATTTAAGATTTTTTTTTTTTGTTTGTTTCCACATTTTTTCCACGTATCAATAAATGTATATCGGTATCAAAAAATGGCATCAACGAGATCTGGATTGTAAAAAAAGCGTTGCGAATTGGGGGACACCGGTCGACAAACCGCATCGTCACGCTAATCCACGAATGATGAAAACGAAAAATAAAACGAAAAGAAAAAAAAAATAAAAAATTCAAAAAAGTTGCGAAGAAAATAAAAAATTAGATCACGCATCGGAAATCCACGTATACGTGAATTCTATTATCGCGCTCAGCGTCGTCAAGCGTTATAACTGTACGATATACCTATACATACGATATTACGTGAATTACGGGGGGGGAAAATGGACATATATATAATATACCCGCAGTTTCGGTCGTACATATACATGCGTTCAATTATTATTATTTGTTCTTTTCAATTATCGTAAGTTAAAACGTCACAGTGTAAATGTTCGTATATAAAGCACCTTGATTACAAAATGATTTTTTTTTTTTTTGTTTTCTTATGCGTTGAAAAATATGCAAAACGTAGCAGGTTTTAATGTTCACCGATCGCTTTTACAACGATTTGTATATCAAACTTTTTTCCATTTCGTGTAAATTATCGTTATTATTATATTTTTTTTTCTTCCGTTTCTTCATCTACGATCGTACACGTGAGACTTGCGGAGTTTCGTATCGATCGATCTTACATTTTGTTTGTGCGTTGTTTCGCACGATTTTTCACGTGCAAATGTGCGGTTCCATAATTTTTTTTTTTTTTTTTCGTTCTTTCTTCAATTTATCGTTTTTTTTGTTGTTTTTTTTTTGTTGTCTTTGCTGTTTTAGATAGCGCGCGGTGGGATTCGATTCGTGGGTTTTCATTGCAATAAGCTGGCTTACGATTTACATATCACATACTTAACATGTGCGGCAGTAGTTCTTAAAATCTATGAAATTTGCATTTTAACGCCTGGCAAGAGAGAATCTAATTCTCTCGTATGCTTCGTTCACTAGAGACTACGTTTTTCTTTTTTTTTCTTTTTTAAATTTTTCTTCGTCTTCTTTCTTTCTTTCTTTTTTTTTTTTTCACCTGTAATTCTTCGCGACCGCGTCCTTCGGCGTCTCGCGCTTTTTATCGTAAATACTTGCGTAATTAACAAACACGAACGAGAACGGTAATGCCGCAACGTTTGCGCGGCAAATAACAATTTTGCATTACACGAAGGAATCAATACAACGCGGGTTCGCGTTGCTCAGCTGCTGATGCACGACGATTTTTCGAGGCAAAACAAAGGAGAAACAAATTAAAAAACGATTAAGCTACACGGGCCAGGCTTTTTTTACTTTTTTTTTTTTACATTATTTCAAATTTCCTCGGGATCGAATAAATTATTCGATTAGGGCACCCGAAAGATTGCCAACATCGACAGAAATGTGACAGAAAAAAATTTACGAAATTTCATCGCCGAGAAATAATAAGTTTCGATTATCGAAAAAAATCTGCAAACAGCTTCGAACAAGTTCGGATTATTTCAAATTTTCCCCGGATCAAATAAATTATTATATCAGGATAGCCGAGAGAGTGCGAACGTTGCCATAAATATGGCACTCAGAAAAAAAATTTACGAAATTCCATCGCCGAGAAATAATAAGTTTCGATTATCGAAAAAATTCTGCAAACAGCTTCGAACAAGTTCTGGCGAGTTTAAATTTGAAAAAAAATCATAAATCGACGAAAAGATGGTAAGACAGATTTCCACAATTGTTCTACACGCAACGACAGCCGATAGTGACCCAGTGACAATCCTCCTCCTCTTCTCCCTCCACTCCCCCATCCACCCCCTCCCTCGTTATTTCCACCAGCGACAGAAGCAACAATACCATCGCCTCTCGCCATGAGGCTGTATTATCTGCTACTGTCAGTGCATCGCTCGCGTCGTCAAATGAGTAGTTTCCGCTCTTTTTGGCGGTGGTGGAGGCGGTCTTCGTTTGCTCGCAATCGCATTAGCGATATTCATACTACAATTTTCATCCGCAAATCTAACGCTGTTCTGTCGCGTCGGACTCGTCGCGTATTCGACCGGTGCGTTTGGATCCGTCGCATAAACGTTTTCGTAAAGATTGTCATTGCCATAATGTTCCTGAACCCAATTGGAAACGTTGGTTTCCCGATAATCCGCGATAGCCGGTGGTGGATCGCGAAAACCCAAAACTTCGTGAGGTGTCGTCGTCGAATCCAATTTACATTTTTGCGCGACTTGCCATTTTTTTCGCATAACACGTTGAAGATCCTTGAGAAAATCACCGGGTGGTGCTTGATCGGAAGCTGCCAATTTTTTGGGTGACGTCAATCTCGTGCTGTCGGATCTTCTAGGTGGCATTGGTTTGCGTTGTGGAAGCGCCGGACTTCCGGGTTCTTGTTGGGGTGGCAAATTAAACGTTATTTTTTTGCCAGTTCCTGTTTTTGATTTTGGCGAAGTTGGAGGTTCTTGAATGGTTACTCTACGTTGGGGTTGTGGACTCGCCGCTGCTTTGAGTTCAGCGAGATACGGAGGTGTGGCGTAATGACCGGAATTTTGTTTAAGAGCGCTTCTTCTCACGGTATCCATGTTTGGATTTGGTCTTATGGACGTAGCAACGTAGATTGGTTCGATTTTTGAATTTTGTCGTGTAAGTTGAACACCGATGTTTTGTTGATGCGATTGATGTTGTTGTTGTTGTTGTTGGGATCCGTAAGCCGGAGGTGGAACGAAAGGTGGAGGAGAGACGAAATTCGGTGAACTTGGAGCGTACGTTGGTGTACTCGCGTTCGAACCCGGATAAGAATTGTGGGGTGATGACGAGTTTCTCATGTTGTTCGTGTATATTTGATTGTTTTGCATCGATGACGTGTTATTTTGATTGCCGTTCGTTGCGTTTGTACTCCCGTAAATTTGATGATTCGGTGATTTAACGGGTGTGTGAGTCGGTGTGTTTTCGGGTGACATGGAGTTGGTTGGGGTTGATTGTTTGGGTCTGGCGCGTCTTATGGTTCCGGTTTCGCCGACCAGCGGGCTCGGTGGTGGTGGTAGGGATGCCAGACTCAGACAGGAACCCGTTAGATCGGGCGTGTTGCACATCGATAATTCGCCAGGGGCTGGAGGTGGCGGGAGAGAATCCAGAGATAAATTCGATCGGAACATCTCCGGGGGCGGTGGGGGCAGTGGCTCGCCGTCGGATTCCGTTTCTTCCGTTACACGGGGTGGCGATGGGGGCGGTGGCAGCGAGGTTATCGAGTCCATCTGTGGAAAAATCGGTTACGGTTAACGATGGAATGTATGGAGAAAAATTTGAGAAAACAGAGGTTGAAGAAGATGATAGGATAGACATGTTTTTAACCCTTTGCGGTCGTTTGTCTACTCTCAGCTGCCGAAACAAAGGCTTTCGCGGGGTTGTACGACCGCAGAGGGTTAATTAATATAATAATAATGAATAATTGAAATAATATAATATAATAATATAGTAAATAATAATAATAATAAAGAGGAATTTAATTCGATTGACTGATTCATGACACACTCGACTCCACGTTATCTGTATTGTCTACAATTTTTATTTATTATTATTGTCATAAGCAGCGACAATAATAATAATGATTGTTATCGTTATTATTATTTCATAATAATAATAATAATAAATTATTAATATTATTAAGAAAAATATTACCGATTATTACTAATATATTATATTATTATTTAATAATAATAATAATAATAATAATATAATTATTATTAAATAATAATAATTATTGTTATTATTATTTGATAATAATAATAATAAATTATTCGTTCTAAGGGTAAACTCTAGTAATAATGTTATATACCGGGTAAGAGAAATTATTGGAACAATTATCATACTTAATTATTATTATTCTTAAATAATAATAATTATATAAGATATTATTATTATTCTTAAATAATAATGATAAAGTATGATAATTGTTCCGATAATTCCTCTTACCCAGTATATAACATTACTACTAGAGTTTACCCTTAGGCCGCCATTCTAGCTTTCTCCTAACCCCAGATCATTTCACAGATACATCAAATTCATCTCTTCGACTTAACCCTCAGAGCCCCAAATTCACCCCAAATTCCCTGATCAACTACAAAGAATTGATATGTCCTCCAATCCCAAGTACACCATCAATCCCTTCGACGCTCTTCCCCAAAATGTTTTCCTCAAAAACTCGCTGTCTCAAAGTACCAACGTTTCCACAATTCCACAACAAGACTTTCCCTTCGTCCCCCAGCCGCAGAATCCTCGTCTCATCTCGCCCAATTTCCCCAAAACGCGATCCAAATAAAATTCAATCCACGAAAGACTCACCATACACGGTTGTATCGGACTGGTCGGTGTCTTGGATTCTTGACTCTCGGTTCTGCCGTAACCCATCGGACTCACTCGTTCCCTCACCGGTGTACCCGGAGGTATTGGACTGACCGGTGTCGCATTTCCCGATCTGTGATGTCTCTTGAGCGTTCCCGAACTATCCGAATCCGTGCCACTTCTTCGACGACTGTGTCTACGCGTAAGAGTCCCGGAACCCGAACTCGTCGGACTCGGACAAGAATCCGGCTCGTCTCTCACCGTTTCACCGACTTCTTTCAATTGTCGAGTTATCGATGTCAACGGTAATTTTGGATTCATCGATGGTTTGCGTTTTATCGTACCCGTTGGAAATTCACCGCATTCGAAAGCAACTTCGCAACTGCTCGGTGCACCGTCGGATAAACAACCGGACGAGCTCGAACTGCTCGCACGGCTCAATCTTCCGTCGTTGTTGTAACTTTGTCGTTGTTCGGTGTTGTAATTTTGTCGTTGAACGTCGTATTGTCTCGCATTGTTGTCCGTGGAATTGTGTCTGTTTATTTCCGTGAATTGTCGGGCGTTGTCGTTCGTCGTGTTGTAAAGAGTTTGCGCGGACGTTGGAACGGCGATCGAACTGACCGAACACGATCTGGCGTGTGCCAAAAGATCTAGATCCTCTTGGGCGAGTTCGTCGACCAACGTGCGATAATTTTCCATCAATTGTCGCCCGTATTTCGCCACGCGAATTCCCGTCGTCCAACGTTCCATCGTCACGTTGTCCTCGGCGCAAAGAAATTTTATGTATTTCGTTGATTTTGGTTGTTGCAAACGCGGATGTTTTATCGCGAAACAAAAATCCGACGGTGCTTTGTATTTTTTTTTCCAACCTACGCCGTAGTAGACTTGATTGACGTCGAAAGTCGCGAGACACACGAGATCACGGGCCGTTCGGGCTTTTTCTTTTGGCCAGTAGTACAGTCCCGATGCGCGTAGTATGAAGTGATACTTCTTCCAACCTTTTTTACCGTCCGACTTCAAATAGAGCGGTCCTTCGACCTGTGAAAATACGAGAAAAATTTTATTATTATTATTTCAATTTTATTATTATTATTATTATTTGTTATTATTATTATTATTATTTTTTTTTATATTATCATTATTATTTATTTTTATTATTATTATTATTATTATTATTATTATTATTTCAATTTTATTATTATTATTATTATTATTATTATTATTATTATTATTATTATTATTTCAATTTTATTATTATTATTATTATCATTTGTTTTTATTATTATTATTATTATTATTATTTCAATTTTATTATTATTATTATTATCATTTGTTTTTATTATGATTATTATTATTATTATTATTATTATTATTTCAATTTTATTATTATTATTATTATCATTTGTTTTTATTATTATTATTTTTTTTTATATTATCATTATTATTTCTCATTATTATTATTATTTTTATTATTCTTTTCATTATTATTACTATTGTTATTTCTGATGGTAATATTTCCGTGAAACAGTGAACCACACGCTCCCATGAGTTGCCAAAATTTAGCTCGTTGGGGTAAGATCTTTTTTGGCATTTGGCCCGAAAACTCCACGTGGCGTCATTGGGCACCCAACCGCGATATCATGCACCTAGCTCATGGTCGAGTTTGTTACGTTAGTTACCTCTGGAACACCGACGTTGCTGCTGGAAAAAAATTCCTCGAGAAGTATGTTTCGTGAATGATCGTCGTACTCGGTGCTGCTGCTTCTGTCCGATGCACCGAGAAGATATCTCTCGGGGGTTAAAAACAGTTGGGTCTTGTCCGTTCTCTCGACAAACAGCAATTTGTTCTTCGAGTCCCTCGTCCACAACAGAAGATTCTCCACCAGGAGTTCGTGATCTTCGTACACCCTTTCTGCGGATGAAAATGTTCATTTACGGCAATGTTTTTATTGAATCTTACATGCAGTAGAAAATTTTATTCGTAAGAAATTTTAATCGAAGAAATGTTTCCTCATTTTCTGATTCAACTTTTGTTCCTATCGAATATTAATTATCATCGTTATTTGAACGAAGGTTTTACGTTTCAGATATTCATCCGGTTGTCGAGATCTCAATATAGAACTGTCAACACGTGCGTTGTGAATGGGTTACGGATCGAATTTACGGGTGAAAGAAATAACTTACCCATGAAGAGATCGGGCAGATGCTCGACGACGGCCCATTTGGGATCCATCGCAATGTGATTTTTGTCAGCGAGTAACCGACACACGTGAGCAACGCTCATGCCCTCGTCGACGAGCAAGCTCTTGCCGCTACCGTCCAGGGTGAAAGCCTTGATGAAGAGCTTCTGCACGCTCGCCTCACGCATCTTCTCCAAAGCCAGTCGAATCTTTTCCGCCTTGGCTCTACCGGCAGCGTCTGGATCGATAATAATTCAATGATCAAATGCCATCAAATGATTAATCCCATTCTTTATCGATTCGATTTAGATCGTGAATTGCCGTAAGGGTTATAGCGTTCGTGATTTAAAAAAATAAAAATAAAAATTGATTTTCAAAATTTTGTAAAATGCGAATATCTCGCGATTCCTTGGACCGAATCGATTGATTCTACGATCATTCAGGAGCCTTTAATGAGTATTTAATTATGGTTTAGTTATATTTTTTATCGCATAAGAATTTGATAGTGTGGTGCCGCCAACTTTTTTTTTCAAAGAGCATTAAATTCGGCAGTAGAGCATTTAATTAGCATCTAATTAGCCTTTCATTATTTGATCGGTTTCGAGTAGATTTCACGATGTGGTGCCGCCAGTTCGAGTGACGTAAATTGCCGTTATAGTTATCATCTTGCATTGCAAAAAAGTAATTTATTTGGTTTTTTTTTAATTGTCATCAATTTTGTTTTGCTTTTTTTGTTTTGATTATTTTTCGATGAACCGAGATAAGGACTTACCCATCAGTTGATGTGATTGCTGTTGAGGGACTGTGTGCATGGCGGTCTGAGGTGGTTTGTGTCCTGAACCACTGCTGCTCGCCGAACTCTCGCTCGACAGCATCGACACCGTGTCCGAGAAGGCGCTGTCGTTGTCCGGACTGTCCGTTCGCATACCTTAAATACGAATCGATCGTTCGATCAAAATTCGTCTAAAAACCTCGGAATACCAAGCGACAGCAAATGCGAATCAATGCATATTTCGCTTGCTCACGGAGGAACCCATGTGATGGGGAATACAATGGCTATCGGAATTTTTGTATCGATATGTTTAAAATGTACCAAAACACCGATGATTCGTGTTTACATAGCCGTACTATGCGTTAAAATTTCGTGAAGATCGTCCAAAAGCATCGGATTTAAAAAAAATTTGAATTTAGCGGAGCTTAATATTTAACGAAAGGGAAAAAAAAGAACTTCATGAAAATAAATAAGTTTATCATTATTGTATCGTGTAAAACTAAATTGCACATACCGCCGTCATTTTTTCCGATATCCGTGGTATCGCCGGCGGTGATTCTCGCGCTATTGGGTCTTCCGGATCTCTGTGAGTCCGGTGCGGGTCCGGTCGAAGCGATATCACCGTCGCATCGTCTCTCCAGAGCGCAAAGCTCGCCGAGAATCGCGTCGAGATCAACATCCTGAGAATCTGCAGCAACAAAAAAAAAATCCATTTTTCATTAAAGAAAAGGACCAAATAAATTTAAAAAAAAAAAAAAAAAAACACATATTACATATAAATGTATTACGGGGCGGATGAAGCAAGGGGCGGTTCAACGAAAAAAAGCAAATAGATCGTCGAACGACGTTTGTTGGGAAGGATCGAGAGGTAACGAATGCTAAATCTAAATCATTCGCCTACTCGCATCCTCGAGACGGCGCAGCACGACTGTGACGTCTGTCTTTCTCTCTTTCTCTATTTTTCTCTTTCTCCGAGAGCAAACCAGTTTAACGCTAATTGCCCGGACATTTCTACCGAGTTCGAGCTCGCGGGGGGATGATGCCGGCCGTTGAACGGGGGCTGACCGCTCGGTGGAGCACAACCGAGCGAGTCCGCGAAGAGAGAACCGATGTCGAGCTAGCGCGAGGCGGGAGCGGATAACGACCCACTCAACGGGCAACGACGAGCCCGGTAACCGACCTCGCACAACTCTCCTTCTCACTGGATTCTCGGTTTATTCCTCGCTCGTTTCTTCGTATACCTCGGTGACCGAGCCAACGATTCGCGCAAACCGTAGCACCGATCCTCGGAATCTTCTTCGGACATCGCGAAACTTCGAGACCCGTCTTTCCATCGCCTCGGAGATACGCGCATAACTGAGACTGTAACGCGATATCGGCAACAATTGCGCAATCTCGACTTTTAATGGTGTCACGCGGGGTAATGCGGGAAGCCGGTAAATTTTTGCGTTTTAATGTGTGCGTAATTTGCAAAGATAATACGAATAGTTTGAGTTCGTTTCATAATTTGGAGGAATTTTTTTTTTGTTTCGGAAATTTCGGTCTTCGTACTTCAAGATAAATATACTTGTTGGGGTTGACACTGGCGCGGAAGTTGTATACTATCTTCATAGTACGTACCGAAAATATATATTTTTTTATATAAAAAATTGACGAAATTGTTAATATTTTTATTTAAAAAATTATTATTTCGAGAAAAAAAATTCTTTCAATTTAAAAAAAATTAAATTCTCCAATTACACCATATAAAAAAAATCTACAAAGATCAACTCCATATAAATCGACAAAGTATTCCCTCTTCCATCCTCGTCCGTTCATTCAGAATCATTTTCTTGTCGCATCTAATTTTTTCATTACACCTGCAAACAATTTTGCAAAATTATGTCAACAAAAAAAGAACGCTCAACGCAGTTCCCATTCGTCGAATGTATGTTTGTATTTTCGAAATTACATGTAATTAGACGGTGAACGTTTGCGAGAGTGCATCGTCGCGACCTCTGAATAAGGAGCCGAAGCAATTTGCGCCAAAGTAGGAAGTGCTTGAAGCAATAACACGGCACCGCCGAATTGCACGAACGTTATTCATTACGCAATTATAACGATCGGCAAGAGCTACCTTTGGGTTTTAAAGTACACGTTGCACGGTTTTCCGAAGACCGACACGAGCGGTCGTCGTCGGTATCGAAAATCATGGTTGTTTCGAAAATACTGATGGAACGAATGGGCGAGAGACTCTTCGGTAAGTTCTGTCTCGTTGCCAAGAACGATCGATGATTATCTCGTGCTTCCGCTTCATCCTCGAGTCCCACTTTGCATCTCGTTAAAAACCACCCGACGGTTCACACCCCCTCGACGTTTATGAGCCCGTTATGTGGCACTGGTTTCGGGTGTTGTGTGCTCCTATAGACTTACCGAGCCTTAGAGCGGTTGTTATTTGGGTCATGTTCCAACGTTGATTGGGGCGGATGAAATATCGATTTCAAAAAACAATTGCGCCTAATTCGAACGTTGTAATCCACTGCTAATCATCTCCCTTAAGTGAATGAAGTTTTTTATTTTGACTACAGCCAATTTTTCGATCTTTTGGTAATTTAGCTGGCGGGACGAATGATTATTCCTGCAAAAACCTAATTCCATATAAAATGAATTGATATAAATACTACTTCCGCGAAAAACAATAGACATATACGGGTTATCTCATGTCGGATTTACATCGCTCCTCTGACAATTATCGTCCAATTTACTCAAATTATTTTGAAATAACAGGAATATTGAGAGTCCCGGGGCTCCACATTTATCGAATTTCGAATAGAAAGTCGAAAATGACGCAAATTATATGAAGAAAATTATGATGAA
Organism: Sussaba pulchella; assembly: GCA_963971145.1. Classification (NCBI taxonomy): domain Eukaryota; kingdom Metazoa; phylum Arthropoda; class Insecta; order Hymenoptera; family Ichneumonidae; genus Sussaba; species Sussaba pulchella. The sequence goes on from OZ020166.1 coordinate 13,453,481, forward strand.
TTATATTTAGAAGATAAGAAAAAAAGAGAACTGTATGAGCCGCAGCAACTAGCCGGTGTGGCTCGATCTCACAATGGGCATTCCCGATATAAACTGGTTATCACGACTGGCAACACGCGTTGTATTTGCACAAGTTTCGAAGCACAGAAACCGTCTCTCGTTACGGTAATTAACGAAATTAACTTTGCCGGCTAATTCGCTTCGTACCGCAATTATATAGAACGCACGTAGATATGCGTATAATAACCTCAATGCGAGAATCATTTGCGCAAAACGACACGCGAGCAATCGTCACATCGAATGTCTGTTATATCGTGAATAATAATTATGGGTTTCGACGTTGTAAGCGAGATGTGCCAATATTCGTAGAAATTGCAGAAATTTATAATTAACGGCGATTGACAACGTCGACCCAATTAAACGATGACTCGTCATATCTGCACGCTTTCCCAGCACGAATTTTTATCATCGTTTGTACATGGAGAGTTCAAAAATATTTGTAATTAAAAATTAAATATAATAATTTCTTTTATGAATAATCATTTGATGCAATTATCCAGAAAAATATGAAATTACTGTGTATTTTAGAGGGAAAAATGCTGGCCTTTACATTGTTAAACGAAAATGCACAGAATATGCCAATCATCGTGTCACGTGACACGGTAAGTACACTAACTGGGAAAAAGCGCACCCATCTGAGGTATAATGTGTTACTGCTCGGTCGATAACAAAAACTGTAAAGCATTATTCTCAGCCGCCATCATTGTCTCGTACAAAAAACGAAAACAGCCTACTGCGTATGCAAAATCTGCAGTCAACCGTTCTCATTTTTCATCCGACAAGTGAAAGATGGCCGAGAAAAGTACTTCGGGAAGACTCAGCAATTTCTCACGCACTTATGAACTACCTCAGAGAAATAAGCGACATGAAGCGTATCACCTTAAAGTTCCACGTCGAACATGAAAGAGTTGCATACAACATGGGTATGGGCTTGGACTGAGCCGCTTCAACTTCATCGGGTACGGACACAAAACGCGTTGGCCTTCGTTACTTCGTAGCGTGCAGGTTGGGTACCACGTAATTCGCATAATGTCGGTTAAATGGTACTCCCAGGGTGTTTGTGAGTGTACGAGCCAACTTCGAGGACTTATCTTACCGTAAATACATACATAAGTATAAGTACGCAGAGGCAGGAGCGTACCGCTGGACGCATTTCACGCTATTTTCCGTGCATTATTAGACTCAAGCCGTTGCACATTACAAACGCAAAATATTTACACGTTTGCGACATTATTTCCATCTGCTATTATACCCCAACAATACGGTGTTTGGTTGCGAACTAAGTTTACACTGATTTCCATAACTCGACAGTCACAACCGCAACATTATTACCATACGTGCCCGATGGATTATCGGATTATTTAATGTGGTTTTTGCGAACGCGGGATATATGTACAGAATATTAAACAAATAATAATAATAATAATGATAATTATTATCATTATTATATATAATGATAATAATAATCATTATTATTATATTTTATACATATATCATTAGGCAGTTTTATATACTCCTGACCTCTAGCACGATTCAAGGTATATAAAAAAAAATCTGAACGTAATCAGAGACCTGTACGACGTCATTAACCCCTCTAGCGAGAAATTAAAATTTCCCATTTAAATTGCATTACATATTTCGATTATTTTTACGCAATTTTGTTTCGAAATTCTCTCTCGGTTTCAAATTATTACACCCCACCAAAACAACACGTGCCTATCGCGCATTAAAAAGTGATATAGATAGGATCATCTAGGTCTGTTCAAATTAAAGGGTCTGATCACCGAAAATATTTTTTTTCACCTTTGACGAGATGTTTCGGTAAACACGTCTCAGAGGAATTCAGTATCGTAGATTTATTTACCCGTGGTTTTCTCGTAACACGAACTAATTTTCGCGTTGATGCAACGCGGAATACGAGACGGTCGAGGCTAAGGGAAGCGAAAGCCGACGATGACGATTAGCGAATGGAATGCCGAGATAAACTAGTGAGAATTGTCAGCGGTGACGTGACCGGGACATTCGGCGTGTCAATTGTCGCGTTTACTCGCGGTTAATTCACGAAACTCGGGGTGTCGCGAAATTGGAACGAACCGCGAATAATTCACAGATTCGAGTGGCAGAAACATCGATTGACATCCTATTCAAAAATGCTTTCCTCCCATGAGACGAAACGACGAAAACACAAAAATTGTTGCCTGAAAATTTCCCTAATTAACATCAATGTTTTCCCCGTTTCTGGTCCACCAGCGACCCAAAGCAAATTGAGAGCACGTTGATTTTTTTTCGATTAATTAAATCATTCCGTAGCAACTATCTACTTTTACGCCCAGTAGGACGAGCGAAACTGGGTTTAAAAAAAAGTTAGAGTAAAAACACGTTTTCTAATTGCGTCTGCGATCCATTGCAACCTCGAAACACGTAATTTCCTCCGACTGCAACCACCCACCGATCAATCGGGACGCGAATACCCGAGCACTGTCGGTTTTCCAGTTTTTTTATATTCCTTTTGTCATAAAATAAAGAGGAAAGTTGAATGCATTGGATACATTTTTTTTAATTCAAAGACACCTGCGAGCTAGTAATAAAGCTGCGAAAGAAAAAGGCCGATGCAGAAGCACACGAGGCGTCGCGGAGCGAGGCATAAAGCGCTTATAAAGACCGCTATTACGATGGCGCAATGTACCGTTGGCAATGATAATATACCGCGCGACCGGACGCTGGGTTCGTGGATTATTTGTTTTCCTCGAAATCGTGCAATGCCGCGGTACGATGATGTCGATGTCGGCGACGGTGGAATCGAGTTAAGACGTTTTGGATAAAGGCGCAGCAATCGTCGCTGTGTCCGATGGCGTTTCGTATTCTCGCGGCGTCGTTCGACTCGCTCGGGCGACTAAAACGTCTCAAGTGAGTCGTGCACCACCGTACGCTTATAGTGTCGAACACGTTTGGATAAATACACGTTTCTATTCTACCGTACGACATCGAGGCGTCAATGGTGCTTGTTGGTGATGCGAAGAAGATGAAGAAGGGAGTTGTGGCGCGCGGGGCGTTCGTGCCGGGCACATCATGAAGATTGGATGGAGAAAGAAAGAGAACTGAAGAAAGAGAGAGAGAGAGAAAGAGAAATAGAGAAGAAACGGAGAGAGAGAGAGAGAGAGAGAGAGAGAGAGAGAGAGAGAGAGAGAGAGAGAGAAAGATAGAGCGAGAGAAAGAAGAGAGAGAGAGAGAGAGAGAGAGAGAGAGAGAGAGAGAGAGAGAGAGAGAGAGAGAGAGAGAAATAGAGAAAGAGAGAAGAAACAGAGAAATAAAGGAAGAGAGAAAGAGAGAAGAAACAGAGAACTGAAGGAAGAGAGAAAGAGAGAAGAAACAGAGAGAGAGAGTGAGAAAGAGAGAGAGAGAGAAAGAGAGAAAGAGAGAGAGAGAGAGAGAGAGAGAGAGAGAGAGAGAGAGAGAGAGAGAGAGAGAGAGAGAGAGAGAGAGAGAGAGAGAGAGACGCAACATATAATGCCGATGAAGAGAAACGACGAGCAAGGTGTACAGATAATCGGTTTACGTATATTTTGGTATACGCGTAAAGCGTAGTTTCATTCGGTTACGTAACAGAGAAAACAAAATTGAATTGAGAAGATAAGGAAGAAATAACAAGAGAATTTGAAAATGTTTTTTTTTTCTCGTCCTGACTTAGAGGTTTGTTGTTTTTCAAGAAAAAAAATGTTATCGCTCACATTGGAGCAGAGTAATAATAATAATGATAATGTTATAATAATATAATGAATACAATATATTCCGTATATTTATTATATATGTATAAATATATAATAAATGCTATCTACTATGAATATTATTACGATTGCGAATAAATATTATTCCAAGTATTCACATTATTTAAAATTTTATCTATAAATAGAAGAAAAAATAAAACTTAGAATAACATTTTGTTACAATTATTATAATATTTATAATATACGGTATTTATCAGATAATTGGTGTTTTTATTATTATTGTATTATTCTTAATTCCTCTTTCTTCCATGTTCCTCGATTCGTTGTAATTTTTTCAAACTCAATTCGAGGATGGACATAATATAAAGTGATGCCTTATACCTCTGCACGAGTAGTAGCCAAGAATACTCTCGTTGCTGCCAAAGTGTCCGAGCATTTTTCGGAGCGATCGTTCCGCCCTGTAACCAGATTTCCAGGATACCAAGATGAAACGCGCACTCAACGCGTGCCCAACGCGATCACAAACGACACCTGTTCAGTCACCCGAAGCACGTGATTTCCTCTTCGTCATTCTCGCTCGCGAGATTACGAATACATCCAATCTCACGGCGGTAAATTTTGTAATTTATTCCTCTGATCGCCTTCTTTTCGCGTTTTTCCAAAAAAAAAAAATATATCAGCCCGGCTTTGGACGAGAAATTACGGTTGCGCAATCGGTTCCTGCATCCTCGGACTCCACGAGGAGTTACAGGATACGAATTCCATCGTTTCGGTTATATCATCGACTCACACGATTTCATGAACCACCAAAAAAGCGAAATTTCACTACACTGTACATAATTGAAATATTTTCCGTTGAAACAAAATTCGAGAAATACATTTTTCTCGTAAGACGTGAATATTTATGGCATAATTACTCATCACCGATAGAGCTTGAAAGATTGAATAGTTTAGCGTTGATCTTTTTTTACGTTCGAATGCAAAGAAATTTCTATGAAAAATTGAATAAATAAAGAGAGAAAGAGTTTAGAGAGTCAATGAACAGAGTGGAAGACGATGCTCACGGCGCGTGCGACCGAGCTTGACTAAAGGCCTTAAAGGTAAGAGGTACGGCAGTAGCAGACTTCTCTGGTTCTCGACTAAGCTCGGACTCGGTTCTCCCGCTTCTCTCTGGGTTTTCCATGCGCGCGTAGCTCACGGCAACACGCTGGCTCAGTCGGTGAGCAGCCAAGCACCGGTGAGTTAAGTAAAATAAAGGTCCCTCCACGCCACACGCATACTCGTACAACAGATGACGTACGTATATAAATTAGGATAATTTTTATTCGAGTCATTTTCGAATTTTTATTCTGCCGGGGTCTGAATCAATTCCAAAAATAAAAATGAAAATATGTCACCCTAATTCGATTCTTCTGGTTCAACTCCATTCGTGCCCTGAGACGGGTTATTGGATTAGATTTTTGCAAGAATAATTAATCGCCCCGCCAATATAATTGACGGACAATAGAAAAACGGCGTATAAATTGAAGGGAAAAATTCACCCTGTTACAGGGGATGATAGGAGTTCGACTGAAAAGCTCGAATTACGCTTAACATTTTTTATATTTTCGATGAAATCGACTGAGACTCCGGTAAAATGGAAACTCGACGATGATCCAAATACAAACCACCCTAAGACACGTAAACTCATACCGATCGTCGTCATTGCCGCAATGTGGACGGTGGTGCTGGAAATCGCGCGACTATTGCCGGTCGTATGCACGAACGTCGAAGTATTCGCGGTTGCACTCTAGCGAGTCTTGTACTACTGGTTATACGATACGGTATCACCATCGAGCGTGTGCGACTGGACACAGTCTCGTCGCGCCTTCCGATACGCGCATGCAATCCTGATACTCGTGCCGCTCAAACGTTAAGTCACAAGTGCGATCGCGCTCTTTAGACTTGCATCGCGATGCATATTCGCTCGGGGAGATTCCGTCGCGATTTGCAAATTCGTAGTCACAATTAATTGGACGGTTTGAGGGTGAAAGGGAGTATTTTGTTATTTTATCGTTTAGGTTATTTATTATTTATTACTTAGGGTTGAACTACGACATTGTATCAATTTTTTACTCGATCCGTCGACCTATTTGAAACGTACATTCATTTTTCTTTCATTTTTCGCCTCCATCAATTTTTATCAGATGTAATTAATATCATACAAATAATTAAAAAATCGAATCGTCGTCTTAATCAATAATAATATTTTCTTTATAGATAAACTTATCCAAATTTCGAAGATTCATCATTCATTACGATTGTACGAATTTATTATCATCAGCTAATCCAGCATCCGTTCCGAAACAATTTAAAAAATTTGTCGAAACTGTGACAATTCGATTTCCGTCGATCGCAATCAAGGAAAATGACCGGCATCGTCATTCACGCGTTACGAGAAAATGTATCAGAACGATTTTATACACACCATCTTGCGACGATCACCCACCTCGAGAGCAATTCGTTTTTATCGAAGTACATATTATTATCGTCCCCAAGTTCGCTTCGAGTAAGTTCGAAACGTTTCTCGTCTCGCGAACCAACGATTCCCTCGACGCCTCGAGTTACTCCACCGGCTTTGTACATCCGCGCGAACTCGTATGCGCGTGATCGATAACTTATCCGAGAATGCAGAACACGGTAGAACGAGGGACGTTCCCGACTTCGTTCCGAGAATCTTGTTGTCGTCTACGACTAACGAGATATATACGCAGCAGATGCATTCCAATCCTTTCGTGCGCTTCTTCGCGATGCATCCAATCGGGTTATGTCCCGGCAAATGTGTGTACGTACATTCGTCTTGTTTCGTTGCAATTTGCCGTCGAGCTTTATGTGCTCGTAGCATGAAAAAAATAAATAAATAACCCGAATGAAATAAAAGCCCGACAGATGTAGATCGATGAAGCGCTGTGTAAGATATCGATCTTACAACGTCCACTTTCAACGGTCCCCGCATATATATCACGCGTGTTAGCCATCGCTGTATTGTAATTATTTTCCCGTCGCGGTTTAATTAACTAATGAACGGTCTGACAGCTCCGTATATATCACGTGTATATGTGCCGACGTCACGAGGAACGTCACATGCTTCGCTATTATCCAAGCCTCGTGTGTCATCGTTATTTCGCTTCACGAAATTCCCGTGGACTATGACGAGTGCGTTTGGTTGAAAAGGCCCTGTTACTCCATAATTCGAAGCTATTATTATTATCATTATTATTATTATTTTTATTGTTATTATTTTCATTTTTATTATAATTATTATTATTATTTTCATTATTATTATTATTATTATTATTAATTCAATTCGCCCGGTGTGTCAAAGAAATAATAATAATAATAATATAATCATTATTATATTACTGTTATTATTATTATTATTATTATTGTTATATTATTATTTATCTATCTGACATTAATATGTCTGCATATTTGCAATTCGAAAAATCGAAAATTGATTGAACATAATTAATATAATGGCTTGATATAATAAGTATATATTAAAGTTCATAATTATTTATTAATTATCATTATTATATCCAATCGAATTGTCAATTTAGGAAACATGAAAAGTGTACTAAAGTACGTCCATGTCAGAATGATCCAGTGTGACAACGAAAGGTTATTATAATAATTATTCTCCGAGCGTACATAATGAAAGAAAGTTTTGGCACTCGACGACTTCCGGAAGCCGACTTTGGTCTGTAACTCGAAAATTGAGATAACGAGTTTGGTTGTACGCGAAACCAAGCTGTGCAGCCGAAATCTCGAAATCAGCCGCAGTCCGGTAAACCAGGATAAAATGGATAACAAGCTCGAATCGTCTCACCGGTAGTTTTCGTGTTCTACGCTGCATCCGCACGTGCTCATAGATGTTTTGTGGAAGTGGTACGTGATATAAGGGTGTATTTTCGTGAGAGTCGAGTTAATGACGTCGTCGAGGGTGAATCTAGATTTTTATTCCCTTTTTTTCAGGATAACGTTGATTTTCGAATTCAGGAAGAAAGATTTTGCGGAGATATTCGACGATTTTTCCATTGTTTTCTATTCAGTGTTTTTTTTTTCTTGCTCTCTCATTGAGGAAGGTATGTTTTTTTTCTTTGATTATTACGAGAATGAGATTCTAATGAGAATTGTGGAACGAGAAGAAAAATAATGGCGGAATAGGGACGGTACCGAGCGCGGTGGATTTGATTAATTGGTTTGGCTGATCCTGCGAAAGCTTAATCGAGAACGTATCGCGTTAACCCCGAGTTCCTCGGTTTGGTAATTTTTCAGCTTGGGACAGACTCGCGATACTGCAACTCCCACGAGAGGGTTGCCTCGGCAATTTCCCGTGTTTCGATTCAAACCCCGGGACGAACGCGCGGTTCTGGGTACGCGTACACTCGAGGTTTGCCAGACGAGGAAGGCAAAAACAATTTGTCAAAGGGAATAACGAATTAGCGGTGCGCGAAGACGTAGTAAGATGAATAGACGACGAAACTTTGAAAATCGTTCGCAAGCTTGTGTCTGGATTCGGAAATTCGTATTGACGAAATTAGATTGACAATCGAGTCACATTTATTTTATTATTATATTTTATATTTTCTTATTGGCCTATATTTGGATTTTTTTACCAAATAGAAGCTCATGAAATTATCTATTTAGGAACAACATGAGAACTTTGAAAATACAATGATCAAATGCAAGTCTATGGGCTTGTTAACGAAAAAAAACCTGGTACGAAAAAGAAAAATTGGATAAGAATGTTTTGAAGCATCGTAGTTCGGTGTTGTTTTTTTTTTTTTATGTTCGAAAATTGATATTTCGCGACAACCATCAGCATCAAAGTGTCGGTACAATGACCCCACGGCTTTGTTCAACGTCGGAAGCATTTGTCGACTTTTCCTCGGTGTTAGACAAAAAGTTGTAACTCCGTTCAACGACTATAAAAGATTACCACGGGTTTGCCGGATAGTTCCGCGGCTTTCCAGCTGGCACTGATGCTGATGGTTTTCTAAAAGGGACGAGTGAAAAAGGGTTTCGTAACCAGCCAAGCGAGAAGTTGCTTCTGCCTTCAGCAAAGTGAAAAAAAGAAGAAAAAAAGACTATTCTCGGATGTAGCATGCTGCAAACGGGTGCAAGCTCGAGCTTTACATTGAATATGAGAAGTTTAACCTGAGAATCGTTCAATATTAGATTTTTCATTATCATTGCTGTTGTTCTTCAATTCTTATCAGCCGCAACTTATTTCCGCAATGTTTCAACTTCATTATCATTCTTATTATTCTTAAAAAAAAATTTCGTAATGTTCGTTGCAATGACGTACGTATCGGCATCAGGTTCGCTTCAATGTTATATCTTTTATCATCATTGCCATTGTTCTTCGAGTTTTATCGGTCGCAATTATTCTTTATAATTTTTCCGTTAACTTTATTATCATTATAATTTTTGTGACATTTTTTTTCTCGTCATTTTCGCCGCATCGACATACGTGCAGGTGTCGGGTTTGCATCGAGCCACGTGAGCACAAGACGAGTATCGATTTTGGATCGCATGACACAAAAGCCGACCGGAGTGGGTATAACGAGCACAAAGTCGAGCCCGATGCCGAGAAAACGTGCAAAGGTGTGCGGATCCCTTGGAAAATACCCCGGCCTGTGTCTTGTCTTCGGCCTTAAGCTCGAGAGAACATTCGAGACTCGGCTACAACGGTGCTGGACCGGTGCTCATCTCGCCTCGAAGACCATCTCTCCTCAGGCGCGGTAATAACTCACGTAGGCACAGGCGCGAGAGTGTATTATATACACTTATTTCGTACCTAATAGCCGGTCTTCGACTATGTACTACCTGACAATGCAACACTCTACCGGCTCTCGGTTGAATATTCGACGCCCGAGGGGTGAATGGTCGACTAATCGAGCAAACTCCGGACTCAACTGTATCCCGCGTTCCATCAAACGGTGTGCGAATCCCTCGACGAACGGGTTTATCTTCGATACGATTCGACCAGTCTCAATCGTTTTAAAAAAAAAGTACGTCTGATTGATACTCGGCTGTTTTTTTTATTTTTTTAAATCTTTGAAAGCGGAAATTATTTTCAATTTTTTATTCATTAACACTAGAACTACCGAATCGGACCAAAGCCGGATCACAATAATGAATTACTTTTATTTGTCACGTTGCATTCCCACGAAATTTTTTCACGACTTTTATTACTATTTTTAGACAATCAAATTTATCAATCTGTCGTCTCACTATTTTCTCCCTTTTCAGTGAAAAATTGAGAATACAAGTTGACGTATTCCGAATTTCACGAAGAAAGAAAATGTAAAACGACGATTGAAATATGTCTGTACGAAACATAAATGATTTCAATTAGCGCAAAAAAATGCCGCCCGACGATTAATCGTATTGAGCGGAGAAAAAATGTTGCGAAAGTTTCAATTCAGATTATTTCTCTGAAAACGCTTCGATCGCGAAGCGTTTTGGCGGTCATCCGACAAAGTCTTCGACAGCGTTTATATCCGTCTGCGTTAGTCGATGCAACTTTTTATTGATATTAATCGGTTCGATTTGAATGCTCGCAGAAAAATAGCCAGGCTATCGTGCGATTCTGCGTGTATGGTATATTGCAGTCCGGTGAAGATTGAATTTACGACGACGTGGGTGGCCGAGCGTGAACCGCTCGCTTTTCACAGTGTCCTGACACGCGTGTACGTACCGCGCACGCGTTACGTATATAGTTTCTGCAGTGCGCAGAACGATGCAACGAGATATCAGTCGTCGCTCGCTTTTGTGTCGACGATTTTTCTACGCTGGGTCTTCCGCTTGCCGACCGCCTAGACCGACGAGGTTCGTGCGAACGTATAGCTCGGCCGACAAAACCGCGAGGTACCGAAAGACCGCATATATATAAATTCATACATATAGGTTGTCTCATTCCAAACCGACCTAACTCAGGCCGTTGCCTTTCTCGTGTTTTTTCTTCAAATAATTCGTTTCTTTCGAAAAAAATGTTAGCGTTTGGCGTGGAATGCTCTATATACAGCGTGGTGAGCAAACCGAAGGACCGCATATATAGATAAATTCATACATATAGGTCGTTTCGCTCCAAACCAACCTAACTCAGACCGTTGACTTTCTCGTGTTTCTTTCTTCAAATAATTCGTTTCTCTTTTAAAAATGTTACTGTTTGACGTGGAATGCACCATACACAGCGTGGCGAGCAAACCGTGAAGACCACAAGCACTATTGTCACGCTTCGTTTCTCATACTCTTGATAGAAACGTTTTCACGTGCCCGGAACGCTACGTCAAAAATGGTTGTGCGAAAAAAAAAAAAACAACGAATTTTTTTCTTCTCTGTTTCTGGTCGGATAATATCGTTGCTTCGAAGTTGAAACGGTGAAACCGATCGAGACTCGTACGTATCTTCGTTGCAGTTCAATGACCTAACCGTGCGCCGTGCTGCAAAGTTTCCAAATATATTATACTCGCCAACCGCGGTGGTAACGTTTCGTGGGTACCGCTTGGTGGCGGTACGTCGTTGCCGGTGACTCGTCTCGGGCAATGTTCCAGCTAAAATCGTGTCGCATCAGCCGGCTGAGCACGTGAGTCAAGACGCTGCTGTATACACCGCTAATGCGTGAATCATTCGTGATAATACATTCGTGAAAAACAATTGTAAATCGTGACGCGTCGAATTTGTGTCCATCGATTGCGAATAAAAAAATGTTGAGTTGTTGGAAGAATATTTTATAATTATCGCGTGTAGTTTTTTTTTGTAGCGAAATTCTGAGTTGAATAAATTGTCGATGATTTTGAAAAACGATCGATTTGTGATGACATTCCTGTCCGAATCGACTAGGCTGAGGAGGTCACACGTATTTGTGCTTTTTCGAAGAATGGTTTTTGATGGATACAAAAATTGTGCGAAGGGGGATATTTTATTGAATAATTAAATTCTTATTTTGTTGAATGTGAAGAAATTAAAAAATTACAATCTCACCGTGACGCCTACATGTTTTTCTTTTTTCCGCTTTTCCGAATAATTTTGTTTACGAATGAAATAATAAATCGTATGAAAAGAATATTTGATCAAATTTAAAATATTTGAATGTTGTTGAATGGAAAATCGTCCTAATTTCGAATTTTTTTCCTGACCGAAATTTTAGGTTGAATTATCAACTATTAAAAAAAAATTAATTCGTGATCAAATCAATCGTTCAAGCGCGTGTGCGACTCGAACGTTATAACTAAAGAAAAGTTTTCTCGCCATCGCGTGAGGCGTTGCACCCATGCAACGACGATAACTGCCATACGAATGCAAACTCAAAGCAGCGCAAGCACTCTGCGATCGTATTTCTCAGTCCGAGCCCCGCGTGGAACGCGATAACGTCGGGAGATTCCCGTTTCGCGGGTATCGTCTTTATGCGAGATATCAAAAAGATACCGAGTGAAAAAGAAGAAACGATGTCAACGTCAGTAACAACGCAGCGGTTAACGTCGTTCCATAAATTATCGAGACAAGGAGACAGGCAGAAGTCGTATTTTTGAAATACAACTGGCTCTCGCAAACGTTAGCGATGACGAGGTGCGAGCTGATCCCTCAGCCGACAAGAAAGACGAGACGCGCGTCTTTGAAAAATCGTCGCAGCGAGGGACTGAGCTGCTCGGGAGATAAAAAATAAATAAATTGAAAAAAAATAGGATGCCCCGCAACTATACGAATCTTCCGTGGCGATCATAAAAATGGCCGTAAAAAGTATCTCTCGTTATTCGTAAAACCTCAGTCGGCGCGAAGGAAAGTGAAAATACGCGTTGATAAATGGAAAAATCAAACTACAGGCCCTTGTCTGAAAACGTCAGCTCCCGGGAGTGCGACCAAACCTCCCTTCGAAGATATTCTATGCATCATCCGATTAAATAAAATTGAGTTATATTTCGCAATATTCTCGGATAGATCAAAATCGATTTATACCCTAACAATAAATTAAATAATTATTTAACACTTATTGTATAGAAATTCTAACCATTATTGCTAATCTTCTGGCAAGAACTTAGGTATGATCTGTCGGTAACCTACCGGGTTTTTTCAATTCCAGGTTTTCCAGAGGCTTTTTAATGATTACAAAAAATCAGATTTGATCAGATCAAGTGAAACATAATTCTGACGCGTATAGTGCGAGCCCGCTCGCGGAAAGGATCCCACGAATAAATATCGAAAGTGGTTGAGGATGCGTGGTCCCGGCTCGGACGTGTACCAACACAGCAATATGGCTCTCTCGTTTCTCTATACTACAAGTTATAATAACTCGTAATAAGCGGCGGGAGTTTACGGTGCTTATCTGTGGAATGCCCGCCGGCGGCACTTGACTTCCTCGAGAGCCTGCTCGCACCGCGATGCCCCCACGACCGCTCGTATAAATCGTACCTGGTTGCAGTGGAAAATCCGCTGCCATGCACCGAGTACAGAGATGCTTTCTCATCGCGTATCCGCGCGAGCTCCGGAGTCAGTATTTCACGGGGTTACATATACCGGGTGTACGAACAGATCCCGAGCGATGATTGATTAAATGTCACTTCCTCTCTCTCTCTCTCCCTCTCGCGGTTCGAACGCACAAGACACGCATCCATGCCGCCCGGGAACCGAGCGAATCGTGGTTGTAATGGAAATATGTCATTCGTAACCGACACGACGTCGAGAGTACAGTCGAGTCTCTTCATAGAATCGGGCGCTCGAGGACTCTGGCGCGTGATAAGTAGGCAGAGTACGACGTTACCACGTGCTCCGGTCGAATCCTGTCAGGTCGGGCTGGGCCCAACGTTCGAGATATGCATATGGACCGATAATGTTGCGAGGAAAGTGCAATCCGGATGGAAGGAGAGGAGACTATGGGTGGTTCTGAACCTTTCTCTTTTATGTTCAAGCTGACTGGTAGGAATTATATAAATTTCGATGATTATCAGAGAAATAACCTTAATAATATATACAACTACGAATTATTGTTATTGTATAATTATAATTATGATAATAATAACAATAATTATTATTATTATTTTCAATATTATTATTATTATTATATTATTAATAATTATATAATAATATAATATATAATATTATTAATATTATTATTTCTCTGTTCATTTATTGTTCATTTATCTATTTCTCTATTTATTATTGTTATTATTATTATTATTATATATCGTGTATGAACCATGAATATTAAATATTGATCCATAAATGATATATGAATTGTGTATACATTGTACACAGTCTGTACACAGACGATATTCCTTCATTAATATTTATACGTATTCTATGTGTAATCTTTCTATACTTCATACGTATATTTTTTCACACCCGGTGACAAACGAATGCCCAAGAAATCAGCTGGAGTTTGACGCAATGAAAAATTTAAAAATGACGAAGAAACCTAATCGGTCGAAGATTTTATCTCCCGTGCGGTTGTGTGCATGCTATCACACACCGCGATATGCGACACGGGCTTAAAAGTCCGTGGCGAACGAGGTCCGCGACGAGAGAGTACTTTCGGTCGAGAATTCTCGAAGCTTCCCACGTCGATTTGCCGCCGTTACCGACGGCGCCGGCTATAGCCATCTATATTATACATACGTACAGACAATGTCGATGCAAAGCCAGAACAGCCCTTGAGACTCTCTCCGGTTCTCTAATCGTGCCGTTTCCGAAGATTTATCGTGAGAGTTCGATCTCTCGCTGTCAAAAGACAACGCCCACCGCAATGATGCCAATGCGAAAAACGCGAAGATGAGCCGAGAGAAAGAGAGACACGATAAGTAGGACCATAATCTTGTGAATCGCGACGACGTTTCAACATGTGCATATCGAACGAGCGACGGTAGAACTCCGTAAAGTTTTCTCACGTTCGGGAAAAATCGTAATGGCGAATGTGAAGATCTTCTTCGCAAGCAGAAAAGTATGAAAATCGTGCCGTTTTTTTTTACGTAAAAATAAATCGTGGCATCAAGCTGAAGTACATATATTTTTAAAAACATATTACAAAGAATAATTCAGACTCCGTTATGGCTGCATATTCGTTAAAATCAAACGAGGCGATGTAAAACCGACCGCGGCAAATCGTAATAACCGATCGTTGCGAGTAAGAGAAGAAAGTAAAACGCCGCGAGACGGGTTACAATACCCACACGATGTGAGTAAAGATTGTTAAACGTTATACGGTAAATAACAAAGTGCGAAACGGATCTCTCGAGGGCAAACGGAGAATATACAACGCGATTGGTTAACTTTTGCCACACGTGCCATTGCCGATAGATCAATATCGATGGATTTCTACGTTGTCCCGATGTCTTCGTTGTTGAAACTCAGGCCGAGGCATTATAAATTCACCGATACGAACGTGAAAGCCCCCGCGCGAGAGATTCATTCTTCCGCGACGAGAATATGTATGCGTATATATATGTACAGGGTCTGTACAGCGAGGTCTTGCCGGGCAAAGCTCGGTTCGTATACGATGCGAGATAAGAACCGCGAGTGCACAATCGCTTCGCGTATTCTCGTTTGTAACCCTCCGGGGCCAATCTCCGGATGGAGACGCGCTACAGTTTGCCCCGCGAGTTTCGAACAAACGCGCGTGAGTTACTCGCCGTATCGAAAAATCACGGTTCATCGCACAATGGTGGAACGAAAAATTGGAAAACAAAAAAAATAACGACCCAACGAACATTCGTACCGTGCGAATCGTGTTGACCTCGAGTGCCTTGATTGCCATTGGCTGGCTGATGAAGCTTTTTTTTTTGCGATACGATCGATTATTGATAGAAATCGATTATTGATCGAAGAAGGAATATCAATTGTTAACAAATATATAAGTTCAATCGATATGTAACGCTAATTATTATATCAATTAATCAATTAGCCAATCAATTGATCTATTAGGCCAATTAATCAAAGAATCTATGAAATTATTGTGAATTATATGACTATTAAATTATATTATTATTAAAATTATTTAATTATAATTTCCTTTGAGTATATTAGACTCATTGATTAAACGATGGTTCGAGTCTTACAATTTTTATGCCAATTGAACCTGAGAAGATGAAAAAAAATGGCAACCCCGGTTCCGGAAGAAATCCTATAAATCACTGTATCCAATGACAGACGCAAAAAATAAAGTACTATATATAGAAGTTTCATTCTATCGCGGCGTCAGAATGAAATCCGAAACTTTTTTTCGAGCAAAAAGTATCGTCGTACAGTTTCGTGATGAAATGCTCGATGAACGATTTGTTCTTTATCTTTTTTACGGGGATTTGGGAGAAACCAGAAAAGCGAAGGATGGTAGAAAGAAGGGAAAAAGTGGCCGAGTGATCCACGGAAATCGGTCAAAGTTGTCGAGGGTCTTTTCTTCCGGGTTGTTGGCCGTTGATGTACGAAATAAGGGAAGCTCGCTTCGCGTCAGTGGTGAATCCGTGTGCCATGGACGAGGGGAGGAAATGAAACCTTGAGAGTGGTTATTCGTTCACGTCGTCATGAGTATGCATTAGAGAGTGGGGCTACTGCTGATGCTGGTTTTTCGTGCGAAGAACATGGCGGAAAAAATTACACGAGGGCGGATTATGGATCGTCCCTCGTATTTTTGTCGCGAAAAAGAGAAGGAATTAGGGGAGGGCGATAAGAAGCTTCTAATCCGTACGTCGCATGGTCGAAAGAATTTTTGACAAGAGAATAATGAACCCGCTGGACGTCGTATCCAATTTGTAACTCACCCTCCAGATTGGCCATCGAGAACCTATAGCTGTCGATTCTCGGTGTGTTGATGTCGGAATTGAAGGGCCTCAGCGTCGCCGAGCTCACATTGTCCAGACCCTGCGACAAAAAAATAACGAAGAATACATTAATTACAAAGCTCATCGAATTTCGATTTAATTTTGCGGAAATTGCCACGGCTTCTTGACGTTTTAATCCTAGACTGGTCAACATGTGCGACCCAAAGTCTTAAGGTCATCTCGGAAGGGAATTTATTCCATCTAATCATTTTTATTCTTTAAGTCCGATCGTTTCATTTGATTCGAAAGAAAAATAAAATTCATTTCTAAAAGCTTCAGAGAGACGAATTTAAAAAAAATAAAATAAAAAAATACGCCAATAGATTGCGAGTAAAAAACGGAGCGTGCCTGAGAGTCCCTCATACGGTGACCAATCTAGAATTAACGAAGTTTTCGAACGAGTTGTCTACGAATCATAAAAACGCAATTCGTATACAGAATCCCGCAGGGTAGTTTAGTAATGGAATTTGCGCTCTGAACGTGTTTGCGAAATTCCGTTCTGTCGAATTTTTCACAAAAAAAAAAAAAAAAGCCAAATCCTGTTTCCGCAACGAGCAAATGCGATTTGGTTCTTCGACTCTGGCGAGAGCTCAATTTCCGCAACACACGCGTACAAGTCGAATCTGCGGCGGGCTCAACCTTCATTTTCTCCGTCGCATTTGCCGTCCAACGCGTCGAGGTATTTTTCGAAGCCGATTTTCCGGCATCTCGTGCCGGAACTCGCCAAGATACTCCGGTTTATTCCAATTACATCGAGCCGACACCCGCAAAGCTCAGACCGGGGTTAGCCGTAGACTCTTTTTCCTCGCTTTTGCGGTTCGCTAGAGATCCCCTCGTTATACGACGGGCGTTGAAACGTTAAGAGGTTCCGACTGTTCGAAACTCATCGAATTCGGTTTTCCACCAACTTTCCTACGTACACCTTTTCTATACGTATATATATAAATGTGGTGTGCGATTTATGGGCTCTACCGAATCCGACGCCGAATAGAATCATTTCCAGATCCCTCATCGTTTAAAACTCGAAACTTTTCCGAATCTTCAAACTTTTCTTCGGATAAACTCGAGTTAACGAATTCTTTTTTTATTTTTTTTTTTTCGTTTTCTTGTTCCGATTCAGTCGCATCCAAAAAAGAAATAAAAAAGAGATAATATTGTTCGTAATGTATTTCATATTATTTAGTTCACTTGGTTTCACTTGTTATTTCGTTTTAATCGCAAACAA
Organism: Sussaba pulchella; assembly: GCA_963971145.1. Taxonomy (NCBI): domain Eukaryota; kingdom Metazoa; phylum Arthropoda; class Insecta; order Hymenoptera; family Ichneumonidae; genus Sussaba; species Sussaba pulchella. The sequence continues at coordinate 13,471,345 of OZ020166.1, forward strand.
AAAAATAATTGAAGGATAAAAACATTGTTTATAATGTATTTTTGTTATTCCCATCCGTACAGCGACTTCGCTTCTTACGTAACCCCACCCTTTTAATCAGCACTAGACTGACCTAATCTTCCTACGTCCGTCACCGACTTCTTGTTAGCTACAGCTGTCCACCATTTCTCTTGGACACGGAGAAATGAATTCCCCGAGTATGCACGAGGGTAACTGACTCTGTGGCACACACCATGGCCTCAGAAGAATTGGCCTCCCACTTATCAATCGGTCACCGATCCGACTAGTGACTGTCAGTGAGGCTGCTCAATTCGGGAGACAGCTTCGGTGAAGCGCACACCTATCGCATGTCCATCGTTATAAGTATCACATTGTTCATAAATACTACAACTCGCATTATTTGTCATGAACAATAACAGGTGCGAATGTTTTCAATCGATTCGTTCGATAAAAATAATATTCGAGAGCGCATCGATGAGTTATATACCGCGTGTGTCGTCGGGGGTCTGGAGGGCTTCCGCGTTTTGAGCCCCATTAGCCGTGAATAATGGGAGCCGTCATCGCCTCGCTCGACCAGAATTTTCTCGTTCATGGGGCTCTCGTGGTTCAACGGCTGAGCGGTCAATCAAGCGAGCCAAGAGTTATTTGCACGCAATCCGGATATATTCGTATATGTATGGGTTATGTACAATGTCGTAATATGTAGGTGAGTCCGCCTGGTGTGTACGCCGCCGTAAAAACGCTCTGTCATCGGTTCGATTTCACAAAATATACCATAAATCTTTCCGATGATTAGTGACTCACGGAAAAATTACGGAATAATTGGTTAATCCTCGATAATTGATATTTCTCAGCAAGCCGTGCGGACACGGCACGCGTTGCATGAACTATTCGAGGAAACAATTAAAAAGTAATAACTTCGACGACACCGAGGTTGTTCAACGCTGACCAAAGAACCTTTCGTTCTGCGATTTTACGGTGCAACGAAGGCCTCTGGGGAAAAATCGAGTTACGATGTATTTTGAGCTCGAACTAATAAAATTAGTTGAGAAAATATATTTAATAAATATTTAAATAAATATAATGATGTATAATATAAAAATATATTTTTCAAAGAATGATATTATGATACCTTCATTCAGTAATACTTTCAAAACAATAAGACCTCATATTACGAATTTTCAATAAAAATAATAATATATAATACATAGGTACATATATATTATACGATAGACGAATATATTTCCGAGAAAAATAATCATAATTATGATACCTCCATTCAGTACTACTCTCAAATTCACGAGACTTAACATTACGAATGTCAAATAAAAATAATTATAATTCCATTCGAAATAATGGCGGTACTGCTACGTCAAGACGACAACGGTGGTTACGAATCTCAAAACCCACTTCCCCACACGCCCTCGACGACGGCACTCGACCAGAAGTTCCTTGTCGTCGGTATAAGCCCCGTTCACACGCTCGGGCGCACATGTGTGCGTCCCGGTCGCGATGATCGCGTCATAGTCGCGACAGCTTCTGAATATACATATATATATATATCACCGACAACTCGCAACACCTACTATACGATGTAAATACCGAGATTCGTGCGAGAATCAGCTGCGACGTTTACCCACAGTCCGGCAAAGCGAATATCCGATAAGTTAGTACGGTGCCCATGGTTGGCCGAAATATTTCGTCGCACAAGCCCTTGCGTCCATATCTCCGCGCACGTTGGTGTATTGCTGTATGTAACGCGTAGATAAATGAGTGAGAGACCGAGCGAACGGCCTGGATGTAAATTGACGATGCGAAGCGTGGTGTGTGTATCCACGAGACCGCGGTCGAGTGAGATGGCCGTGCGCTGCACTCTCCGCTGTATACGGGTAAAGTACTTAGCGAAGTGTGTACTTGGGTACTCGGGCGGAAGTCAATAAGGATCCGCCCGTAATCCGTGACCGCGGTACGAACCCACGGATCTACGCTGTACGTTGTCGTCCTATACATACACATGGGGCATTCCAAGTTAAATCGAAGAGATATTTTTCGGACGCGATCGGATTAGCGCATTATTTTTTTTTTTTCGCTTTTTTCGACTATGAATAGAGACTAACTTTGCTGTTAAATTTTCTGCTGCTGCTGAAAGTGGCGCAAGATCGAAAATTAATATATAAATATTTGTATATGTATATACAAGCCGAATCTCACTGCTACGTTCCAGAAAAAAAATATTCTGGATAATAATATAGAAAATATGAATATTAGGAGGAAGAGAAAATGATTAATAATATGATATATATTTTTTCTATTTCCTGATATTGCCGTATACATTTTTATTATTAATGATATTATTATTATTATTACTATTATTATTACTATTATTATTATTATTATTATTATTATTATTTAGTTATTGCTATTATTATTATTATCTTTTTTTCCATATTACCAAAGCGCCATTGATCGCAGGCCTTCGATCCTACAAATATTATAATCCATAAAAAGATCTTGATACGACAGAATTTGTAGACGAAAGAAAAATTTTTTTTTTTTAAATGTTTCAATTGGTTTACCCTCATTTCCACAGAATTCACCCTCGCGCTACCTTCAGGAATAGTGGTAAAATTGTAAAGAAAAATATAAGGCTCTGTTTGGAGTCGAAATGATTTGATAACGCGAGGAAAATGAATCCTCCCTTCAACTTGGAACGCCCCATAGATATATATACATAATGGTACTGTACCTATACCACGAGAGCACTGACTTTGATTGTCCAGCAGCGCCACGTGCATGCTACGATGAAACCTTAACAGGCACCGCTATAGCACAGATTTTACGGTGCACACACATGCACACGATACACATATATATCGACACGCGCGTGCGCATTGTGTATGTTGCCGGAACGAGCCACCTATACGTGCTTCTCGGTCGTACCCCGTCGAGCGCTAAGTACACGTTGGGGGGTATGTGTACTCGCGGTACTTGGGAACGATTTGAGAGAAGATGTTCGCCGGAACCCTGGAGGCCAGATTTCTACCTCCGTTCTCATAGTTTCCCGCATCTTTCTACGTCCAACTTGGGATTGGAACACCGCGGTTTTGCACAAATCTGTTTGTGATAATCCGAGTTTTGGATTAACGCATTCGTGGTAAATTGGAATGGTACGAGGGATGTTCCAGCGTGGATGAAAGTTCCGTTTATTTATCAGGACACGGTGCTTCGTAAGATTCGTTGTTGGATCGCAAGATACGTCGAGACGTTGCGGTGAAAGTATTCGATGTACATTTGAGGAATCAAGCCATTGTAAGACTTGGAGAAAATCTTTTCTTTTACCGATTTCGAGAGATACATTGATTGGAAACGCCCATGAGTTTCGCGGAGAAATTAAAAGGATTGGATTGGTTACAACTTAGTTGGATTGATAGAATAAGATGGGTTAAAATGTATAGCTGGCAAGGTTGTTTCGCATCGCGAGTGGAGCCGAAAGGCGAGCAAAATGATTGTTGATAAACGTTGTAATCTTGCACTTGTACCACCAAACTGTGTTGAACATTGCAGATAGATCAGATAATAACTTTCGTAAGAAAAATCGCCAAAGCTGCTTTATTCTTTAGCTCGTTACAGTAGCTCGGTCCCTTGAGGTCATGCATTGTAGCGTTGAACCAACTCTCAGCGAATATTCATACTGAAATGGTCCATGGCTGGGCGGTCGAAGACTTTGTATGTCGATGTATCAGGTGCACCGCCTTGAAACGCGGTGGTAACCCACAATAGGACAGCGATGGGTAAACCAATAACCCTGCGCAATTTGCTTAAATAATGGAACCACGAACAATGTCCTAACCCGAGCCCGTTCGAACATATATCATAATATCGAGCCGCGGAGCTTCAATGGCAACCCCAAATTCATAAACCCATGGATTTCGGGGAACGAGGAACCAACGCAAGCCACGATAATGTCGCATCCGAACAAGTTAGTTCTCGTTCGCGTATACGATGCACTAAAATTTCCAAGTAGAACGTGAATTTCCAAACAGCCGAGACACTTAACCAAAATGGGTCTTTCTGGAATTTGCGCGTAATTGAATTAAAGTTTGAGACCCTCAAAGTAATTGCAACGCAGATGGAGAATTTGACGTTGACAGACGAAAACTCGTTTGAGTTATTACGAGTGCTCATTTTCGAGCACACGTCGTATTCGAAATTTCATTTGAAAGTCGAGGATGTGTGAATTTCAAGACACGCGAGAAATGGAAAGTCTGGAGAGGTTGGATGCTGGAGAAAAGACAAAATTCGTGATGCAACGCTGTAATCCAGTCTGGGTTGTAATTTCCCATTGCATGAAATATTCATGGGTCACGCGAAGCTCGGGTTTGTCGAGCGTGACAACAACAACAGGAGAAACGTTGGCAACAACAACGATAATAACGAGGGCAGCAGGGGCAATGATAGCAACAATGAAAACAACAGCAGGAACAACAATAACAATAATAACGGCAACGTCGGTAGGCAAGTGCGAGTTAAAAAATATATATAGAGTCGATGGAGACTGGATATAGTTTTGTACATTAAATCAGACATATATTATATATACAGGCTGTAAACAATGTATAAACAATTCATGGATAGAAAAATCGAAGGGTTTTTAATATTTATCGTTAAAATAAAATCGATAAATATATCTTCGATGCCGTCTACAGACAATTTATATATAAATCATTGATCAAATAATTATTACCATTGATAAAAATCATTATTATATTATCGATATTTATATAGAAATTCATCTACAAATCATCTTTCCAAAAAATCACCTATCTATTGTATATGAACGATACATCTCTAATACCGTTTCGATTTATTATTCATGAATTGTCTATAGATTGCATAGAGTCTGCACGCACAATATTTCAATATCCAATTCCATATATAGAACTATATACAATATATATCCTTCATATACTCTATATCTATATTGCTTCCTCATAAAGGAAGCTTTGTGACGGTCCGAAATTTTTTTTTCGAGATTTTGATGTCAATAGGCTTAGAATGTCCTAAAACATCCAGAAAACACATTTGGAAAAAATGTCCGGATGTATGTGTGTGTGTGTGTGTGTGTGTGTGTATGTATGTAACCACCCTCTAAAATTCAAACGTTCATAACTCGAGAACGGTTCAAGCTACCGTACTCAAATTTTGCACACATGTGATGCCTTCTAATATCTATGTAATCTGTAAATTTCGCGATTATCGACGGACTTGTTCAGCTTCGACAGCGTTTTGAATTTTTCAAAAAATGTCTGTAGCCACGCTAGCGTCCGCAATTTTTGACATTTTCGGCTAAATAGTTTTTGACATATAGAATTGAGTACAAGGACGGTTGGTATTGCATTTGAGCCGAATCCATCAATAACTTTAGATTTTATGATTTTTTGAATTTTTCAAAAAATCAACTTTTTTGATCTATTTGTCGTTAACTTCAACCAATCGAACCATAATTCTCTGCAAGTATAGGATGTCATTGTGCTATAATACATATCAAATTTGGCCGAGATCGGCCGAACGGATCGAGTTCTAGAGCAATTAGAAATTTCTAAGTTCCAACCCTTGAAAATTCAAAACCACTGGACTGAACGTGCTTTAATTTATACACACGCTCAAACTAACCGTCAGCTTAAGTTGTTACTAGATTAGATAGGAATTGAACAACGCGCTCGAATTTTGGGACACATTGAATTGTTATATACGTTCGAGTCGGTTTTTATACGGAGGGAAGGATCTACGGATATCCTGCATAAAACAAGCTGCAAGCTGAAACTTGCAATTGGCTTCCCCTGAATTTCCGGTAGTGAACGGAACTTCCTTTATGAGGAAGCCGAAGATTAAAAAAAATAAAATGAAAGAAATCGAGAAATGCTTCCTCATAGAAGGATTTCGTGCACTACCGAAAATTCAGGGGAAGCCAATTGCAAGTTTCAGCTTGCAGCTTGTTTTTCTTCACTCGAGAAAGAACCATTCAGATTCATTTTTATCCCTCCATCGTATGTTGACCACCCACGAGATCACTCTTCGTCCAAGGAAACACGCGATCCTCTTACATTTCGCCATGCATATACAACCCGAAAGCAACAAAACGACGAAAACCCTCCAACGTGTTCGGGCGATAATCGCGTAATTTCCTCGCTCCTTCCGATTATGGCCCAACAAAGTCGTCTAAAAAAATCGTCATCCAGCCCAAGCTTGCAGGTAATTGCAAGTTCGATGTCCCACATTGTGTTTGGTTTTGTTGAGTTCGGCGGAGGACGGGAAAACGATGCGCGGTTGGGATGCAGAGCATATCGAGAAACGAATTCCGGGTTGCGTGGGAGTAAAGCTACGACGGACGGGGAAGCACAGAGCCATCAGGCTGAAGCACAGTGCAACACATTGCTAAAGGCTATATGCCGACAACGGCAGAACTACATGGAATTGCGATTCGCCCAGGCGTAACAATTAGATCCGCGAGTGAATAAGTCGACTCTTCCTGGTAACGCGAACCTCGTGTGGACCGCGTCCCAACTGCCTACGGCGGACTCGGCCGAGAAAACTAGGACCCGAGACGAACGAACGAATTCAATGGGCACTTGATTAGGCGACTGGACGTTGATTTACTCCACGTTTTAAACGATAGGCGTGAAAGCTTCACGGGTCGGACGGTTGGCCTGCGAGACAATTGATGGGACAGCTTTGTTTAACGCCCGTATGGATCAATGATTTAAGATCATTTCGAATTTTTTTTTATCTGGACATTAATGGGTTATCCGCGTTTTTTCATTAGTGAGGAAATTTATCGAGATTACAAGTGCGCGTGGTTGTTAAGGGATGGATCGAATAAAGGGATTGAGGAGACTTGTAACTTATTATTTATCATTTGTTTTCTTCTGTTTTCATAAATTTTGAGGTAATTTTCGTTATGTTTGTCCATATTCTTGAAGTTTTTCTAGGGCAATACTACTCAATGGAAGTTGTTTCGAATGAGTGTCAGCCATTTTTTTTCCGCCCACCAAAAAAATTCCGACCCACCTTCGGCCGCAGGATTTTTTTCCACGTTCCCAACCCCAAGATAGGAACTTGAGGAATACTGTTTTCTTTTTGTCGTAATTCGCCTCAATCTCCCTCAATCTCTTCCTCCCCTGTCAGGGCTCGAGGACCAGTGAGCGAGGGGTTGAATTTTTGCTCTCCACATTCCTCGCCACTCGCGCAACAACAATATCCACGCAACACGCAACGTTTTGTGGCCTTTTCCCCCCGTAAAACCTTCAACGATGGGCATACGTTTTTCTCTATTAAATTTTACTGCAAATCCAACCTATCATCAATAATCATGAAAATGAGGCTCACGATTACGCCGTTCTATGCCGGGGCTCTGGCGATTCGAACGTGTTATTAGCGCAACCACGAATGGCCAGTTAATAACCGTTATCAAAATTTATTATGTAAATTCATTGTTCAACGCCAATGTGCACCCGGATTTCGAGTTCAACGTCAATGTTTATTCGCATACGGAGAAGAGTAGATAAAACCGCGTTTGAGAGTAGGTTGATGTAATTCGCAGGGAAGCCGAGTGGTCGCTTGAATTTTTCATTAAGGCCGGACCCTTTCGTCGTGGACCGCAGGGGATTTCACATGACGGTCTGGTTTGCTATTCCGCTTGGCTCTGGCGCTATGCACCCAAACGTGACAGGAGCTTGCTTTCGTCGAGAGACGAGTTTGCTCTTGGCACACTCGTCGATCTTTATTTATATATTTTTTTTTTTTGGTTGTATTTTTTATATTTCTTTTTTCACCATCTTCGCGGTGGTTATGTTGGAGCCCTTGGGATAGGTGTTTAGACGAGTCGGCATGAAACGGGACTTCGGAGGCCTTTAAATCTTCTCGGAAAATGTTTTTTGACATTTTCAATTGGATTTTCATTGCGTCACTTCTGTAGCGGTCGCACCCTACGCAAGGTTCGATGGATGTACGGACGAGGCGGTTGTATTTTTATGGGCCGTGGAGTAATGGCGATGGACGAATTTATTTAGATTTCTCGAAGCACGCGCTGAGTCCTTAGCCCACATGAGCTGCGAATAAAGGGACGAGAAGTGATTGCTGCCGGATATTAGCACAGCGCCGGGGGGAATGGCACTCGTCGACGCGTATTTAGACAATTTTGTAAGTGCTACCGAAATCGTTATATGACGATTTTGGAATCCTTCTGGGAGAACTCACGTGTATGTTCATCTGTTTGTAGCCGTCGATTTTCTCGGGAACTGTGCGACGAGTTTACTATTGAAAATATTCGTAGAAGGATTGAAGAGGGGGCAAGATTGGATACTCAACATTTTTCTCTCTGGACCTACAATTTTTGAAAAATCAGTAACTATAACGCCTTCCTTGTAGTTTACAGAAAAATTATAACACAAGTCCTAGATCTTTCAAATCTCTAGAAATTAATAATTAGAAATATCGTACAGGCTTTTTTTAAATCAATTCAGATCGTCGATAAGTCGTCGATCTAATCCCTACTGAAAGTATATATTTTCGAAAATTGAAATGACTAAATAAGTGTCTAATACATAAGAATCAATGTCTGTCTTTATTCACAACAGAAATGAATCATTTTCGCGCGACAACAATCGAGCGATTTCGTCAAATCGTTTTTGACTCCTGAAAGAGACAATTCACTCTTTCGACGTTGCTTCGCGCTTTGCTTCGAAAGCTGTTGGTCCGACGAGAGCTTTTCTCCAGAGTGCAAAGTGCACTGAGCCCAGCGTTAATCTCCCAGGGACCAAGCGTTAGCCGACTTTTCGAATTCGCGTGCGAGCCGCAACGCGGCTAAATTCGCTTTGCATAATCGCATGCAAATGAGAGAGCACGAGCGATAAAGTACGTCCATGGGTTTGACATGGTATATAGGTACTCACCTCGTCGTGGACCTTGTGGCTCTTCCAACGAAATAACCTGTCCATTTTTTTATTATTATGAATTATTTTTTTTGGCGTTGCGATTTTTTTTTCTCTATTTTCGTTGTTGGCTCGCCGGCAGCACCGCTCACGGTACTTCCGATGATTATTTTCTTTATTTCTTTCCTTCAATCAACGCCGAGCCTCGCATCATATCGATTTTATCGAATATTTCCACGGGTTCTCGTCGATGGAAGGATCGTCCTCGGACGGATAACCGACGAATTTGCTCGTTTCTTTATTAACGGACGAATTTTGACGAAACAAATTAATGTATATTTTAGTATCAAAGTATGAGATTTTATATTTTAGATAATAAATTGACTCAATCGATATTTAAAAATCAATAATATCACTGGCCGATGCAATATAGCGCTTGAAAGTTCGTCTGAAAAAGTTTCGGTGAGATTGAAGTGGTTGCGAAATACTTTCGTACGATATAGATATATATACGTCGCACTGAGCTTTGGACTCGAGCCTCAAGTTTCCGAGGTACAATAGTTCTTCAATACGCCATCGTTCTCCACTTCTCACGGAAATGAATGAACGATTATTATTATTATTATTATTTTCGTCGTTTTATCCTCGACGAAGTTCGCTCAGTGTCCTTATAAACTTGCCAATAAAGAATAGAAGAATGTCCAATTTCGACGACACGAAGGATCTTCCGCCGTCTTATTGGTTGCAATCCGAGTGGAATGCTCTTCGCGACGTTTCATCGTCGACACCGGTTTTTAATCACGCAGCGCGACCGAACGACGATTTAAATTCGTTCCTCGATCGACGATCGAATTGCATCACCGTCTCGATTCACCTGACAACTTCAACCGACTTCCGTAACAAATACAATACGGCGCCTCATTTTTTCCGAAATCTATCACGTAAATCCAAATAAATCTTTCCCAAATACGGAAATAATAAATAAATAATTAAAATTATTTACATTTCTTATATAATCATAAACAAGTCACTCGGCAACATAAAAAACGGAACTTTCGAAAATCACTAAACGATAGTAGTAAAATAAAAAAAAAAAAGTAATTGAACAAATAAAAAAATGAATAAATTTTTTTTAATCGAGAAAAAAACAACGTTAAAAGCGCGTAAGCGTGTTTACTACGCGCAGTGTAAAAGAAAGTTAAACCCGCGCGTAAGTATATTTTCATGGACGGTCAGCGCAACCCTCGCGGCTGATCGTAGCCCGACCGAGTACTGGATGCTGTCCCGCGAGGGATTCAGCGTGGAGCCTTTCTTCGAGCGGCACACGACGTCCTCCGCTCGTTCTCTCTCCGGCTCGCACGATCGCGGGGTTCCCCGCGCTCGCGCGTTTCGTCGCTGCGTTTATACATCCGAGCCTAGGTACCGAGCGAGCAACGTTCGTTTGCGCATGTGCGGCTATCGATTCCACCACGAGCGAGTTCCCGCAGGACGTTGATACGCGTATAGGACCGACACGGCAAGCCGCACCGGCGACTCGCAACTCGCACGCAGGATTTGCGGGCGTTTGTCGTGTACACAGGGGTGCGAAGCCGCTGCGCTCGGGATAATACATCCCGACAGGTGTAGTACCCGCTCTGTGCGGTAATTGGTTGAAGAAGTTGGAGATGTATCACGTGGTTTCGAGGGAAAACCGAGTAATTGCATTTGAGAAATAAATGAGATTTCCGTAATTTCGGTTGTAAATGTCGTTTTGGATCAGAGAATGGCCGAAAATGTTCCATACAGGATGAAATAGAGGAGATTCAGCCAACCATGAAAGTCCATTTTGTTGGGAAAACCGAACGGGTCCATAGTTCGTGCGTTGAAAGAACGACGAGATTCATGTTATATTTTTTGTCCACATTTTTCTGAAACTTTTTTATCGGAGAAATAAAATTTCGGTATTTAACGATGCATATCGATTATTATAATCGTCTCGGATGGATAAGCAAAACCAGATAAGTCCATAATTCGCAGGCAAACTGAATAACTCCAACCGTCTCCTAATCCCAAACTAGCCGTACTTATTTTCCGGCCCATCCTGCTTGTTATGCTGATTAGAACTAACCAAGAAAAAACGATAACTCTCATCCACCCCACATGGCTTGACTGCAAAACTTTCTCCACTGATTAAAAAAAAAAATCTGACCATAATTACAAAAGTAAACAAATTCACGAGACTAATTCAAATAGAAAACCATTATGGATCTGCAGTTGGCATGCGAATTACTTTGTGCCCGGTACGGTTTTAACCTCAGTCCCGGCGGTGTGTACTTACCCCCCCCCCCCCGCCCCTATGCCCGTTCGACCCCGACAGCACCCTTATTTACTCGACTTGTGCGTGTCGCACATTCCCGAAGCGTGTTATTCCAACGACAAGCCGCGTTGTCGAACAAAACGAACGAGTTGCGTGTACGTAGAGGTATACGCGACAATCCTATGCTCGTTTCTCAACCCATGTCAAGCGCGGTGAAGCTGACTGGCGCGGTTGCAAGTCAGTGCAGGGTCTGCTATGGATGTCCGTGGCGGATACTGTAGAAAACGAATCAGGTTGATACTGCGGATAAGGTGGGTACGTGTATATATATACATAAACATATATACAGAGATACACATATATATACAGATCCCGTGGAGTCCTGGCTTTCATTCCCCTTCGGCCGCAACTCAGCCAACGAGTAACCCGGTGTACCGTTGGTTAACCCCCGCAGTATCACCGGAGGCAGGAAGCGAGCTGGCGAAAACACGAGCGAGAAACTCGCATACATAACGCGCATAGGATTTGATGCAGTCGCTCAGGTACTGCATTGGGACCTACTCGAGCGTGGGATATGGCGGCTTTGGGGAAAGGCCATGGGGTTGGAGGGGATAAATCGCTGATGAGGTATACGTTCAACCTACTATATTCGACTGCAGTGTGGACCATTATACCATAGTTGCGTTCATAACGTGTTCATAACTTCCAATCGTCGTTTTTGCCCCACCGTCTTCTTTTTTCCGAACGTCATTAAGCTGATAAATGCAAACGAGACTCGGGAATGACATAATATCGAACGCGCCCTCATTATCGGAAGTTTATAATAAAAAGAGAAGGATTCATAGTTGGTATGGAGGCAATGAAAAGCTAGTTCGATGTCGCGTCGGTAGATGGCAGTGCTATAGACAATGTTGCGAGTTAACGACGCTCACGCTAGATGGAGCTGCGCGCCCTATGGCTCTCTCGATTTTTCTACCTTTTTTTAATGCGTATCGAGAGTTTCCGATGTTCTTTATTTCTCTTTTTCGTTTTGACGAGAATATTTTGTGTTTCTTTTTTATGGAGATATTTGCATGGGCCTTCGTGTCTCTCGCGATCGACGACGACCGGACGAGATAAAATAATTGGCACGTGGGATTCGCGTTTATTGGATTAATTCGAGGCTTCAAAAGCAACGAACTATAGTCAACGAACGCGGGGTTTTACGAACCTGACGCCTTTGCGTTGTGGTTCGGAGTGTCGATCGATCGAATTCTCGCACGTTTAATTGTCCTCTCGGTACAGACATCAAGTCCATTCCCAGCCTCACCCTTTATGTCTCGCACTCGCTTGCAATTTCATTCTCACTGCTCTCGCTCTCTCTTTCTCCCTCTTCCACCCTTTCAGCCTATCTCTGTGCTCTATGCGCTATGCAGGGCTTTCATTCCAAGGCCAATTCACACCGAGATTACGCTTGGCCTCCCCCGCTTCGTGGGCTTCGCTGGTTGGTGTCCAACAGAAAACGAGAACGTCAAACACCAAGCCCCGTCGTTTACCGAACACGATTCTTTCTTTTCTTTCTTTTGCTGCACCATTCGCTCTCTTACTTCCTCCATGATTCGTACCACGTACATATATTGGTATATCCGTGGGTGTTTCGCGGAAAAAAAAGTTTCTTTGGCAGCCCTTAGATTTGACGTATATAATATCAGACAACATCTGCCCGAATCAAAGCCAAATCCGACTATTTCAAGAGGTTCCGCAATTATTTCAGAGATTTCAAATTTGATTAACAGGTGAAAGAATTGTCCACTCGAAATGTCCATGTCTAGTTTCGTATATCTGGACAACATTTCCCAATGCACCGTCGTTGCATTTTGTCGTCCTGTTATTAAAAATCCTTGCTTATCCTCTTCTTTACCGAAAACAAAAACTAAAATCCCGTTAATCTCTCATCGTCGTTCGTTTTTCGTCCACGATTTTCACGTCAACGGGAAATTTTTCGCCGTTCGCACGCTTGATGCAACGTGCAGTGTTCACCGTTTAGCCGTCGCCATCGCGACAACGGACTTTCTTCGTTTTTCGTCTGGACCGAAAACTTTTCCCGTCGCGAATTAGGGACGGGACGGGATAGGGGGGGTAAGGGAGGGGGGAGGGGTCTCACGTCGAGAGGGAAGGTTTTTGCGCGCGCGAAGGGCAATCCGAAAGAGAACCGGGAAAACGAAATCGCGTAGAATGTGCGAGCCGGAGGATCGAGCCTCAACGTGAGAGAAGCCGCGCGTGCTGCGAGACTCTAAAGTGCGAAAAGAGAGAAATCGGACCGCGGAGCGAAGCAACCGGAGAGAACATATTTATAGTCCGCGTCGTCGAGCGCGGCGAACGTGAACGCGCTCTTACGCTCGCACGGGCTTGGCTTAGGCGAAAGCTGTATAGCTTTGAAGCACGGGGAGGCTGCGAGAGTCGAATCGTTGTTTTTTTTTTGCCTTCGGGGCCTTTTTCGCCCACTTCGCGGTCTTTGAAAACGCGTCACAGTGCGCTTTCAGGGTATAGGTGGAAACGGAGAAAGCTGCATTGAAAGAGAGACCTCGAGGATGTGTTTGTTTCTTTTTTTTTCCTAGTTCCGCGTGGTCGTAAGCCCCAGGACGACGGGTTTCGCTGATGGGGACGAAGAAATGTCTATCTTTCGATTAATTGAAATGTCATATTATTGCAATTTTTAAGGATTATTTTTTGCTGGCAAAAGTGGAAGATTGCGGAATAAACGACGAGATGCACTTTTGTTTTTTTCCGGGGTGAAACACAGATGGAATTTATAATTTTCAGTGAATTGCCGGTTGTTAGTCTCTCGTTTCGTCTGATTTTCCGAGCGCTTACTTCTCGAATAGACGCGAATGAAACTCGGTCTCCCATCGAAGAGATCAAAAATCCTTTCTCCGTCCAAAAGTACGGGTAGCTGGAGCTCATGAAAGTGTTTCGCGGGACGTGGACCAATATTTGCGACGAGGATTAGTTCGATGGCAGCATCGGAGAGGGTGCCATGTGCGTCAGAACCGAGAGGGATGAAAAAAGCTTCTCTGGCTTCGCATACTTGCACGATTCTTGCAGAAAAAAAAATAGAAAGGAAATCTGCGGCAGAGCGGGCAATGTATATCGATGTACGGGAAGACTCTTGACGTTGCTCGAGATCGAAACTCCCCGAGGGTTGCCTCTGTGCGTGACTCTTGGGGCGTAAGAATGTCAGTTTACCGGCGATTTCGTTGTCACGAGAATGAATTCGATTCCCGCTATCTTTCCCTTCGGCACAGACCCAATCGCAGATTCACTTTATTTTTCTGTCGTTAATCCACCGATCACTCCATTTCTTTCCTCTCAGTCAGTGCAAGTACGGTACGTTGATATTACGTAATACATATTTATGTTTCTCTTGTGTGTTTGAGGTCTGCAATTCAGCCCAGTTTTTTACATGTATTGAAACGTTCTAAGTTTGTAGAGGATAGGAGCTTTTAAAATCCAAAATAATCATAATAAGGGACAGCCATCAAATTGAAGGATTGCCGTATTGAGGGAAAATCGACGTAAAATACCCTACATAATTTTCTCAAACAAGCCCAATCGATGTAGGGCTCCAGGGTTCTCATATAAGCTAGTTATTCCTAAATTATTTCAATAAATTAAATGATAATTGTCATACGCGTTAATTTGGACTAGAGAGGTCAAATTAGGCTAATTCATTATTCAATCGATTGCGAACGCCGGCAAAATAAAATCTCGAAAATGACCCTACTAAGAACCACCCTAACACACCGCCACACAAATATGTATACATATGTAGGTGTATTTTATTCGAACAAAAAGTAATGGTTTATTTATAATCAATGGGAAAAGAAAACGACAATGCCTGTATACGGACACAGAGAAATATCTATAACGTAACAGGAAGTTGCAACGATGGGAATAATATAGAACGTAACTCAACCGATAAACCAAGAGTCTTCAGTGTTTGTCTTTCGCGATTACAAAAGTCACTGACTTGATATTCTTTTCCCTCCCTCCCTTCCCCCCTCTCTCTCTTTCCTTCGTGTGTAATACACGATAAGATGCACTAGAGACTTGCACAGGTTCGCACGATGTCATCTCGTGCGGTACTCGTACGCGGTTGTCTCACGGGAGCCGAGCGACTGTGCACTACACATATGAGTGTGCGTATGTGCGTGTGTGTGTATGATTGCAGGGACGAGAGAAGTGAAAAGTGGCGCCGGTAACGTGTGTGGGTACGTGGGGAACCGAGCGAATCTTGCTCCGGCACGCCTCACATCTTTTATCCACGTAATCTTCGGGTCGACGACGGTGTCATCAAATTCCTTCGCGTAAAAAAGGCATGAAGAAATATGAATCGTAAAAGTGGGCGCAAGGCTTGTGTATATAAAATAAAAAAATGATTAACGATGATGTTCGAAAAGGATTTGATGGTCCGTTGAAACATATACGAATCGCTCTGTGACAGCAGACGACCCCGGAAGTGCCACTGCTGGTCTCCGGTAAGAGAAAGAGAGAGAGAGAGAGAGAGAGAACGAGAGGGAGAGAGAGAAAGAGAGAAAAGAAACGAGGCTTTCATGTCCACCGCACTTTTGCCGAGCAGTTGTGTTTATCGCGTCATCCGGATCGAAGTGCTCGAATGGTTGACTCGCTGACTGACCCACGAGAATTAGATCCGATCTATCAACTCCTCCGCGACATATACCCCGTCTCTCTGCTATCATACTTACGCACGATTTTGACCCCCCGTAACGTCGGCCCAGGATTCAAAGCCCGGGTAATCGATGTTCCGACCGGTTTTCCTGTCAATCAGTGCCCCAGTCATTGACATGTAGAGGCTTCCGATAGTAGTGACAGGGCCGATTATTTATATTACTCTTTGTCGAGGCGAACGTATCGCTTTTATTCGAAAGGAAAAAATCAATAGCTCGATTGTATCGCAATTCGAGAGAATTTTTTGCGCGTGTTCGATTTCAAACCGCCGGTGGCTGTGCAGGATACTGTGATGGTGCAGTCGGTGAAGTCAAAAAATGTTCTGAACTTTCCGCTAAGCTGCAGTGGGTTACATAAATGATAAAAATTATTTTGCAAAACCTCGGTGCTTCTAGTCAGGGATAATATGAGAACCTAAGAAATGCGAAAACAAATAATGAGCCTATGCGATTCTTATCGATGAAATCCAGTACAATTCCACGACCGAATGCAATTCTCGCGAGAAAATAAAATCGGCGATGAAATAATGGAAAGAAGAGCCGGAAATCACACGCTGGTTTTAGTTTCGAGGAACGAATCTCTGTTTTTATCGTTCTGGGTCATCCGATAAGAAATAACTTGGTCGGCCATGCATCCCAGTGATATATACCTCGATATGTAACCTCGAATTTCCGAATTGGCAGATTTTTCCATGACGATAGTGCTGACACGGTGAATCCACTCTCCGTTGTCTGCGGAGTATCGCGATCTGCACTATCACCGCAGAAACACAATCGAATTATTCAACATCAATGCGAGAACGTGGATATGAAATCCTCGGAGGAGATCAATCATCGTAAATCCGCATATCGACGTATCGCACCTTTTATTTCGATGGAAAATCAACGACGTATCTCGCTGCTGAGGTTTTGCGGAAATTCGATGAAGGAACCGATAAATTATCATTTCCGATTGAATTTCCGCGACCTCCGGAGGTACCGATTCGATCGGGGCACATATTTGCGGCTCTACGTGTAAGCCACGAAGTCCGTAAGTTTAAGTGGTTCGATCGTTGTATCTATAATAGGGTGTGTCTGTTGAAAGGTGAAAAGATGAGGCGTTTCTCAGATTTAAAGTTAATAATATCAGGAGAAATCTTATCCTTGGCCAGAATCCGTAGCCTTAAAATTGTCAAATTTCAGCCAAATGTTTCCTGATACTATGTACATAAAATCTGAGAGCTTCCGACATTTTTTTTTCTTCATAAACACACCCTAATCCACGCGCCTCTATGTGCGCAGATGTAACCGCATTGTTCAACCACAATCGCGGCGAGTCACGGTTATGAAAATAAATTGAAATTCGGTCAGAAATGGAAGATAAAGAACGAGATAAACAGAGTGGTCCAGCGTACGCAGAGAAATCGAAGCCAATAATCGATGAGCGAGGGGAGGATGAACCCGCGTTCCCAAACGCACCAAATGGGAATAATAAATAGTTTATGGTATTGCTACCATATGCGGGCTCCAGCATTTATGCCGTGTCACGGTAACGAACTACCGCGATGGACCATCCACGATTGACCACCATTTGCCGAACCAACGTTGGTGACTTCCGTCGTCTATGACCGCCGGAGATAAGGCAACACGCGTGTTGGCCGTCTCATCAATCGTTGTTACGCGGGTGGACAGTGTTGTCAAACGAGATCGGGGCGTAATGGCACAGTTAGGGTGAAGGGTCGTTGGCCGCCATTGAGGATTTTGGTCATTCGAATTTTGCAGAAATTAATATAGTGGCTGCTAATTCATAGCCACAGGATAACGAAAAGTATAAAAATTATACTTTCAGATAATTTTATTGTTCATTATATTCAATTTTATTTATTTTATTATAAATTATTCTTTCAGATAATTTTTATTGTACTATTCGGCGTCAAATTTGTAAGTCACAAAATTGTGTCATATCCACCATTGTCTAGTTCATTTACCGGAAAAATCGATTTCACCTCATCAAACCATTTTTTTTTCCGTATGACAATCAAATTGAAAAGCAGTACAATGACTATGGAACC
The DNA here is from genome assembly GCA_963971145.1 of Sussaba pulchella. Lineage (NCBI taxonomy): Eukaryota > Metazoa > Arthropoda > Insecta > Hymenoptera > Ichneumonidae > Sussaba > Sussaba pulchella. The sequence continues at coordinate 13,489,349 of OZ020166.1, forward strand.
TTTTTAAATAGCCCGATTGAGCTCAGATTAAGCCCCAATTTTTTTTCCAAAACACACCCTGGTACGAATGGATAGAAATGAACGTGTATATTTATATGGATATATCAATTTCTAAACAGCCCTCAATGGCGAAGCCTATTCACGATTTTTCAGGTATCCACAACCGTCCGTTCAAAGCTCTCGAACAAAATTTTATTTCTCGTCTCATAAACCGTCAAATTATTCAAACTCTCGAGCTTTTGTTCGAGTGAAGAAAAATGGTGCCAACTATAGCGAGTATATCCCTACAATAACAGTTTCGCGCGTATTTTCCATTGCATTATACGATTTTTGCGGGAGAAACGGGATGAGCGAAGGAGATTTTCCATTTTTTCCTCTTCCATCGCTCCGGTAAACCGCCTGCTGCGCCCTATTAGCCGTTCGGCCACACGGGGCTGGATATAGACGAGAAAAAAAATATGCCTTTGTCGGTGAAGACCCGAGAGAGTGAAAAAAAAAAAAAAAAATAACAAAAAAGGAAGTTACGCGAGTGTGACGCGTATGGGTCTTTTCTCGTCGCGGCGAACTCGACGTTTTTTCTTTTATTTTTCATGCCGAGCCCCGGAGTTTTCATATAGTTATAGACCGTAAAGTAGAATGTAATGAGACGCGCGTTCTGATTTTTCCTCATTATTGACCACGCCCGTCCTTTATTAATTTTCACAGTGACGTTGCGGAGAGTTCATAAATTTTCTGGTCCACGTGAGAGTATGATAAAGCCTTGGAACGTTTGTGAATTCTTTTTTTTTTTAATCAGAGAAATGGGTTGGAAATGGTAAAATGAATATTCGCCGAGGAACGCAATCGCCAGTCAGTTAAGGAAAAAAAGGAACATTGACGGTAAATGAAGAAAAACATAGCAATGAGTGTAACCCAGGTGGAAGAATACGCTGGAACGAGCAGTTGATTACTTTTTTCTCACGACTGAGTGAGACTGTGAGGCGAAAGGTACGGTATATATCCGCGTGTACGTGGATCCGCAATTGGGTTTGGAAAGACGACGACGTCGATTTCGTTCGAGAATCTTGTCACGTTTGGAAAAGTGGTCCAGCACTCGGATAGCAATATAGAAGTGGATGTTATAACCGACTTTTCGTCTCCAATACGAACTGCAGTCGAGAGCAATGCTCGAATCGTTAAACTGCAGGATTGCTACTGCAGCAGCCAACTTCGACCCCACTCCTGCACCTCATTCTGCACGGTCGTTCAACCTTTTTTTCAAGTATCCTAATCCCAAACTATTCGAACGTACGAAAATTATTTTTCAAAAAATAACCTAAATAAATAAATAAAATAAATGAAATAAAATTCCATTTCCAATAAATGTATGCATTTTACGATCCGGAATTTATGCTCGACTCGTCACGCGTATACGAGACTCAATAGCCCAGGATATCGTGTAGATATATATAAATATATATCTTTTTATAGTGAGAATAAATGCGTCGTTGAAATGGCTGCGGGTTTCGTAGCATGAGTAGAGAAAAGCTATCAAACCGGCTCGGGAAACCCCTTCACGTCCGTTTGCTTCCATTTCCGAGTTACCGACAAGTACCTATAACGCTGGAATATGACATTTATCATTGCTCCAGTCGTCGTCGATGCGAAATTGGGTAGCCATCGACCAGGGCTAGACGGTTGGAAAATTGTCCAGCGATCATTCGATAGTCCGTCTTGTTTGATCGACTCAATTTCTTTTTTATTTCGTTGTTGCGCGAATGCGTTGCCGGTCATTGGATCGGAAGCTTGTTCGGACTTTTGAAGCTGCGCGTACCTTCGAGTTGGGTTCGGCCCTTCAAGAGTATCTGGGTCACGGGCGGAAAGCTCGTAATTCGAGATTCGACGTTTCGGGACGTAGGAAATGGTTTTTCTTACTCGTGAGGGGATGATTCTCCTCGCCCGCATCGATCATATTCCCCATTTTTATTTGATATATAGCTATACAGAGTGGCCCGTGCGTATCAAGTTATACTTTAGAGAAAAATATCAAAACCGCGCGTGAATCGATGGGATTTCAATAAAACAAGGAATTTTTTTCGCATCATAGCGCGAGTATAAAATTATTCGATATCTCCATTTTCGATAAATCGTTTTCGATCCATCGGTAAATCGGTTTACGGGAAAATGCGTTTGTAAATGTCTCATTCGGTCACGTGTTCGGAAAATCCGTTGCTACGTTTCTGGTAATTTTTTTTCTTCGTCTTCCGAGTTCTGCGAAAAAAAAACGGTTATTTTTGTGAGTGCTTTTTCCAAAGTAGGTCGTACGCGTGTGTCACCGTCCGTTGTTTTCCCGAAATTATCAACGGGGGAAATAGGAGGGGGGAGGCGACTTCTCCGATCGGTGGAAGTAAATCCGCAGCCCGAAAATATCAAGCTGAGACGTTCGTTTCCTGTCTGCGAACGACGACTCGAAAATCCAAACTATTTTTACTCCGTGACTATGAGTCCGGTGAAACCCGCACTATAACTTCCTGCTTTCATTACTATCATTGACCGGCGCGTGTGTATGTGTCACCCACGTCTGACGGTAAGTTGAAATTATGTTTTTCAACATTTTTATTCAACGAAAACAAAAATTGTTTCGAGTATTTTTAGACTGAGAATTTTGTCGTTCGTGATTTTTCAAATGTTTTATTATGCAGCGAAGATCAATGTCACGTTAATGAAAGAATTATTTAAGAGTCCTCTTAAATTACATTGTATCGACAATACAACGAAAGTGCTGCCCGCGGGCTCGAGTGGTCTAAGCCACATTTCAGCGAATATTCGATCGGTAATATCGATAAGACGCGACGAAGCAGAAAGAGAGAGAGAGAGAGAATGAGAGAGAGAAAGTGAAAGAGGGGGGAGTTCGTGACAAAGAAACCAGCTGACGCTTCTAAGATTAGCCGAGAGTGCGAGGACCGCAACTTTATATTTAACGTACTTGCACGGAGAGCCTGCGGCGCGAGAGCCGATGCATTATACACTTTGCAACGCGTTGCGCCCCGCGAGTCGAGATACTATTTTCGACGCCCACCGTCTCGAATGATTCGCGCACGCGTTTCGCCATTGAGAAGTAATAATTCCCGTAGTCCGAATCTACCCCTATGCATATTTCCCTAACATAAAAAAATCCTTGTGCTGCAAAAAAAAAAATTCTTTCATCATAAGAAAAAAAAATTAAATTGAATTTAATAAAATAATAATATATTATATATTTCTCCGCCATTTTTGACTTGATTGATTTTTTTATAGTAGACAAAATTTGACCAAAAACTGAATAAAATAAAAAAATTAATTATATACTATAATTATAATAATAATAATTATTATTTTTGGTAAAATTTCTTTTATCTTATAATCAATAAATCTTTTTTTACGTTAAAAAAATCAATAAACATAGAAACGGTAATTTTATATTCGTCAAAAATTTATCGATACGATTTCGCACTAAAAAATTTAACCAAAAATCTAACGAACGCTCGTAAGAATTGGTTTGTTTGTCAAATCCTCGTTCAAAGGAGTGTGGCTCTAGCCGACAAACGGCCATGACTCCTTCTTGAATGGCCGCCGAAGCGACGATGACTCACCGGCCCGTGATTCTTCCTCGACTCCGTTTACCCCATTCGTTACTTATTTTATTTCCAACCACGTTCACGGTCGTTAATACGTCTGCGTCAGAAGAAATTTTCACGCGGTGTTAAAATGATTCCAAAAGCGGTGTATGGAAGCTGTTGTTTCGTTTATCGAGGACCATTTTTATTTTTACGACCGGGAACACGACACTCGCGAGCGGAGGACTGCGGGGGGACTAATTGAAAACGTGTTTTCCGTAGGAAATCTTGTGAGTACAGTCTTCGAATGAAGCACCGTTGCTCTGAAGTTACGGAAGTGAAAGAAAAACAAAGTTAAAAAAAATAAATAATCAATCATTATGTACGAAATTTCTAAACAATAATTATCGTAGTTCGAAGATGCGTTTATTTCCGGGAATCCGCGGGAACACGTGTGATATGTTTACCAACCATGGCTCGATTCCCGTAGTCATGTGGGTTAATTACCCGAGGCGCGTGCATCGGAAGCGAAGGATATAATAAACACTCGAAGCTGACGATTAGACTGAGCAGACGTCGCCGGAGATTTGTTCCAGATTCTCGAAAAGAAAAGAAACAAATCGTTGGATCAATGATTTTTGCTTGATCTTTGAAACTGAATGTAAATTCGTGTTAAATTCGACCTAACGAGCCACTTAGAAAACTTTTTTTCTTTCATCTGGTCAATCTTTATTGTTAATTTATGGCTAACGAATGGTTTTGAAGCTTTTGAATTGGTTTTGAACAAAGCCCTTCGCGCAGTTTGCTCTTAAATGTCAGCAACATCCGAAAACGCTTTGAGCAGATCTTTGTTCATCGCTGCGCATCCCTGAAGGGAAAGGCGGAAACGGTCGCCCCAATATCTTCGGACCGAAAGAAGACATTCCGTTAGCGTTTTGCCACTCCAAATCCTTAAGCATCCCCGCTGTTCGCGACCGTCGCGCAGCTTTATTTTTCCCACTTCCCGCGAGTACTCGGAGATTCTAGCGAAGGATTGGCCCGAAGTACCGGCTATAACGCTCCGAAACCATAACAACGCCCGTCGCTTTCGCCTTCCGCCATTACGCTTTTTCTTGTCCCAGATTTTTCACTCTGACCGCTTTTGCGGCTTTCACGAGCGGAGAGCTTCTTAATGAGCGCGATTTAATGCTACTTTTTTAATTATACGCGAATAAAACTCGCAGTAACGGATGTCGAGAACCTTTTTTATTGGTTTTTTCATTGCCCCGCGGGTATTAAAGGTTCAATTGAAAAATCTCTAGTGTCGAAAGAGCAAACGCGATCCTTTGAACGGAACGCTGCAAAAGTTTGCATCGAATCGTAATTCGTTTTTTCCCTAAACGAATAAAATTCATTTGTTTTTCATTATTTTATTTTTTTAATCCACGTCCGATCTGACAAGCAGTATTTTTTTCATTTCCGCTTTTCGAGCGTTTTATTTGGAAGAAGAATCCAATGGCACAGCAAGCGTGCAGCTTGTTAATGAATATGAGGCATGTAGTTGCGTGCCGGGGAGGGAAAAGGGCGCGGAACCCTTTGGACGAGTTTACAAGCTTCAAGGACCTCCGGGTTCATACGCGAGAGCCCACGAGGGTGCGGTGTTACGGTGTATATGACACCCCGTGTCTGTGTGTGTGCACTACAGCGCGTAACGTAGCACGAGCCACCCACGAAGGGCGGGACGTAAGGGATCGTGAAAAATATTCTACACCGCTTAGGCATATGTGTGTGTGTGTGCGTGTGTTTGTATCGTAAAAGTGCGTCGTGGATGTAAAAGGGCGGTTCGTCCGTCTTTCCAACCCCCGTAAAGATTTTAACACGACGAGCGAGTACACCCTAGACGGTAAATTGATGGTCGCCTTGACACCGTTTTGACGGGAAGCACGATTCCTTTTTTTTTCTTTGCCTTTCCACCGACCTACCCTTCTTCCTTAGGGCAAGTCGAAATGTTACGTGCCGCTCGGGTCGACCGTTTACGAATTGCAACACTGTTTTCCCTGGGTGCCCTACGCGACGTAAGTTATTACCAGAAAGTATAAGAGGAATAAATAAAATAACCTTTGTAGATTTTCTTCTTCGGAAAACTCGGCAGCCCATAAAAAAGGAACGAAAAATACGTTAAAACTTTAATGCGTTTGAAAACAGTGCTGCTGGTTCGTTGAAATTGTAATCTCGTCGAAGCTTTCGTGTTTTTATGGACGACCAGTGAAACACGCACCGAAGCGAAGATTTATAATTTGTCAATTGCCAACGTGATAGTGGTTCCTCTGTGAATGATGAATAAATAATTCGATTGAGCGTTTTGGTGTATTTCGGATTTACTGTGTTCACAGTAGACTTCTCGATTCGGACTGGAAGCTATCGAGTATTCAGAAACTGTCTATCCATCTACCGAACAAACTACGTGATCGGTTTGCTGATGACGATTGAAGCTACGAACGTTGTACAAAAGCGGCTGTAGGAGTATTGTCGATACTCGATCGTTCCTTATTATTATTATTATTATTATTATTATTAATATTATTATTAATATTATTATTAATATTAATATTATTATTATTATTATTATTAATATTATTATTAATAGTAATATTATTATTATGATTATTAATATTATTATTATATTATGTATCGTAGAGAAATAACCACAGATTTATCCCCCATAAATATTTTTTATTTAGTAATCTCATTCGATGCCCCTCGTATTTCACTTCATCGAAAAAAAAAACAATAAGATATGAGATAATAATGATAATAAAATAATAAGTCTCCTAATATTCGTGTATTTCGAGTTGTACAATTCCGACTGCACCGACAAAAATAAGTTTCTTCTTTAAATTAGATTTTTCGATCAATCATCCTGACGTCGACAATGCAACGGGATCAGTTCGCGTCGACGTACTGTGTCAACCCGACGCGACGTTCGTTCGAATCTTCGATTCATCGCGTACTATTTTTCCTTCGGCGTTCGGCAAAATTACGTTCGTGAAATCGAAATCGCGGTAGCTCGAGTCAGTCCGTGCAGTGGGAAGATTGCCGTTTCACGTGACGTACGAGGGTTTTTGGTTTTCCAAGTCAATTCGTACAACGGCGAAGAAAATTGGATCGTTGCGGAGAACCGCGGCCGAGAGAGCATGATCAATAACGAAGAACGCAGGGGGTCATTTTTCATTCCGTTGGCTTCCGTTTTGCTTCACGGATATGTCGAATACACACACAGCGCCACATGCTGTACAATAATACCGACGAGAACGGAAAGGTAACTTATTCAACGTCCCGCTTCGAGAGACTCAACGAAAGTATTTGCCTTTCCAAGCGCCATAACTTTCCCTCGCTCCTCTTCGTCCCGTTTGTCTTTCATTCTTTTTAATGGCTGTCTCGATTTTTATTCCTTTTTTCTTTCGTTATGAAATCCTACGGCATGTGCGACAGCCTGGCATCAACCTAACGAAGACAAACCATTTGTACAACTTATAGAACTGTAATACACGCAACGTGTTTGGTTTTTTTTTGTTTTTCGAGCTTCGTCGGGTTTTATTTATTCAATTTCTCCGTTCGTTTCATCGTCCTGAGTTTCTCAACCGCTGGACCTTTTTCATTTTCACTCCGCTTGGACGAATTTTGTAAGAGCAATTCCTGGGATTTATCCGAACTACCGACAGATCAATGAAATTTATTTATTTATTATATCTCGAGTCTGATCCTCGGAAAATTTATTATAAATCGTCGCACCTATACAACGCATTTCATTAACTGCACCATTTTTGTTATGAAAAAAAATATGCATACATACATGTTTAATAAATTTTAGTTTCGCAAATCTGTCTTCGTCGACATCTATGGGTACGGAAAAAAACAAAAATTTGATCATTATCCGTAGCCGTTTAATTCGACGGGAGTTTGGCCAATTTTTCATCGGCCATTTTGCTCTCGGCATTTCATCCCCTTCGCATCATCACTTCACTGGCTGAGGACCCGCGGGATTTGCCTCCCCCTCAACCGAGTCGCGATGGAAGTACCGTGAAAAAGAGAGGAACCCCGGTTGCTCCGTTTTCCACGGCCATTGTCAAAATTCTCAGCTTTGTTTGCGTTTTAAAGCGTCGTTCTTTGAACGCGGTGGCTACGAGACAGCGTCGGACCCCAGGGCTTCTCGTCCTCAATCGAATAATAAAAGATGACTAACCCCAGCAGTCTCCGATGTATGTACAAAAAGCCACACGAACTCACTCGGAAAATAATGTTTCGTCCCCAAAAAAAAAAAAAAAAATACAAATTCCGTCTCTCGATTCATCATTTCTCGAAATTCAAATATCCAAACAGAAGCGACTGTCGACGAAAAAAAATGTCTACCATTTTCCATATTTGTACAGATCGAATGGTTTTAATTAAAAACTGTCGAATAATTTGTCGAAATGAATGAAAAATGGTTCGAGTTATAACGTCGATGGTTCATTGGCATTGATCGAAAGGGGTGAATGGTTTCATGGGACCCGGAGAGATGGGCAATTAATCAACCGGTGAAGTAGACTACGCGGAAGGTTGGAGAGGGCTTCCCTCTGTGACTAATTTCTCGTTCCAGCACCGTCACAAAATTTTCAATTAGTCCGAACTTTGGGCTATAACGTAGTTCATAGTAGCGCGCTCAAACCGAGGGTAGGTATTCGATATCGGCTGCCGCTGATGCTGCTGCCGCTGCTGTTGTCGCTGCCGCGGCAACCCTTCGATATGCTACCCACGGGGGTTGCCACTTGCTCGGTCGGGAAGTTGTGTTTCGCGAGGGCGCCTGATGGGGTCGTGACCGGTGACGGGGCTGGCGCGATGCTCTGCGGGATCGGAAAATCGATCGCAGTCGCGGCATTGGCCATCAAACAGGACCACACTTGTCCGGTTTATTCAAAAGAATACCCAATGAAAATAATTCGATGAATTTATTATTAAATGTCGTCAATCTTTTATTCTGAAAACATTTTAATTATTTTTCATTCATTTATTTGGACCCCTCAAATATTTGATTCTCATTCTTCATTTATCATTTATTTCGCAAAAATATGACTCAAACAGAAATTTGTTTATAAATTTTAGTTTTGAACATTTATTCAGATATAGTCGAATGCCATAATTGTGTTTATTCAGTTATTTCTCATTTCTATCGCAAGAAAAATGAATCAAACGTAAATTTGTTGTCCCAAAGAAATGTACATCCGAAAATATTATACTCAAATATTCAGAGAAATTGTTAAGGGCAGTCAGGGTCAAAGAGTGATTCAAATTTCGACAACAGAAGTTCCAATGTCACCCGAAAAGGCTATAATTACCGACCCCTCGCAAGGGGCGCGCTGCTGGCCGCGCGGTCGTTGCCGTCCCGACGTTTGCGTGCAACACCTTAACTCGGGCATCGTCAGCGACACACGGCAAATTATATGCGCGTACACGTGCCACACGCCGGTACGCCGGTGCGCATACGATTTGCCCAAATTTCCGGAACCGTCGTGGTCAAACCCCGTTCGCGGTCATCGAGGGCGAGGGCCTTCTAATTATTTCGAGTCGCAAAAGTCTGAATTGCCGGTCAACTTCAACGCGGCCGCAAGTTCAACCCACGGTCGAAAATCGGTCGTATTATCACGAGCAGTTGCATCGGAAAGGACACGGTCGCACGACTGACTCGTGCGGACGGAACGAGTCGCGATAATTAGAAGCGACCGTGAAATTTACTCGTGGCCGTCTGAATTTAAAAATTGTCTGGAATTAATTAGGAAGACGGCAGATGGCGACAGGAAGTTGGGATCGTTGATACGCTCGTCGGGACGCCGATATAATCGGAAACACGATACATACACCACGGGACGGAGTTTGGAGTGCCCCGAAAAATTCACGGCGACATATTTAAAAACAAAAAATTGGGTTATTTAGTCGCATCACCCTAGAAAATTAATTAGGAAGTTTTTATTATCTACCACGGAGTCCTGTCGCACGCGGTAATCAATAGAATTAATTGAACGTTAAAAAGTAAACGAAATCACATGTCCTTACTTGGCCATTCCACCCTAAGGTCAGTAATGACCAAAATACATTGTCGTTACGACTTATTATAAGTGCAATCGAATAATACAATTATATCGGAGTGGCCGTAGCGATCGGTTTATTTTTTTTTTGTCGCAGTCTATCGCTTGTGTGGAGATAACTCTTTTCGTTATCTTTACGATCATTTGTCGAGCAGCAGGGCACTGAAAAACCCCTTGAAGGGATGAGTTTGATGGACAGTCCTCTCAATCGTTCGAACCGATGTAATAAAGAAACGAAACGCACCCTTCGTAATCAGGCCCCGATCTATATGTATCTATATATAATCTATGAAGAAAGAAAAAAAAAAGAAAGCGAGTCGTTTGTCAGGCAAGCTATACTTCCACCGTTGCTGGAACTCCGAGAATTATATTTCTGTCCAATCTATCTAATTTTCTATCGTGTTCTCTCTCGGTCGTTCGAGCCCCACCCTTTTGTAGGAAAATGTTACGCGCCCATATACCACGAACAAACCCACGTCTCTACCCAATGAAACCCACAATTCTCACACAAACGTATAACAACTAGACGCGCACGAATATATCGAAGCAACGGTGCGGTAAAGCAACGAAGATCCGCGGTCTAATCCGAATTTAGAACGTCAGCTAAGCTTTACTATAGAACGGATTCTCAGAGACGACGCCAGTGTTTGCCAGAGCCCCGAGAAATCTCCGAAACGCTTTAACCCGCGCTCTCGGCCGGTTGAACTTGCTTTTACTCGACTGCCACCAACGCCAGGCGCATAACTTCCGGTATTAATGGACCATCGAATCACGCACGTCTCTGGCTTGCGTATACCATCCTCTCTCTCTCCCTTTTTTTAATTCTGAGCAACGTTTGCCATGGAATTATTTTCAAGGATATTATATTGTAATCGCTGAGGCAACGTCTCGCTTCTATGTTGTACGTTGCACTTATTGTGCTGGGCTCGTGGATAGACGTTGAAATTCTATACTCCGGTTGAGGGCAAGCGAAAAGAATCTCCCGGAGTTTTGTGGAAGACAATAAAGTCCGGCGACGGGCGGCAGGACAGATATTGAAGAAACTGTGTATATGCGTGTCTGCGTGTGTGTGAGAAAGAAAAGACGGAGGAAGAGAGAGAGAGAGGATGGATAAACGTTCCTTGGCAAAGTGCATTAGAGGCACTACCACAAGTAGGAAGAGCTCCAGGAGTACCTGAGCACGAGAGTGCTCAGTAGGGGAGCTTTTAAACTACTCGACCGTCCCCATACGTTAGGTTTGACGTCGTTTCGCTTTGATATTTGATACATCTGTGATAAATGACGGAGATAAACATATTCAGTGGCAGCGACTGTAAAGTTGCTATCATTTTCGTCATCTATACCAAAGATGTCTATCTTTTTGAAGAAGAAATAACAATAATGGCATGAACCGAGATATACATCAGATGAGGCTTGTTAGGACGAAACAAAATATTAATGTACTCAGTAATAATTGAAACGCGGGTTGTCGTTAAAACTATGCAATTCAACGCTGTTCTTATAATTTTCATTCGATTTCATAGCAGTTAGGAGAAAAAAAACATTGCTCTACTCATTTTTCTAACCATTTATGATTTTATTTTTCTGTAATTATGAAGAAAAGAGAGTTGAAATCTCAACAAATATTTCTGGTAGTTCGTGGGATAAAATTATTATTAAATAAATTAAATTTTCTTCCACCAATGCGAAGGCTTTTCTATTGGAGCTGTTCGTTCGAGCAATAATTTTTGTCTTCTTCGTAAAAAAAAGTAGTTCAATGAAGCTGCTCGACGACGAAGCCCCTGAAATAACGAAGGCTGGGTGCGTATTATCGAGGGCCGGAAGCAATACTAGACAGAGCACGAGAGGCCAAGAGCGGGTGTATAGGTGAAAGGGATATAGGGTTGTATGGTACACGGTTTATGGGGAAGAAGAAGCGAAGGCATCGCGAGGCGATTTCGACCGAGGCAGCTGCGCGACATCTGCGAATTACGTTGTCCTAGCAAAACTCATTTCTCGCCCGCACATCGACTCGACGGTCTACTCGCATTCGCGTCAACCGACCGAACAAACTGGCTGTGATGTACACAACGCAGTTGGTAGCTCGATTAGAGTTTGAACGAAATACAGCTCGTTCGCGTCGCTCATCAGCAAAACGCGAGAGAGTTTATAATAATTCGTGGCAGCTTCCGTTGCGTGTTTAATCGCTGAATTTATCGTGAAAGCTGGTTTGTCATTTCACGAGCTCGTTGGTGGTCTCAACGAGGACAATTACAGGTCATTGTTTTGTAATTTTAACTTAAAAAAATTGATGGAAGATATTAATAAGGGTCATAAAAACCCGAAATGTTATACGCAGGAAAAACGAAAACTGATATATTTCTCTAACTGTCGTACGAACTTTTCAATGACATCCTAAATCATTCTTGTACTATTTTCATGATGAATCGTGCACAGCAGTGAGTATTCCGGTGGGTCTCGAAAAAATCGTGTTATTAACGAGACGCTGCCGAGAACGAAATAAGGACGAAGATTTTAAAAGGTACGTTGACAGACGGGATATATTTTTCGTCACAAGTCGCGGCGCTTTTTCCTTCGTCAGCCTTTTTTTTTTTTTTTTCAATTAGAGAACACGACGGAAGTTTCCCCGAGAGACCGGAAAGCTCCCAGTAATATTACAAGAGAGTAGCTGGCGTAACGGGGTGCTGATGTTGCCCGGGTAAGCAGAGTAGTTTTCTCGAGGACTTGGCACTTCCGAAAAATAAACAAGACGCCAAAACGGAAGAACAGACGGAGAGCGAAAACGAGAAGGAAGTTGATTCTGTGCTTCCAACCGAGTTTCAAACTCAGCTTCGTATTACCGGCTACGTCTGAAAGATATTTGCACGAGGAAATGAGATTTTACGTAGCACAATGACATCGCGCGCTTTTGTAAAATTACCAATTAAACCTTCTACCTTGTACTAATATATTTATTACCCGTCGTAACTACGTAGATCCATTGTGAAACCATTTTCATTTGCGTTTCATTAATTTTCTCTTGCTCGTTGTTTTGAATTTTTCAATTTTGTTTATTTTAGTTAACTGTACTAGGCTTATCGATGTTTCGGGAACGTCGCTCTAACGGTTGTCGATTTTATTTCACTGGTGGAACGCAAAGCGTAGAAAAAACCTGGTTGATAAAACGAGATTGAATCAAACTCCTGTCAAAGTTGACTCTTTGAATCTAAAACCTGTGCTAGCGCCTGCCAGGAAACGTTCTTCGGGATCGGGTTTAGGTCTAAGTTTAGCTTGTAGACTCAGGCTTAGGATTAGGAAGGAATTGTTTCGGGATAATGATGTTTGTGTCAGGATTATTGTGGGCGGAGTCAATTTTATGGAATTTTTTTTTTCGACGGAGCCGTTTTCTACAAATTCTTTTAGACATGGACCCTCCGGAAGGGAGCACATAATGTACTTTTTGTGCAGCCTTAAAGGGTTGACAATGGAAGCCTCTGAAGATCCTCGTTGCCCGAAAGTATCCTAAAAGGATTCTCAAGGATTACACGATTAACGCATTTTTCTCTGTACATACGTCTCACTTTCCGCTGTACCGGGAAAGGGAGGGCGTAAGGTGCTCTTCCGTCCATTGGGGTAGGTATTTCGCGGTGATGAACGATGCGAAGCTGCACTCATCGTCCCGTCGCTTCGCGATTAATCCACGGCTTTCAGTCGAGTACGTCAAACCGCGTAGCGGGTGTGAAACATCCTTTTTACCGGAGGGAAACCGCTGGAGTGCCACGGCTGCTGGGGCACTTGGGCTCGAAGTTAGATGATGCGCTCGGCAGCGACAGAAACGACGAAGGCGAGGGAGCGCGAGAGAGCCGGGGATACGAAGGGAGGATAGTCGCATCAACGAGAGACAGAGATTCCGAGGGAACAAAAGGTTGGTGAAGAACGGAGAACGAGAAAACGGATAAAGGCGGGTCGAGGGTGAAGAAGCGAGACGACCGAGAGAGCAGGAAAAAAAAGGAAGTCAAGAACGCGAGAGATATGGAGTCGGTAAAAGAGAAGCTGATGTTGCATCAGAAGAATGGAGGGAGATAGGAGAAAGAGAGCAGTGCGGTGGCAGCGACAACGGGAGGAGATAAAGAAAAAGATTAAAGGAAACGCGTCATGCAAAAGCAGGAAAAACGTGTCAGCATCGCTGCAGTTTATGTGATTCTCGGCATTGCAGGTAGTTGTACGGACAAATCATTGGATTATTTTTAAGTACAAATGTATGTGGTGACGATAAAAATTGTCAAGAATTAATGGTGAAAGATATTTCAACGCTAGGACGTGTATTCGTTACTCGAAAAGAGCAAAAAGGCTGTGGGCTAGTCATATTTATAGAAGCGATCAAGTTAATACAGATCTCTCAATGTCCGGCAATACGTGTTGGACTAAATGTCGAAAATAAAATGTATCACAACCTCGTAGGTACGTAATGGCAATGCAATACAGTTAAAATAAATCTGACCCGGCATTGTTGGCCATTATGGCAGTACATATAACCGTGAAAGGGCGAAGCCGAGAAGAGCAGTATGGGGTCAGCGTTGGTGGGCACGAAGATTGCCTGCTGCGTGGATAAGGACTCGGTAGGCACGCGTCCATTCGCAGACCCATTAGTCGTAGACACACGTGTGCGGCAGTACAATCTCATCTCTCTACCGTGGATGCGAGGCCATATGAGCCACAGACTGCATTTCGTTCGGCCTCGAAACTCCGGAGACTCCGTGTTGTCGTTTGCGACGACCATAAGTACCCGGTACGAACGCATATATCCATATATCCGCACATACATATATATTTATATATACATACATATAGATATATTCTATTTCGGGAATTTCTCCAAAAGTACTTTGCCTGCACGCGTGTAACTGTCCGAGACGAGCACGTCGCTTACGCCTCTAACGTGTCAGCGTTTTCATGGCGGTATATGACACGCGAAGAAGGGCGAGTGAGACCCAAGAAGTTGGAGCGAGAATCGTACCGCGTAAAGTGAGACTTTGTGGTGAAAGGACGAATGCGCGTTTCCGAAGAATTTTTTTCGTGCGGTTGAAATTGTGCCCTGGGGGAGATAAATTTACGACTGCGAAGAGTTATTTTCGAACGTTTCATGGGTATAACTCGTATCTCAACGGTGTTTCAATCAAATTTGTAACGCCGAAAGCTTGCAACTGCGACCTTGATTGTGGAAACATTCGCGGGACCGACTGCGCATCGCTTTTGCGAGGAGCGGGGTTGCGCATTGTCGTTAACGCGAGCTTCGCGCAGATGCTTTTATCGTTGATTGGACCGACGCTTCCCCCACCATGCGTCGATCGATACGTCCGGGGTAGGAATTGTTTCCGAAAAATCGAGGTTTCGACAATGGAGGTCCGAGTGTAGGTTGAGGATTGAAGGAACGTTTCTAGATAGCGATAGAGGTAGACGAGATGAATTTAAAAACATAGGGATTCTTTTGAGATTGATTAAAATAAGCGGTACTGATGAACATTCTCGTTAGCGGTTAAATATAGCTCCTCGATAAATCTTCCGAGGCTTTACTACCGCGTGGCACCAATTCTTATGGATAAAATATTCACGGCTTCTCCACGGAAATCCAGTTATGTGGTTAGCTTCAGGGATGGACATTGATTCAATGAAAATGTATTTAAAATGTTTTCATTATTGAATTATCGATTATAATTCCTATCAAATAATGGAATAAATTGTAAAACAATAATTCTTCCAAATTATTTATCCCTATTGCAGGAATGTGAAAATTTTTAATTATTTCATGATAATTAATCGTAGGGATTTATTAAAAAAATGATTCCAAATATATTTTCATTCAATTAACGCTCATTCCTGGTCGGAATTCGAACGAGACGATGAAAAATCGATGATTTCGAAATGAACCGATTTAATTGCGGCACAGTCGGAGAATAGCTTTTGCGACTTCACACCTGTGTGGTCCCGGAGAAATTGACTTTTGTTTGGCGGCAAATAGGACCTCACGGATTCTCGGACGCCTCTGAACCCCGCTGAGCGCGTTAAGACGACCCCGAATTCCCTAGAATCGTGCATAATTTTACCGATCCTTCGTTTCACACAAGCCGTGGTAAAGTCTCTCGCACGGAAGTCTCATTCTCTTGGGAGTTTCGTGACAAATGGCATTCCTTCGTCGGTACGGGCCCGATCAACAGATCCGACATCGGGAGATCGGCAACCGATTCATCTACATAGGCGACTCTTTGCGTTCTACCGTTTCGTCTGGTCCATTTGTCTGCGTGTTTTTATAATCGTGGATAACCGAAGATTCAAAAATCTGATTGCGCATGATGAGTCCCATTTTCCAAGAAAACAGTCCGGAGGTCCATATCTGGCCCTTTTAAGGTTTTATCAAGGCACTGCCGTACATGGTCCGGATGCTGTAGAGGAGGTGATGCACCGATGACTGGCGAAAATGGTTTGCTGCATCGAACAACGACGAAATTTACTGGCAACGCAGGGTCCATTCTTCGAGCAACGTTGAATCTAGCGAATGGTAAACTATCTAATAGGAACAAGACGAAAAAAGGGCGAGAAAAAACATAGACACTGATGCTGAGTCTGCTCGATCGTGAGTTATAGGGGCGACCGTAGGGCGCAGGCGACAAGGAATAGTAAGAAGGAGCAGTCGGAGGATTGCTGAAGGAGTAGGACGACGCAAAGCAGAACGAAAATAAGAAGACGGAGAAAAAGAGAAAGAGGATGAAGAAGGAGAATAAAAAGGGTGATGGCCGAGCAGGAGTGGGAGCTACGGGACGAGTGAGCCGATCTAAAAATATCCCAACCTTACTTATGCCTCACGGGCATGCACGGAACGATGAGCCTCGCGCGGCTCGTTCTGATCAAACTGCTCTCCGTGTCGAAAGTGCTGTTGCGACGCTCGGTTCTGTTCACCGAACCCCCGTTCCATGGGAAAGGGAAGGATCGACGGCTGGCGATGGTTCGTCATCGGTCATTATACGGACGTTCGATTTCGTTCATCGAACCGTGAATACCACGGTTACGCGTACGAACGTTCGAGTCCGATTGAACTTATCGCGGCAACATCTCGATGGTTCAATGAGAATTAACCGTTGAGCTGCAGCCCCGAATCGAATTTTCGTGGGATGCAACTCTCGCGTTAACGTTCGTTTCACGGGTGAGGAGGTTTTGGAAATTCGATTGAAATTAGGTTAATTCATATTTGACTATGTGGCATAGAAAAAATCGAAATACATATTTTATATCTATTTTATAGGGAAATTTTAAAAAACTATTTTTTTTAAATAAAAATTAATTTTATTGTATTATTATATATTTTGACATATATTGAGAAAAACATCGAAATATATATTTTTGATAAAATATCATTAGAATGTAAGATTTTCCATAATAATAATAAGGAGCAACTTTCAGCAATTAACATTCTAGTTATGTTTTAAAAAATATATATATTTCGATTTTTCTCTGAGTTTTGAAACCTTTTCTTTGTTCCTTCTTTTATTCCACACGATCAAATATCGATCAACTCATTGATGTTTATTTCCTCGCACCCCATGTTTACCCCATCGCAGTCATGTCTGACAAACCCATCGCTCCGCCGATGAACATTCTTTCTTCTCTCCGTTACGTCTCTTGCACCAATATAGCTTCAACTTCATTCCCCACCCGTTCCAAACAATTAAACCCAATCGCGCAAGCTATTCAATTCCCAATTCGAAGATTCCCGAATTCCGTCACTAGTTTCCACAACCATCCTCACAATTCCAACGGTTCTCCAACCGGCCGTTATTAAATTCCTCGCGAATAGTCGAAACTTCATCATCAAAGCCTTCATTCGCGTCAAGGTTCCCAATCGTTTTTTTTTTCCTCTCTTTTCAATGTTAAACAGATAACCGGCTCGAAATATACACGACGGCCGGTTTAATCAGTTCCGCCGGATATGTTTACGAGTGCGTGGCGTGCGTGGAACGGGTTCGGGCCGAGGAACTTGCGTCCGTTCGCCTCTCGCTTCTCCGATCGTAAAATTTTAGCTGAGCGATTCGACTCGCGAGCCTCGTGTGAGTCGATTCAATACCTATATATATTTATATTTACACGTTATATACATGCGTGGCGCATCGGCCGAGCCCATGGGAAAGGGGAACGATATTTTTTCGCACGATTGTACCGACGTTGAAATTTTCAAATGCCGCTAGTGAGAAGAAACGAAAAATCACAACCTCGTGTGTACAGTTTCGAGAATCCCTCGGTTCGAGAGAAGGCCGCGCCGTTGGCGCCGGGGCTATAATAACCGTTCACCCACGCGAAGCCACGAGGATTTTTTGCGTTGCACGCGCGGATCGAACGAGAAGCGAAACGCAAAATGAAAACGGTCATCTCGCCGAACGACGACCGCACTCTCCATCGTGTTCCATCTAAACCGGTCGGAAACTATCGTTTCTTTATCGATTCTCATACGCGACACGGTTATAAATCGTCTCGAACGAAATCGAAAGGAACAATTCGCTCCCTTCGTGACTCATCGTCGAAGATTCCGTGGGTTCCGGAGACGGAGCGATGTAAATAGAGAAAAAAGAAGGGGGAAAAAAATCTATCTATGTATGCACTTGTCGGACGAACTGCAAGGAGAAGAGAATCTTCTCGCCCCAGCCACAGACTCTCCCTCTTTCGCCATCGCCTCATTTCTCGCGTCAATATTGTCAGACACATCGGTCAGTTTCTCACAGAGGGTTGGGCAATGGACCCGAACAGAAAGTAACCATTCATTTCAATGTTGCCATGATTTTATATTGTTTTATTTTTTTTCCAAACATCAGTCAGACGTTTCTCGAACGTCACGGAAGTTTGGTTGTTTCGACCTTGACGAGAAGCGGCTATTTTTATTTTGTTTCTTTTCCGCGGAACAATCAATACGACGTCAATTTTTAGTAGTGAGTAATACATTGGGAGGTCGATCGAGTGGACTGCGTGAGGATCGAGGGCGGGTGAACCATTATTCGGATAAACGAACCCCGAAGTATCTATAATAACGCGGGGGTAGAAGACCGTGGCACTTCCGTTAGGAACTCGTAGTCGCCAAGAAACGCCTGCCCCCCCCCCCACCCCCCCCCCCCCCCGGCCCTGGTATAACCCACTGATGGGCACCACCGGAGTGCCGGGCTATGCGTGCTTCCCGATGAAGCAACCCTCGAGCCATGACTCCCCTGAATCGTCTCTGCGGAAGACATAAATCCACCCCCGCGGTTCAACCAGGAACCAACCAGCATCGGCATCAACCAAGCTCTCGCGAGTTTCTAATCTCGTTTAGGCATCAAGCCCGTTCGTCAAGTCGCCGTACCTTGCCCCGACGATACTCCGCGACGTCGGTTGTTTGTGGGTTACATGAATATGTATTGTATATATCTGTGGTTCGGACGCAAAATCGAATAAGTTCCTGAAAAGAGTTTTCGAGAAATAATGATTTTACGTTACGAAACCTCTGGCACAGCGAAGAAATCGATTTCAGGAAAAATAATTATAAGGTTGTACTTAGTTTTTGGTACTATTTAATATTATTGAATATTATGAAATATAATTATATTTAAATATAATTAAATATTATGGATTAAATATTAAAGAAAGTTAAATGTAATTAAATATTATGGAATATAATAATATTTAAATGTTATTATATTAAATATATTATAATATTTTAAATATAATAATATTAAATGTTATGAAACAATAATATTCAAATAGTCTGTAACTTATAGATAAAAAAAATACTGTTGGACTTATTCGGTTTCGCCTCCAATCTTTCTCTCTCTATATTTATATATATATATATATATATATATGTATGTGCGTATGTGTGTCTGTTGGTGTAGCGCAGTTCTTAGCGTAGCGCACGATTTTCCAGATGTCGCTGGCTCTGCTGGGGTTTCGGCCGAACGTACGCGACCTCGTTACATCGACACGCACGCGCCTCCGGGCATGGGAAAAACATGAATCGTTGGTTTGCAAGGGACGAACATCCGGATAAGAGCGAATAAGAAAGAATATTGCCGAAAAATGAAAATAAAAATTAAGAAACGACAATGATACGTTTGTCAAAGAAGTGACAACGACACGTTTTATACGTGACGAGGGAAATTGACCCTGTTACCGTCATTCACTCATATTCTCTCTGTAGATTTAAGAAATTTTTCGCCCCGTCGTTATCGCACACGTGCCTGCGACCTAATTAAAGTAATTTACAAGAACCGACTTAATGGGCCCCGAAAAGACTCGTTTCGGCGGCGATCCCGCAGCTTCGTTGAAGAAGCCGGGAGATAAATGTGCCCAAGATTTATTAACCAACCTTTTGAAACGACAAGGTCGGTGAGATAGGCACGGATAGATATACAGATACGTCCTCCTTGAAATTATAATTTTCGTAATAAAGTGGAGAACATTTGTACAGTTTTTTCTCTCTTTTACTCCATATATGACTCGTGTAGTGCATTTGAGGTCCAGACATGGGGATGGAAATAAGCACAATGACAGAAGTAATTTTTTATTGTCATTCGTGATTCGACGAGATGGAAATGAGCGTAGCTGAAAACTCACAACACCGAGAATTTCAAGTCTTATCTCATTTTTTCCTTCTCCCGCAGCATCGTGCGTTACAACTCCCCCCTCCCCCGATATTACAGCGGTTAACCTTTTTTTATTTATCTTCCACCATGGATATGTCTTCCATTTTCATTACAACAAAAAGAGAACAAACCGGTCTCATACGCACAATAGTCTAGCCTCGTAAAAAGAAAAATATATATATCTATTCAGCACAATAGATGCAATGGTGTATAGCGTGTGCATCGTTCAATCGCCCGTTTCTAATCCGTTTCTAATCTCCGTAGCGTCCCCGTATAACACCCTGCGCGCGAGTTCTCCAAAATCGACGTGGAACACGCGTTGAAAAACGTAACGATGACTCGAGTCGTGCCAATGCGTCACATAATATCGACTCTGACACCTGAATCCCAAACTTCTCGTTCCACATATAGATTTTATTTCTTTTTGCCGTCAATGTTACAGGGACCAGCGGGTTTCAGCTCGAATTATGATAATTTCTCTCCGTTCTGTCCACCCCGAGCGAAGGCGAATCAGCGCGAGAGAGTTTTGCGCCGGTGGATTCTACACGGCGGACGAGCCATCGGGGGTGTTTCGTGAACGACGAGGGGTGGCGAAAGGACGTGGAACAGTGCGCGGAACAAGAGCAAGAGGGGTATTGGGGAAAAGGGGGTGGGATGGGAGGGGGATGAGGGACCAGCCAGGCTTTTGGGGTGAAAGTCGTGGCACGAGGCATGCATAACGTTGGGGTGCCACGACGGTGAGTCATGCTTCATCCCCCGCGGCGCGGGGGTTGGCGGTGGTTGCATCGGCCCTTCTCCACCCGGCTTTCACCGTTCACTTCCATTCCCTTTCACGTCTCGTGCCATTCTCCACCGCTCTTCTCCGCAATATCTATATGTATAACGCAATACCGCCTCATCTGCCGATTCGGCTTTCGCCGCATGTACATAGTCCCTGATTGAAATGATATTTCTCCGCGCGTCTGCCTCAAACACTACGATCGTATCCTCTTTCATCCCCTTTGCCACCGTTCGACTTATCGAGGCTTCTTCCGAGATTACATCGTTCATCGACCTCCGCCTCTCGGAAAAACCTCAGATGTTCGAAATAAAATGAAAAAATAAGACGAAAAAAATTCACGAACGAAGCGAGTGAAAATAAATGAAGGTGCGGTTGAGCCAAATGCACGTTTTTGAAAGTTTCGAACGAACGTTGAGAAGTTTGTTTGTTACGTCACGTTTGAAGTGCAATAAACCATGAATTTTTCCGAGTCGGAGAATAAAAACGCGTGGGTCCATCTCGTGGAGTGTTGACCGTAAAAGAGGTGCGCGCTGGACGGGTGGACTTATGGAAATGTTGTTATTCGGGTTCCTCGACGTTGCGAGGGACTGTTGCACGGAGGGACTCCGGTAGGTACGTGTCGGAGAGAACCCAGAATTTTAAATTTATTTCGAGATTATTCAGGAAAACGTTTCGGGGTCCGTCGGGGTCCCGGGGAGCGAGGAGAACAGTTCCGGGGCCCACGTTGGGTTACAGCTGGTGCTGAATCATCCGCGTCCAGTTGGGTTGGAACGTTTTACACGGGCTCAACGTTCTCTTGGTCGAACGAGCTGCGCGCGCGCGAGCGAACGAGCGAGCGAGCGGCTCTTGTACGTCCAGCGTCTCTTCGAATTTCCGTTGTTGCGCGGCGTTGTCACGTTTTCCGAGTGGCTGATACATTATACATCGGCGTTACACGCTGTTACTATGATAATTCGTATCGTCCGTGTCGTAATGCCCTTATTGTTGTGACTCGTCTGTGTCTTATTGGGGGTATCCGAACGTTCGCTCTGCGCACTACCGATCTCGGATAAATGACGTAGCGACGGAAACTCGTGACTACCTCCACCCACCAGCCGCGACGTGGTTCGGCCGGGCTCCGACGACGAGCGGTCGAAAGTGGACAAAAATTATAGAGTATATGAGAAACCGTGCCTTCCCTCGGGAATATGGTGGAATGTATAAAATTTTGATGAATGATGAATCGAACGGTATTTAATAATCACATGTATAATATATTTCCTTTGCCCGTTACCATGCTATTTATATACGACTTTGTACATAAATTATTGATTGAATAATAATTATAGTATTATTATTATTTTACGTATGGAATTATAATGATTATTATTGATTGTATTTAAATTATGAAATTATTTATGAATTGTACGCAGACGGCATAGAGGATATCTATTAGTTGTATATCAACGATGAATAGGAACTATCGTTTAAATTATTGTATACGAATCATTTATAGATTGTATGCACTCTCTATACCAAATATCCATGCCCAATTTTATAGATAGAACTATATATATTTTTTGATCTACTCTATGTATATTTTTCTCACTCGGGATCATCACTCTCGCTCTCTATCTCTTTTTTTCGCTCTTTTTCTTCCTCTCCCTCTCTCACTATCGGCCTCGTTAGTCTTATCTTCCTCCACGCCACTCAATCGTATTCGCCAGCGTACTTCCTTTGTTTCAATCGTGATCCTTCTCGACTCACAATTCGACAATATAAATGAAAACCCTGAATCTAAAAATGCAAGTCTGGAAACTTTATTTTGTAAATCGAGCAGAAATTATGAAAATATTGAGCACAACACGGATCGAGATTAATTCAGTGTTCAATTATTTGCAGTTTACGGCGGTTTTCAATCACGTTTTGAATTTTCATATGGATCGTATGGAATATGGAGCCAATAGACATTTTATCTGAGCCTTTGATAAGTCGTATATTCGCCATTCGTACGTGGAGAGCGAAATCGCAGTATTACTTCGACGTTGTGGTCGGTAATACGAGCGAGCACGAAAAGGCGGGTGGATGAAACTTTTGAACCATTGGATGCCGGCAGTGTTTTGCATTGAACCGAGCCCCGCTTTTATCTGCAGATATATGTTGTACATGCAACAGCGCATAAAGCGTTGCTCGCCGATGTCACTCAGGCGCATGCTCGTTACATACATACACGAATAATCCCCGGGGGCGAAAGAGCTCGATGCATTGCGATTTTACAAAACCGGGGCAAAATGGCATACTGCTCGAAAAATATGGAAAAAAAATCGAGAAGTTACCCAAGCGGTAATAGAGAGGCAGAGAAGATCGATGCTGGACCGAGTAACTAGCTTCAGACGTTAAAACTCTGCGTATTGTCGAGCTAGGGAGTTAATTAATCATGCAACGAAGTTGTGTTGACTGCTGATAACCGAGACTGGACGGGTGAGAAAAAAATACCTCGTGAAAGACGTAGCGAGCGGTTCATTGTGTGTACGTATCAGCATCTACATGACTATAGTATAGTTCCGTGCAAACAAACGAAAGACAAACCCAAACAGAAGTCGAACGCATCAACTTGGAATATTCAAATATTCAAATATTCTGAATGCAACATTAGAATACTGGAATATCTGATGGAGTTTGGTTGTTTCGTATAGGGTTGAGGCAATTTCAATTTCCGGGAAAGGCATGGTTTGTGAATGAGTTCCATCGGTTGAACTATTTAGGAAAGTACAATATTTAGAGAAATAATTAGTCGTTTGTCCACATTTGATAAAAGAAAAATCCATAATTATTCCCTTCATCCGTTCCAAAAATTTCATCATGAAAATCTACCTAAGAATAAAGTAGGATTGTAAATGAACTAAAATCAATATCCAAAAAACCATAATATTCATATCTTCATCATTATTGAAGACCAATGGATTCAATCAATACCAAAAAAGAATCTCAATCACATAATTTCGATATAAAACGACTCAAATATAATTTCCCATGATATTGAACAACAATCCATTCAGCCCCCAATAATTTCTCCCAATTTCTCGGACGTCCTACATAACCGTCGAAAATGTTAATTTTTAATAACAAGCCGTACGTGTAGGTACGCGTGTTACAGCGGTCCGTAAGAATTTTTCGCCGAGTCATGCCGTTTTGCCCCGGGCACCCTCCGGCACCCTTTCGATACGTACGCTATGCAGGCATTACCTGTACCATGCGCCCAACCTACACGCATAAACGCGAAATATGTACATGTTAATGTACAATTTAGTTTGCACGAGTGTGCCGAAAGCCACGAGAGTCGAGTACAATGCGTTGGAATGAAAGTATCGAGCTCGTCCAGTGGTCTCTTGTTCGTTTATTCTCGATTCTTCGAGTACAACGAGACTAGCGCAGCCTCGTTCGTCCACGCGGTGACGTACAAGAGAACCCACACGTGTATCGAGACATCGCTACTATCGTCCTCGGCTCGTTTGTTCGCCTCTTCTACGTGCATGCGCGATGCTTATGGTTCGGAGGACTACCCTAACACATTTACAGTCACAACCGTAACCGGGCACATATTTATTTACGTGCATTGATGCCCCGTGCGGCCTCTCTTCGCACGAATCCCAAGTGCAACGAGCGTGGACGTCGGTACGCGGTACTCAACGTTGCTTCGTAAAAATCACGTTACATCGCGAATCATATTTGTGTCAACAAAAAATTTGCAGAGATAATTTTTAAAAATCAAAAAAGTATATACAGGTGATATACCACTACCACTTCTTGCACTTCTTGAAGCTGATTTATGAATATATTGATTATAAAATATTATTATTATTAATATGATATATGAATAATAATAAGATAAAATAATAAAATCATA
Organism: Sussaba pulchella; assembly: GCA_963971145.1. NCBI lineage: Eukaryota > Metazoa > Arthropoda > Insecta > Hymenoptera > Ichneumonidae > Sussaba > Sussaba pulchella. Next base: position 13,514,329 of record OZ020166.1, read on the forward strand.
TATGTAAATACATAAGCTCATATATGTGTATATTTATAATATAATATTATCATCATGAATGTTATACATAATAACAATAATATATATAAATATATAAGCAAATATATGTGACGAAAATAAATACCATTTTCGACTAAAACAGATCATTTCGATCAACCGTCCAATACAAAAATAAACCAGGAAAATAATCGTAAAAAAAAATCCAAGTCGCACATAAAAACTAGTCGAAGAAAAATAATTACGAACGTATTTTGACGACGAGATGCGGACAGAAAGACGAAAATAATATGTGTACGTTACGAGCTCGTTACTCCCTTTTGTGTTATTGGCCGATGTGGTTTTACGTATACGTGTCGCGTACGTGAGTTTTCGAACATGAACGAATGCGCGTGTGTGACGATGGCACGGGTGCCAGGGTACAACGGTGTGCCGGTAATTCAAGCACCGGTAGCGAGCAGCAACAACCACTTCTGCGCGCACTACCGTATACACCAAGCAAAAAAGCCGCGAGCTCGACAATGAGCTCACCCCCGGTCTCTATCCCGCTGTAACAGTAGATATCCCGCGTAACTTTAGACTCGACGACATTTCGCGCCACCTCGTCGAAACGCGGGCCAACGTGGACTCGTTTTTTTCTTTTTACTTTTCCTTTTTTTTTCTTGTTCAATGCCCGCCGCCACCGTTTCGCAAACGCTCACGCCCGCCGTTAACCCATCACCAATTCGGATCTACAACGACCCTTCGAAACCGTTTCTAGCAACTGCTCGATAGTTTGTGCAAGAGAAAAAAAAATATATATATATATGTATGTTTCGAAGCTTAGAAACGGTGTTTCGAGTACTTTTTAAGCGGTCCCAAAACTGTTGTGTCTTGGAGAAACAAAGGTGCAACGAGAAATGGAGAGGGTATGAGCAACGTTGAAGGAATGTCTTATCGGGTATATCGACGAGCCACTTTCGAGGACAATACTCGAGCCTCGATTTTCGAGTCTAATTGATACAGGGAAAAATCGTAATCGCGCTTTCCATCGCGGGTGCCATTGCGATTTTTCGTCGCGCGAGAACTCAATGGGCTCGCGGTGGAATTAAGGGATCTTCGCTAGTGACGTAGATTACACGAATTTTAAGGATGATTTGGTAATTTGGGAAATGGCTTTTACCGACTCCCAGTTTTATCAGCATTCTTATCTTCCAAAGAAGTTAAAAAAAAAATGAAAACGAGAATGATCATTAAACAGAGAACAATAGACTCATACCCAATACATATATAGGGCATTTCAGGGCAAATCAATTTTTTAAATTTGTTATATAGTTGTAATATAGCACATTCCATAATTTTCTTTTACATCATCATTGCCTCGTCACAATCGTCGTAGAGATTAGAAAACCTAAGTTGACGATTTTCAAAAAGATTTAACACCAAAATCTTCGTTAAAAAACAAATTTTTTCTGTTCAAATATTCAAGCCGAGCATTTTTTCAAATTCATGCAACTCAACACGAATTCGTATGCAATCTTCACTCGCCATTATTTTTTTTCAGCAAAGATAATACGGTAAAATTATCTGTATTGCATATTATACCACAGGTTATTTATACATATGCATAATATATAAATATAACCTGCTTCTACAGCCTCATGAATAATATTATAGCGCTAGAACGGTACGAGGATTGTTTCCTCGATTGAAGCCGAGTCACGTACCATGCCTTCGTCGATAGAGACGTCTTCCTCGAAGTAACACTCGTCGGTTTCATCCGGTGTCAGCGCGGTATGAGCTTCCGGTGACTCCTTGACGTCCTGCTGCTGCTGCTGTCGCCTCAGCCAATCCATGATTGTATTATCGTAGTTATTATTATCGTCAGTATTATTATTACAATCGAATCAGTGAATGAGGAAAAAACAGCTCTTGATATTTCGTTGATTACATGAAATCGCCGTGGGAATTACATGGCGTCAACGTCGTTGAAACACAGTCTCGCGACAACGATGCAATTGCAATGACAAAATAAAATTTTCAAAAATTAAAAATTGAGGGAAAAAAAAAAGATCAAAGACAGCACGAAATCTAGCGCCGGGATCGTGGGAGAATCAAGTGCTTATCGCTGCTTTCGATCGCAATCGAACCATTACAATTGCCCCCGAGAATCGTTGACGCTGTTTCTCGCCGGTCCAACCCTCGGTTCTCGTATCTCTCGCTTCTCAACGTCGTAACGTGACATTTGCCGCGAAATGTCACTGCTGCACTTGGTCTTTTTAGTTCCGCACCGTTGACTAACACGCGCGGGAGTCTTCGCGAGATAAAACACACACGCTACACGATTTAACGGAAAAAAAAATGTTTAACTCGAGAGTTAATGATCGAGGATGAAATTTCTTCGAGTTTATCATCCAACACGCTTTATCACGGACTACAAATTCGTCGAAGAAAAAAAAAATTCAGAACCGTTGTAACCGTCTTCTCCCAAATTGTTGCTCCGTAACTCTTCTCACACTTCTGGTTCACCACAAACGTAGATTAAAAAAATGCTAAAAGCGAAGAAAATGTCGTGAAAAAATTCAACAAATTTTTTCACTCTCACTGACACTCGAAACCAAATCTCGTTTATTTCGATAACCGCGCAATATCGATTTATCCGACGATTAAAAAAATATAAAGATTCCCAAAAACGTCACTGCAAACACGGGAAACGTTGATAAATGAGTGCAAATCGAAGCGGCGATGTTGAATTTTTAGTGCAACGAGTGACTGGCGATACGATGAAGAAACGTGTGCCGCTTCGAAGGATCCACGCGCGCGCGATCGAGCCGGTGCAGCTGCAACTGCGGGCGACCGGGGAATGCTGGAAGTGGTGGGTATGGAGGATGGCTCGGGGTACTGCCTTTGCCTCTCCTGCTGCTGCTGCTGCTGCTGCTGCTGCGGCTGGTGCTGCTGCTGCTGGTTCGAGAAGCCGGCCGGAAAGCGACGGCTGCTTCGTGTAGCCCGGTCCGGTTGGTACGGCACGCAGCCGGAGAGCCGCGGAGAGGATGGAGGCGCGCGCGATCGAGCAGGACGGAACGAACGAAATCCGGGAGCGAGAACGAGAGAGCGAACGGAGAAAAGCAACGGGAGAGATGGAGCGGAGCATAAAGAGCCCGCTGGAGAAGGGGGCGGGGGCCAGGGGGGGAGAAAGGAGAGACAGCGATGGAAGAGAGAGTTCGAGCGAGAACGAAATGCGAAGGACAGAAATGGGCGCGGAGGGACGGGAAAAGGGGATGAAGCGGGGGTAAAGGGGGGCTCGCGGCGATGGGGGAAGGGGCACGAACGAGGCACGAGAATCGGCGGGGGCGTAGAAACGAGGGTGGCCATGCCGCGAGGGCTTTGCCCCTCTGTACCTCCACCCCCTTTCCCTGGCCTAATACCACGACTACGTTCTCCCTCTTTCTTTCAAGTTCGGAATGGGATTTTTATATTTTTATTTGAATTTCTTTTTTTTTTTTTATGTTTTTTGTTTAATTTCATTTCAGATCGTCGGTATCTTTGTTACGCTCGAGATGCGCCGTGGTTTCACATTTTTGTGCTTATTTCGTATTCTATATCGATTCTGCGTTTATTTGTTTTCGTTTATTGTTTTTTTTTTATTTTTTTATTTTTTTATTGGTGTTATTATTATTTCTATAGTTTGTGTTGTCGACTTTGTTGGATGAAGGGATTGCTGATGCTTTGGTTATTTCGTTTTTTGATCGACGCTGGTTCTGTGCTTTGTAGCTGGTTTTAATTGTCGGTTTAATTGATTCGGAGGTTTGGAAGGGCGGAGAAATTTTCGGGATGAGACTTTGATCGTATTAATGGGATGCAGTGTCTTTCATTTGCTGTAAAGCATGGTGAAAAATTGTATTTTTATAGAGTAACGCGTTGAAATTTTGGTTTATTCATCGATTAAAGAATAACATGATAAATAAAATACAATAACGATAAATTTCGAATTAAATAATCTCTTGAAATATGTAAGAAAGAAAATCGATTTTTTGAAAATTGTACTTGGCTGTGCGTAGAGTGGAGCGAGCACGTGGTACTAAAACATACATACGATTTTTCTCTCTATATATATCGCAGACGTCCTCGGTTGTTTTCAGCGCTCGTAGCGGCGAATCTCAAACCAACGTTCTCGATAAATTTCCGCTCTCCATCCCTTATTCTAAATCCGATACAGTTCGTTCACCTATTTTCCTCCTGTTACACTCTTTTCATCGCAAGTACGAGTCGTACATATTTTTTTCGCGGGTCGTCTACGCGATTTTGCTTTCTCATTTGCTTCCAGCCGTCTTGGGTCGTCGTCGTGCGATCGCTCACGACAAAAGGAATCACCGAAAGGTATCGAAAGGGCTTTCGCGACAATGCGCCGAAAGTTATATCCGTGTGGATGTAGACCAGAAGGATTTGACGGGTCACCGGGTCCGAAAAGAAAGCCTGCGAGCGTGCCCTGTCGGTCGAATCGCGAAAACGAAAGAACCCTCGCGACGAAGGGCTCAACTCGGATTTATCCTTCTTTTTTTCTCGTACAACACAAAAATCTCTTCGTTCTCATAGAAACTTTTTTCAATAAAAGATAAATCCCGATCGCTGATAGAACGAAAAAAAAAGATTTCGACAGTAATCAGCGAGGACTGAAGTTCGAGAAGTATCGAAACGCAAGGCGTGAATATTGCGTAAGAAAAAGAATGAATCACCCCAAAAATGACTCACCACCACTGTATCCAATAAAAAAAAAGAAAAATCGCCATAACTATATTCGCACGTCTGTTGTGCTAAAAATAACGACGAAAGTTCTCGCGGGAAATTCAGAAAAGCGTCTAGCGCTGTACTTTTATTGTTTTCTTTTGTTTTCGTCGTAGACAAAAACGTATGAATCACATCGGAAGGTAATGAATTTCCCGAGGAAGAAGGGGTGGAGTAGTGGGGTTGCGTGGTATGGGAAATATTTCGACGTTTTCTGGCAAAGTTTCAAGCCAAGCAGAGCCGCCGTGCGTCGACGAGTTGAAACTGAGAAGCAACAGAAGCACGATATTTCGGTGGTCACGGGCGGTTGACTCCGATGAAATACGGTTGATACATCCCTGGACCAGCGGAGGGGTGGAGGAGGGGGGACAGACTCCGGTCCGGCCATGGCCTTGTCTGTCGGATGGCGCTCGCGCGTCCCAAACGAGTGCGAGAGCGAAGGGAAACGTTAAAACGGTCGTTGCGGAACGCAGACGGGACGAGAAAGAAAGAAAGATGGACCCGAAAGAGTGTGAGACTGTGCAGACTAGAGACGTCGAGACGAGATTGTGCGTTGATGCTGACGCATTCGTGTAGCTCGGCGAACAGGAGCCAAAGCGAAAAAGGACGAAAAGTAGAGGAAATGAAGAAAAGAGAAGTAGAAAAACAAAAAAATTACGAATACTACGCGTACTACGTATAGAAATGGCGTGGTTAAAGCTGCTGAGCTGGGTACACGTGTGTTTGCTTCGAAAAAACTTTAGGCAGTTCGCTACCGTAATTCTAATTGATTCGGTGGGGGGTGAAATAATCAGCAGACCTAAAACAGTAGAGATGACGGATGAATTAAAAAGAAGAAAGGAGGAAATAATCGTCAATAATAATCATAATTCTGGTTTTGAAACAATTACGAACGAAAAAAAACATAATCGTAATGCAAATCGGAACAAAATTGATGGAATAAATACATAATAATTATCGTGAGATAAAGAGATAGATGTTTATGTCCCAATAATTATAACAACTTTATATTGTGTATGCTAATGAACATTGTTTCCTTCTTTTGCAACTGAAGTGGAAAATCCGTAAAGAAATTTTAACAATAATCATGAATCGCACAAAAAAGACGAACAAATGATCAAACAAAATTATCGTGTCAACACTAAACAAAAAAAAATAAAAAAATGCTTGTATGAAAAAATACAAGTTGCCCTCTTAAATTTCGAAGCGCCATTACTTCGCGAATCGCATCCCGAATCACCGGACCGTCTACCTCAGCCCGGATAAATTCGGGGCCAAGTGCGAAAGTCCCGCGGAATATTCGAGAGGGTTGAGCGTTCGCAGCGGGACAGTGGGGCGAGGGAGGAGAAGAGATTGGGTACGAGCCGAACGGGAAGAATAAAAAACGTAAAAAAAAAAAAAAAACGTCAAAAAAAGACAAAAACAACGAGAAAAAGAAGAGAGAAACTTCAGGGTACATAGGAGTGAGACGAAAGTCCCGCGAGAGGGAACCTCGTGGCTGTGGGGTGCGTGTTAGTCATGGTTGCCACTGGCAACCCACGCGGCACAGCTTATATGCTCTCGCGCGAGAATTTAGCCCGGTATAACCGCGGTAACCCGTTTCGTCTCTTTCTATCTCAACGTTGTCACGAATTCCATCGCCTTTCTTCGTCGCTTTGAAATACGCTGCTACAATGTGAGCTGCTAGTACTACCACTGTCGTTGCTGCTGTTGCCGGTGGTGGTGCTTCGTTGCACTACCGACGCGCCGGTGGCGCCATCGCCGAGAGCGTGCAACTGTATCTTTCTCTCTCTCTGTATATATACATATCTACATGCGATACGCACACGGGGCTGGCTGGATACCACCCTGGCACGTTTACCAGGGGGTTGGACGAGCGGGTTAGTTAATTGATTTCCCCTTTCGCCGCTAGGGCCCGGGCTAACTGCAACCCGATGTGTTCGCGTCGAGTCGATCGCCAATGCGAACTGCACACACACACACACACACACACACACACACACACACGGCCATTGCTTATATCGCCACGTTGCCGCTTCCGCTGTCCTGGGCTACATGAAAATTGCGTTATCAGCTTGAACGGGATAACCCCGCGCGGCATTATCGTGGAAACGACCGGTGTGCGGATAACGTCACAGTGATCGGCAGTTCAATGGCCAACGACGATCACGGTTATTGGCACGTATCTCGTATTCGCGCGGTATCCACGATTCGACGGTAAAATTGTGGGCCGACACGGAGGTCAGCCGATAATTGTGCCGACTAGGTTGTCAGGACCGGGGGGGGGGGGGGGGGGGGGGAGACTAGTACAACGCCGCGATAATAAAGAGGATGAGTGGAGTATCTTTGCTGAGAATTCTCGTATCGCGGAAGTGGTGTAGGTGTGCGTATGATGGAAAAGAAAACTAGAACTAGACGGCGGAAGAAAAGCAGCTGCATCTAGCGTTAGGTTTGATAGCGTAGTTCTATTTGCCAGACGGTAGTATCTACGCTTCGGGTGAAACGTGTACATGAGGTATTCCACGGTGAGTTGGACGGTGAAAACTTCATGACGCAGCTTTCCATTTTTTGAGAGCTGTAGGGGGATTTAAAAATTCCGAAAAAATCAAGGGGTATTTTAGACCAAATGAGAGCAAAAAAAAAATGATGAATTAAATCGGCAGGCGTCAGGATTTTTACCAACCGATTTGACGTGGAATACTCCATATATATGAATTCAGCCTCGATTGTGCGATCCTACACACACGCATACATTTATGTGGTTGTGGATAGGTTGTAGAAATTATATATTTGGCGTGAATTCATATGTATATAATCCATAAACACATCAGTGTGTGTACGTGTACACACGTATCGTTATGTAAATACGTGTGTGTGTGTGTGTGTGTGCGATCGCACAATCGAGGCAGAACCGCGCCGTGAGCTTATCGGCCGGAAGTGAATGGCCGGCAACGGTTATCCCCGGCGTTCGGTTACGAAAGATTGCGCGACGGTCGTGTGACCGCAACATTATATCGGCACGCGATATGTCGCGCTATAACTGCTACTAATATGCATGATCGACTTACGTGCTACTTGTTCCCCGTTGATCTGTCGTTAAAACGTTTGCGAAACGTACTCTCGCTTTATCAATTTTTTGTGATGTCATTAGAATGTCTTTGACCTCGCGTTGTTTGCGTGATGAATGATAAGAAGAACATTTTATTCAGTGTCGAGGTGTCGATGAAGGAATGGCGGTTCTGTTCGGGGAAATTAACCCGAAAAACCACTCCTGCCCAAAAGGTTCTTTGATTTAGGTTCAGGCTTGGGTTTTTTTCGTGGTGGGTTTCGAATGTGGTTTGAGTTTCGTGAATTAGGTTTTTGTTTTTTTGCAATGTAATTAAATTCCTTCCGTACGCTATTAATGCGGTATTGTTATCTTCTTCAAAATTGTGATTTTCAGGTTGTTGACGTCAATGTCGATGAGTTTTTTTGGGAAGGAATTGCTTGTGATAAAAATGTTTTTGTTGGGGTTTTTGGGCGGAGTTGTCTTTATGATTTTTTTTTTGACGCAGTCGTTTTTGGCGAAGTTTTCTAGACATGGACCTCTTCGAAGTATCAAGTTGGCCGACAATGATATGATTTAAATTCTAGGTGTTCTTGTTATTGAGAAGCAATCAAACAATCGAAAATAAAGCTTGCGTGGTTTTTGAATTTTCGGTAATCTGTGAGCAATTGCGACGGTTCGAAGACCGTTCGAGTTTGCGAGAGCGCATGCTGAAGACCAGTAGAATTCGTGGGGTCGTGGAAGAGGGACGAATATAACACGCGGACAATAGGGCGACCCTTTTGAACCCTTGTCCACACCCGGGTTCCGCACTCCTCGGCCCTGACGTCTTATTACCTTTTTCATGCGCTTTTTTGCATCATGCTACTCTCAGAAGCGTTATATCTTTATTACCGTCATCATTTTTTTCTCCCTCCGAACGTCCGTACTTTTTTTTTAGACCCTTCCACATGGCCTTCCGTTATCCGCAGGTACATATCGAATTCACATTGCTCGTACCGCCGACCAAATATATTTATATACAGCCAATGCTGATTGCACCGCGAATGCACAGTCGTTGATTAAGCGATTAAATTCAATTTCCGCGATCCCTCTTTCTCCGCCGCACAAACACGTCGCGCACGGTTGGCTGGGCTTTGTACCACTCGGATCTGCCTGTTTCAAATGATCAATCCCTTCTGTGACTTTGCCTGTATGAAACTATGTATGGACGCTTTGTGCATGGCTATTGTTTTTTTTTCGCGGTTTTTTTTTGCTTGCAATGCCAACAAAATACGATTATTGGGCAGTTTTTCCACACACCAGACCAAACAAAACGAACGTGGAACGTGTAGTCCCGTTATCGGTGTTATATCGACCATCAAAATTTTTCAACAGATAGAAAGTAACACAATTCATCGAAACTCAATACATTGGCAATCAAAAATAGATAAAAAAATTCTCAGCGGGATAACTGTTTCTTGTTTAAAATGTACATAATTTACGACAATAAATATGCAATTTCCAATTGATTCGTTTTTTCAATTATCCAAAGCACTTTCGAGTATTAAAAATATTTCTTTTCAACACGGTTGGATATTTTTAGTTCGTAAAATTGTTTTCAACTCCGTCCCGAATTTCCGTGGCTATTGTTTCCCCGTTTTCACCGTTGCGAAGCCGATCGCCGCTCGGTGTGCGAGGTTCCACGTGTTTACGGATCGGCGATTGTGTGCCGGACGTGTATTCACGGCTCGGGCAATGGTCATGCTCGATTCGCAGGGCGTCCGCGCGATCGCCGCCGGGGCGCCAATTAAGAGGGTCTCAACACCGTAATCTGGAATACTTGTCGATATGCAAATGGATCTCGCCCCGAGAAGGGTGAGACCGAGCGGAATTTCCGATGCATACTGTACTGACTCTGGCACTTTTATTTCTTTCTTTTTTAGACTTTTTTCAGTATTATGCAGTACCGGGTAGATAAAAACGGATGCGCCGGTGCTTGGACGGAATTTCGTGCACGATGTCGGCGATTTTTATCGACTGGGAACATTTTTTTTTGTTCAAAAACGTTTTTTTAACACTTCTTTTTATGCATATACAGATATAAATCCGTGTGGGATGGATCTACAGTTATGGGTGGATTTATGTTACGTACGGTCATTACTCGGAGGGTTATAACGTTTCGTCCGGCATAGCGTACGGCGTAACCGCACGATGCAATAAATGTCGTGGGGAGCTCGGAAAACGTCTCGTTCGACGTGCTCGGGTCGTAAAAAAATCGCCCGAGTCTATCGGAAGCCCTGCTTGGTTCGTTTTTGCCGGTTTCGTCGTCGCGTTGATGTTCACGTTGTTGTCGTCGTCGACGCTCGTCCTCGTTCTACAATTCAATTTCGGTATGCAACCGGGCATCGCATAAAATCCCTCGATCAGTCGGTAAGTACATGAACGGAACACGTGAAATTGGCTCCTTGCTAAATCGTATTGCACGACGAATTTACGATTATTTTTAGGAAAATTTCTCGGAAAGGTGAATTACGTGATGGAAGATGTTGAGAAAAATGTCCCGAATCAGCAGAGTGAAATCCTTTTATGGCCCTATGGGGTCGATGATTTTTTTAATTTTTAGTATCTCTTAGATTCTACGACTTTAGTAATTTTTTTAGATTTTTTGAACCTACCCTTCCTCTCGCCCTACTCGATTTTAAAAATCAAGAAGTAACTGCTTTTTAAGATATTTCGATCATTTTCGATAGACCATCGATTTTTTTATTATTTTACAGTATTTTTAGTAAGAAGAATGATCGAAAAATCGATTGGCGATCAAAAATAATCGAAATATCAATTTTTTGCACGATAGATTTTATTTATTTATCTTTTTAAAATAGGAAACCGTTATTATATATTCGGATTCAAGATATGCTCGCATCTTTCCATACTAAAAAATAATATTAGGAACATGGACCCCTCTTCAATGTTACGAAAAAAGTTCCTGAATTTGGATCAAGAATCTGAAAAATAATTTCCATCCAATAAAAATGAGCCATGAGAATGATGAATAAAACGGCAGTTCAAGCGTATTCGACTTCCGCACGACTTCTACTCCTATCTCATTCTTATCGATCCTAATTCTCGAAAATTCGCAGAATACTTCGATGATTCTTTACATGACAAAATAACGAAAATTACCATTAAGAGCCTAACTTTTAACGCTTGGATCCGAAACAAGGCTCCGTGACCGTCGAGAAATTCCACGAAACTGCGATCGTCGAGAGTCAATCGTGTCCCGTTTTGCGTTGTAGTAGTGCGGGATCCTGAATGGAAACGATTGTACCGCACGAAGCCTGGAAGCGCGCAGTTTAGAACGTTACGATACTGCAAACGTTGGTAGTAGATGCGACTATAGCGAATAGGTAATGCAGGAGTACGTAAGACGGCGGGGTGGGCATGTTAGATTCCAGTATACGTACGAATATCCATGGTTACTATGCTTTTGCCGAGGTTACATTGTGCACCGTGCGGCTATCTCAATGTTTGCCCGACGCGAGCGCGTTATGGCGGCGTTACGACCCTCCGACGCAGATTCGACGCCCCCAGCGTTACATCCAAGACCCGGCTGTTGTGCCACCCGCCATTTAACCCGCTCTCGGTGTACAACGCAGTCGAGAGAAATGATGAAAAAAAAAGAGAAAAACAAATTGTAGAGAAGAAAGAAGGTCGTGAGAGGGGTGAGCGTGGGAGAGGGTGAGCCAGGGTGAAACGATCTCATGCGTCAGGACGGAAAAAAAGGACGGATCAGTTTTGTTTTTCTTCTCGAAAGCGTGAAAACGTTCGGCTGGTTAGCTGGGTTTTTTTTTGTCTCACGTTTTTATGATTGTTTTTCTTTTTTCTTTTTTTTTTCTTTTTGTCTTTGGGTCGAGGGCTGACGAATCTGAATTGAGGTTTGTGTGAAGTGTTGTAAGTCTGAAGGAAGTGAATGGTGTACTTTTGTGAGTCGGTTTAAGCAGCCGTTTAAGGGCTCATTCCAGTGGACAATTAGTAGAAGTTACATTCCGATTGTGAACTCATGAATTAACGAAGCCGGAGGGATGTAGTTAGGAACTGGCATAGCCAATTGACCGTAAGTGAGTATTTCTTATCAGAATCTCGATAAACTACAAATGTGTTCTTTGTTTTAGGACTTTTTTTTTCGAACAATAGCTCTTACATGAGGAATTTTCGGATCATTAGTCTCGAATTAGGCCACATTATTACTTACGTCATTCCTTAGAGTGGTGGGGGAACTAATTTTTTCATTCAACAATTTTAGAATTTTTAAATGGAAGACGGTTGGGAAAAGAAGCAAATCCGGACACTTTATTGTAAAAGCGACCAATTTGTTCATTTTTGTACGAACGAAATCGGATAGCGATTTATTTTCTCATTCTGATTAATAATCCGTATCATTGTTTTCGTATAACGGAAAAAACCGTGAAATTGTCGGTCCCGAAATCTTGTAGAAATATTTGTCTCCAAATAAATGCAAGGTTAACAAATGTTTTTGAACGGTTCCGATGAATTTTTCAAATTTGATTGTGCAATAGATAATAATTATAACAATAAATGGTTAATAATAATTATAATCAAGATTGAATGAGAAAGTCGGTACTCTGACAGATGTTAGTTTAATACGCAAAGTCATTAATTTGAACGTGAAGCAGGGCCAGCCCCAGCAGGACACTATGCGGTTAATGGAGTGACCGGACAGTCCACGGATATCCTAGTCGATTATCGCTTCTAGTGCCTCATTAATCGGGACATTCGAATCTCATGGTCCAACGGAGGCAAACCCTACATCGATCCGGCACTCCGGATCTCTTAATTTCGCTCAAGTGCGCTGTACACCGTCGTATTACATTATCATCCTACCCAAGAGGATGTTGTGACTTGGATTTGTACTCAAAATGCAATATAATTCCGAATAATATCACAACAAAACACACGTACATAAAAATTTGTAAAATTCGTTTCAAATTCAGATATTCAACAAATTAAACGCTAAATCACGCTCCCCGCAAATCATCTAAAAAAAAGGTATTCTGGGACAACCGCGATAATTCCCCCTCAATTAAAAAATAATTTACTTCTATATATATATGATAAAATAATAAATCGTACAACAAAATTACGGTAACGTGGCTAAAAAAAATCATGAAAATCCCACAATTTTCCCGCAAACAATTAGATATAACCGCTCACGACTGCCAATCATGCAACGCCAGGTCGTGGGATCTCGGACACGAGGGTCTCAGCTACGATAGATCCTTCGGTAATTATAATTCACATTTATTCTCGACCTCGAAAATTCGGTCCATACGGATACCCTCGCGGTTCGCCAACCACGCGCCGTGCCTCAACGGTCGACCGGGTTGGTCCCGGCTGGCCAAGAGTTCACCGCGCGGGTGATTTGCATCACGGACAAGCCGAAGAACGCGCCGGCGAACGCTGCGAATACACTTGCACACACACACACCCACACACACACACACACTTGTGTACGGGCGCTCAGCCTCCTTCGTCGTTTGGATAAACTACGTATGGACAACGCTGAGAACGCCGCATGCGAAGTCACTTCGCGGAGTCCTCGTTCTTTCGCGGGGGCCGCACACGTATCCGTGCACGAACCGTGTGGGGAAGACCGGAGTGGGTCTTGAATCTCGAGGAGGTAATGCCCGCAGCAAATACCTACAGCAGAGATATCCCACGGTTGCTGATATCTTATGGCCAATGTTGTTCCCCGCGGTGGGCGTTCGACTGTGAATTCTCGCGAATAAACATTCGTTCGAAATATATCTGACAATCCGATGTTTTGGAACTAAAACGTAATTTACATTGATATCAGTTCTTGGTGAATTTATTTGAGAAGTAATTCTTGAGCTTAGCGTCTGAAGAACAGTTGGCTCTTCAGAGTTTAGTAACCGTAAAACGGAATTCTTTTAGGAATTCACTGGAGTGTCTGTCGTGTCTGAAGAGGGGGGGATTGGGTACTCAAATACATCTTAAATATAATTTATTCACTTTTTTCCCACTATTTTAAATAGCATCTTTAGGATATCCCCACGAATATACGAAGATAGACGACCACCTCCTTTATTTCCAAAACCATTGAACCCAACATTTTTACAAGGTCAAAACAAGATTCGAAAATAAATAAAATAGTTTTTCCAAACATCTTCCAAGCCATCGCGACGACGAGGCATTTTTTCTTCAATAACAAACCGAGATGGCTAGAAGCGTCGTCGTTCAAACGCCGCTTATTAGAGGTAATTAGAAGACGTGTAACGGAGTGTCCGAGGTTGGCGCCACGAGAAACGAGAATTGGCATCAGAATCGCTCGGGAAGTCGTTGTGCCACTGATGCTGTTCATGCTGCTGCTGCTGCCGCTGCCGCGGTAGCCAACCGGACAAACGAGATGGTGTGAGACTCCGAGAACGTCGTGCAACGCCCTGTGGACCTCGTGCGTCTGTTACTCGACTGCGTGTGATTGAAACGAATTGCCTCGGTTTGCTGGCGAGAAACGAAATTGCAAAAGCGGCCGAACGACGCTTCGGTACTTTTCGATTCGAGTTAGCCATTAACACAGCCGGCATCACAGTTACGCCGTACATTCGGATCTCTCTGCACACTTGTCGAAGATACCGATCTCGGTACTTTCGTCCAATGAATTATCTCGCGTTCTCTCGATCGGGCTACCGTCCGTGCTAATGTTGCCAACGCCGCGAGCACGAAGATTCGTCGAAAAGCGGACATCGACTGAGCCGTATATTTCTCGCAATCGACCGAACTCATACGGAATGATTATAAAACTTTTGCGATACAAGATTGTGATATTAACTTTTATGACGACCGATCGTTAGCGCGAATTGCACTTTAATTTCGCAAGCCCGAGAATTCTATGAAAATTGTTGCGAAGAATTACTCCGGATGAAAGGAATTTACGGGAGTTCAATTGGAATTGAAGATACGGCGAGGCTGGCGTGTAATCTTGAGTTACGTGAGTTTGGGGAGGAGAAGAAGGGGGCGGCGTAATTAGGAATGAAACGGTGAAGATCATCGGACTCGGCTGGCTGGGCACTGGGTTTGAAGATCAATTGAGGAAAATATAATATTTATATAGGGGAGATCGGGAACAGAAATAGCAGGGGTGGGTTGTAGCAGTGCGTATAGCTTTTGAAGGGAGAAAGAAAAGTCGGCCGTCAATGGTAATATGATTAGTCTTTGATCAGATTATCATTGATGACATTGATTAAAATTCAAATACTACGATTACCAAACGTATCATGGGATAAAAAGTGTTTATTCTTCCGGCATATTAGAAATATAATTGAAAATATTATCATTATTATTATTGGATTTCCGCTGTCACGATAAAGAAGTGGTTTAACAAATGAACTTATTTTTCTTACCTCTGAAATGTTTGTCTCGACTGGAATATGAATTGTAACACGGGCTTTTCGATTAAGATCCCTTCATAATAAAATGTCACATCTTGCCCTGGCACTGTTACTTTTTACCCCGAAGCGGGGTAAAAACCAACACCCTGCCGGAGACAGAGAAAAGTCCAATAACGTTTCGTTTTCAAGTAATTTCGAGACATAAAAATAGTGGAATAACCAATGAACAACATTCCGTAAAGAGATTGTAGATATAATGACCGACTCTCAAGATATTTAAGTCTTAGCGAAAAACGTTGCAACTACCTCCGGCCTCGCCTACATAAAATCATTGACACGACATGGGGGAGTCTTGACCGCATCCTGAGCCAAGCCGAATGGAACCCTCGGAACGGTCCGGAGCCACGCGATCGGAGTCCGCGCGATTTCGGCCCGGTGCAGGCCAGGAATGCATCGAGATATTCGCGATGCGGCGAGCCTTGGGCGAATCTCGCAGTGAGGTGAGACGCGAGAGGGGTC
Organism: Sussaba pulchella; assembly: GCA_963971145.1. NCBI lineage: Eukaryota > Metazoa > Arthropoda > Insecta > Hymenoptera > Ichneumonidae > Sussaba > Sussaba pulchella. The sequence goes on from OZ020166.1 coordinate 13,530,061, forward strand.
GAAGAAGAATAAAAAGAAGAAGAAAAAAGAGGGAACAAAGACCGGACCGAAGGTACACAAATTGCTACGGAAAAAAGTGGCGGGAGGGGGTGAAACGGGGGGCGGGGGCTTGTAGCGGGTAGTCGTTTTATTTTGCCCTTTCTATCTTGTACTCGCTTCTCTTGTTCTACTCACCGCGCTATCTCTCGCGGAGCTCGTTGGCCTGAAAAGGACCTCGCTCCAGCTCCGATCCTTCTTATTTTTCTCATTTCCTCATTCTCTCGCCCCTCTCCCTTTTTCTCCTGGGGCTCTCGACACGACGGCAATGTCTTCTCAATTCTCGAAGAAGTTTCGCCGACCACCGGACTGCATATATATATATACATAGCTATAAGTTCGCGGAAAAGCCGGAGGAACCCTCTACCAAATGATATCTTAGTTCTCGCGCGAGAAGAGTACAAAATTGCATTCGTTATTTCTACTCTATTTATTTTTTATTCTACAACACTGACTATCTTATCCGGTCTCATTTCTTGCTTTTTCGAACTCGAACAACTTCTTCGGTCCCTTTTTATCTCCGGAATTGCGTTAGGAACTCGAAATATCTTATCTCCAACATTCTATGGGGGAACATTAATCCTCCTACAAATGATAAAAAAGGACATTTATATCTGAATATTCAAAAAATACTCCGAAAACATAATAGAAACAACGGAGATAATCCATAAAATTCAGTCACAGTAATTTAAAAAAAAATTTCTTCTTAATCAAAAGTGGCTCGCGAATTTCAGCGATTCCGGACTCGTCATATTTAATTTCCGGAACGCCGATGAACCCGAAAAAATCCAAAATTCGTTATCAAACTCCGCAGCGTCGATAAAAACGGCGACAAAAATAAATTCCAGCGAATGTAAAACAAAGGATTTGAAGCCGTAAGGACAGGGACGTCGTTCAACAAGGTTGGACGCACATATCTTCCGAAAAAGGATGAATCCTTATAAGGCAAAGCCCGTGCGGTCTGTCCGACCACATAGCATAGCATATACACATCTATACATCTCCGGAAAGTTGTCTACACGACTTTGTACAACGAGCTGTAGCTCGACGTATCACGGTCGGTTCATCCCGTGGCCGCGACATCGCTGCGAACGTCGTCGCATGCCATAGGTCTTTCTGGTCCCCGCTGGGCTTGTATCATCTTCGCCGTTCCGCAGAGCGAGCGAGCGAAAACTTCGCTCCGCGGCCGGTGGAGGCCTCCGCGCCGGATTTAGACGATTTAGAGTGAAAACAAGAGCATCGCGACAACTGCCACCGTCGTGGAAAACGAGAAGAAACGAGAGAGCGAAACTTCACGAGCTTACGGCTTCCGTTCGAGGAAAAGTATAGGTTAAACCGTTTCGGACTTGATGTCGTTTAACTTTGTCTTTCTCTCTTTCTCTTTCTCTTTCTCTTCCTCTTTCTCTCTCTTTCTCTCTTTCTCTCTCTCTCTCTCTCTCTCTATCCAACAGGTTTCCATCGTGCCATTCGACGCGACGACCAATCACCGACCCCAGCAACCAGCGACTCCCATTGGTCGTTTTGGCCACCGACGCGACACGACCACGACAATTCCAAAGACGAAAACACGGATGAAGGAGTTTCATGTGGAGAAGCAAGTGTGGTTACTTGCAGTATCCTTTTTCCAACGTTTACTTCCACTTGGTTCGACTTTTTAAGCCGTATTCGAGGAACTCGAGATTCTATCCTCTCACACGGGCCTTTTCGAGCGGGCTGCGTCGCTACAGCCTCGTGATTTCTTCACCGAGTGCAAACGGAGATTTTTACAAACCCTCGACTTACCAGCTAGGACCATTTTAATCCCTTATTCCAGATTGAGATACGTTTATTTTTCTTATTCACAAGCATTCTCTTCGAAAAGAATAATCAATGATCCGGTTGAACTTACCGTTTGCAGAAGCTCCGTGATGAGAGACGTCCGAACGGAGGCAATCGGAGAGGGAAACTTGACTCTACCCCTCGGAGAAATCTGTCCGCTACCCTCCTTGCAAGATATCACTCTTGGCAGTGCGCTTGATCTCACCAGCCGATACTCATCGCCCGGATGCCTTCTCTTCTTTCTGAACGAACCGCAAAGCATTATCGCGCTTCAACAATTCACAACCAAACTCTCCTCAACCTTCACCCGCGATTTCTTGATTCGACAGTTTTCGACCTCTTCTTCTCGGCTCTGCCCGAATCCTAGCGCAATTTATTCTTCAGCCCCACGTGACGGGCTACCATCGAAACGAGTATTCGAGATAATACAAAAACAACCGAAAGAAATCTGTTTCAGGCCGCAGTGACGAACGATTCGATCGGTAATCCACTTCGTCGTGTCGTTGACGACGTTTCCGTTCCGTAAGGTTTCTTCTACTGCTAGTCAAAAGTCGTGCCTATGCAGCTGCGTTTCTTTCTCTGTCTTCGACGATGAAAAATCGACGAAAAAGTTGCGACTAACGAGAACGAGGTGTACCCAAAAATAAACTGCCGTTTCGGAGACACAGTTTCGGTTCTCGGGCGTATATATACATGTATTCACCGCACAGTGGTTATATATATATATATATATATAAGTGTGTGGTGAGTGTAGAGCTGACGACGGATACACGATGTGCCGCACGGGCAATCCAGGGTCTTTCGTTTCACGAAACTCGTACGTGCAGTTCAAGATCGCCGTGTTTATTCGCTCCTTTATCTAACCGTCTCGTTTCATCTCGTTCCACGAGTTCGTTTCCGCGCAGCGCACCGTGGCGCCAGTCCCGGATTCCTGCATCTGCTTAGTTCGCTCTTCCTCCACGCAGGCCCTCCACCGCGCCTCCACCAAGTCCTGTCTCTCGCTCGGCAGCGCGATTTCTCTCGCTGCCGATTCTTCTATGGATGTGTATCGCGATTACCCTCTCACTCTGGTTCAACGTTGCTCAACCGTCGAGTCTTTTCATTCGTTATTCAGGACTCAAATCAGTACTCGTTGTTGGTCTCTCTGGTATCTTTCGAATTATATTTATTCATCGAATTGCAACGAGGTCGAGTTATTTTACTAATAGAGGAAAGGTCGGTTGGAAAATTAGCTCGAGACGTTTCGTGCAGTTTTCCCAATGATCCGATATCGTTTCTCCTTGATCCCAGCCCAAATTTTAATCCACGGCACTAGAAAAATGTCGTTGATGTTTGAAACAATAACGCGTCATCAAACAGAATCGCACGAACGAACGTTGGGATAGTTCTCGCGCGACAATATCCAAATTGCTTATTGATCGTCGCATCAATGTGAACGCCGACGAACACCGGAAACGGTGCCACGACTCGTTGAACTCCCGTTGAACTTTGACCGTGGGTCGCGGTGTTCACTGCACCACGACGAAGACGATCACGAAGACGACAACGAGCCCGGGGTTCACGGTTGGCCGAAGTTCTTTTCGATCGGACCCGTAGGTCGCGCGCCCTTCCCTCGGTTATTCCGCTCCTGGAACGCGCGCGGGATTTGCCACGACCTTTGACTTCCGGGTTACTCGGGGGGTCGCGCGAATGCTGTCGGGCTGTCGGACGGTAGTCGACGTTTGAATCAGGATTCTGATGCTGATCTCGGACGTTTCCTCATCTATCCGTATTTTTTATCCTCATTAACGCGTTCCACGGATTTTTTTTTCCTATTATTGTTGATGTCACGTGACGAATGATCTATCAAAACGTTTCTTTGTCTAGATTTATTTCGTTTGAGATTGTAACATTGCGATTTGTGATTATCGGGAATAGATTGGTTGAAATAGGTGTCGCATGGACACCTTTTCCGTGGTTGAATTAAACGAAATCTCAGACTCGACGGAGTGAGTGCCGAGAGTCGACTGAAGGCATAAGCCTCCACGGTTATAGCGGTCGAAGGAACCCCACCACGTTGATTTCAACAACACCCGGCAGCAGCCGCCGGCGAGCTGGCCGACCGGACGACCAGGTCGCGTGGCGCTCGTCGGCAAAGATACGCCAGTGTCTCTCAAAACCGTTCGAGAATCAACGGTGTATGTGCCTCTCTGCTTCGGGGTCCTTTTCATCAGCATCTCAGGTACACGGACGGGATGCTGTGTGCGTACGATGCTCACTCGATCTTCTCGGTCCGGCTTAACTCGTTCGAGTTACAGCTACCGCACAACGGGATACACAAAACGATCGAAGCTACCCGTTGCTTCCGGTCAACGATATTTTTATCTGCGTTCCTGGCTGCCACAAGATGGCGGGTATATTGACAGTGTTCAATGTGGGAGCAAATGGCGCCGGATTTATTTACTTTCGTTTTTTGGATCGATGACCCGATTTAGGACGAAACCGTGGTCACCCTGTTGAGAAGAGATTGTATTTCATGCTCAATTACATCATCTCGATTTTCTGACAAGAATTAAGATCACGACTAGCGGACGTATCATTCAAAATTGCGTCTTGGAGAATCATCAACAAAATTTCGAATTCTTTTTTTTATTTTATTAATATTTGAAAACGAATTCATGACTATGATGGTATTTTACGTGGAGTGATCATTCTAACGATTTTCCCGGGGAATTCATGAGCTAATGCATTCAGCGAGAAGTAGCAAATTTTGTTTGTATCTAATATTTTAAATGATTATTATTATTTTTTAATTATTTTTAATTTTGATCCTTTAAAAATAGTTATTCACAGAGCCAGACCCGATGGGAAAGTTCCATTCGGCTGGGATTGGATATTCATATTTCATGTATCCAGTCTCAAATGACGTAGGACAATGTGTCGAACAATAGTGAGAGGGTTGAATCTAGTTCATACGTTCACAATTTTTTTTTATTCACTCCCATAGAGAGTCGGTAAATGCATATAAGTTTGTCGGTCATGGTATATGCATTTACGTACTGCGGAGGGGCGTGAGCGCATAGGAGTAAATAATTAGATTATCCGGTACAGCGTGTGCCGTGGAAGGAAACAGTCTGTTAACCGTCTATTCTATCAGCATGACCCGTTTCAATCTCTTCGGTTTATTCATACTCGAAGGCCTATCCATGTTGCGTTACAATAGATTATACCTCGGCACCGTCGATCGTGAGAGGAATATCCGTTTCTAGCAGAATTCTGTCATGGAATCTCAATAACGCTTTTTCGGACGTTCGAAAACGTCTTCGCTTGCGAACGTACGAATAATTTTATCCCCAAAAACCGTTGTAATGACTTTGTTTTTATTTTATGGTTTGTATTTTTTTTGCCCGTCGTTTGTCACAAACTCGGGTTTAAATCTCCATTTGTGAATTTTCAATTTGCAACGAGACTATTAATGTCCCGAAGGCGAATGTGCGCGTTCCTTTCTAAAATCTTAGACCGCGGATCTCGCACAAGGATCTCGCCGAGCTTGACGTCCTTCGCGGTACGCGATGGACATACATATTCAGCAATTACGCGATCCTCCGTGGTTCTTGGACTTCGTTGCTCACGCGTTTGTCGCTGAACGAACGGATTAAAGAATGAAATCCGTCTTAAGCTCGGGATGGCAAATTCGTACGAATTTTATTGAATTTTGATGAATTTTATTCGTATCACGTGGCAACCATTAATCGTTGTTAACCATCGAAACACCAATTACCAGAACGCGCACTGAACTGGGCTTGAAATAATCGTAAATTTCACCGAAGTTTTATTGGAAGATGGATTTTTTTTCAACCGATATAATTTTTTTAAAATAAATATTCGTATATTTTAGATATGGGATGAAAATTAATTTTTGTAGACGAACGAAGCGTGCAGTTGAGAGCCGCGAGAGTGACTAACGTTAAATTCAGGTGAGTCCTTGAATTTGCATGATAAAGAGGGCTAACGCCTGGCGTGTAACAATCAACGCGTACTGTAACGCGAATGTACCGAGAGGGGCGGCAACCCTTGCGACGGATAAAACGTGTGTAATTTTCGTGTGAGTCATGCACGCGACGAGCTCATGTGCAAATTCGATTCCATCGTCGGGGTGGAGTGAACATGCGACGAATTATCGTGGCAAGAGTCACGCCCTCGTGCAATTCAAGTCGATTAGTCAGCCTCCCTCCATCCCCTAGCCCCTCATTCCGACTTTACTAATCTACACCGTCGTATGATCGCAAATATTTCATTCATTCGTCAATGGATATTTTATGGTGGATGAAAAAAAATTTTTGCAACACAACGAAAATTCGTAAGCCGAATTTCTTTTTGTTTAGAAAAGGTTTCGACCCTTCGATTTAATGGTTCGATCGATCCAACGCCCGAGCGGAGAATGAGCTCGTTTCTATGAAGAGGTAGGAAGCACCATAGCATGGTCGTACAATCGGAACGAAGAAAGGTTAGGGGGGGGGTACGAGATAAACCGCATCGTTAGGAAGCTCGTAAATACGCTCGTCACTCGGGCGAGCACGTGGCTTCCGTCTGCCGGGGGGTGGCTGAGCCAACTCCCGGTTGTCATCTCAATTCACTCGGTAATTTATATTTGCACGCAACGAATTGTTGTCTCATCATTCTCAAAATTACCGTCGTAAATAAATCTTCGATAATTTGCGAATATTGCGAGCCAAGAAAATTTACCGACAAATACTCATTATTTGCATCGATTCCCGAGGACCAAATTAAAAACAAATTTACCAACGCATACGTAAAAACTTATCTCACTATAAAAATCGATCATCAAAACGAATAAACATAAAAAAATCGGTAAAAAAAAAATTCAATATTGAATCAAATAAAAAATAAAATCGTTACATCCAAAACGAATTTATTTGTGGATAAATCGATCTTTCGCGACGAAAAATCGTTTATCCGAAGAATCTTGGCTTGACTTGAGAATCCCTGTTCGGCAGATTTTACCTGCAGGATACGCATGCGCTCGCGCGAACACCAGCAGATGTTTCCTCATCGCCAACTGTTGCTTCACAGCTCGGAGAGCTTGCTGAGTGTTCGAAGCGGCTGCGGATCTGATTTGCCCGTTAAAGAAAGAAAATAAAGAAACGAGACAGACCCGCGCCACCCGTGGACCATCGTCTGTATACCGGCTACGATATTTAAGCGCTCTCGGTTCTTCCGCTTGCTCTCCGCGCGGACGAGCGCTCGCGCGCGCGCCAGCGCATTCGACCCCTCTCAAAGAGCAGCATGTCGAAAGAATCTCTGAGCTTCGAACCTGCACGCGCGTTCTTCAGGTTCTTTTTGTTGTCGAGGTTTATGGAACACCTCCACCGCGAGGGGGATGTCTCCCCAAAAGACCAGCCACTACACTGAAACCCAAGCCTCGAGACGAATCGAGAATAAAAATTGTTTCTGATCCTCGACCTGCACCTCGCGACAACGCATGACAAAGTTCAATAAGACGTTTTTCAAAATCGTTATTCATTCTATTTTCTCGCCTATGAGATTTATTTCATTTTATTCTTTATTTTTCTTTTGCTAAAAAAAAATCGGGGAAATATTCTAGGATAAAATTAGGAGAAATGAAATTTATGACGACAGTGAATGGTTCGAAAACGACGAGAAAATAAATAATTCGAAGATAAGTTTTTTTTTTTTTGGACCGTGGAAGGTATCAAAGAAATTTTTTCCAAGTCGTTAGCGGTGTGGGAGCTTTTTAATTGAGAGAATTTCATATGTTTCTATTTATTTTTGTTGGAGAAAAAATCTTTCCGTACTATACTGATTAATAAGTCATATAATCATTTGTTTTTCCAAACAATTTTCAGAGACCGCGGACTCTCCACAACGAGGCGCCGTTGTTTTGAGACATCATCTTGGATCAGTTAAGATATATTCTTTTAATTTATAAAGACAACATTAAAATTTGACTTTTTTTTACCCGAAAAAAATGCAGACGAATCGTTCATCCCATTAATTTAAAAAAAAAATCCATGAACATCAACATCTTCCAGGGCCGTTACACTACGACAGTCCTTCAAAGAAAAATTATATTTTACAATTTTATCGAGTTTTTAAATTTTCTGGGCGCCTTCGAATATTACCAAACGTCGATTCGTGGCAATAGCTGGAAAATTGAGTATTCTCGAGGCCGTGAATTATTCGGGTTTTGCACATCGAGAGTGGATGCGTAACTGTAAGTCGAAGCAGGTGACGACTAAGAGCGATCGTGCTGACCGGTTTTGGCGCGAGCCCGTCGAGCATCCTCAATTTACCGTCGGTTAATAATCCGTAATGAGGAGGCCGTAGCGGAAGAAAGATAAAGAACAAGGATCTTGTCTGTGTCGAGGAGCCGTCGATAAATCTCGTGCGGCAAAACATAACAATAATAACACGCCATACAACGATTTATATATATAGCCGTGAGATGTGCGACAGTGGCGGAGAAAAGCGGGGCCAATGCCGCGACGGTGTCGAGCAGGTGCGGCACGAGTTGGGTATCTGGTATAATAATATGTATGGATGCGGCTGTACGACGAAACCCAAACGATCTTACCATCGAATTTTGTATTCTTCGAGGGTCCGCCTGTTCTTTGCTTTTTTTTTGGATTCATTTTGCCCCTCGGTAGTTGCGGTTGTCAATTCGACGTTACGTGCAATTTTTCGTCGATCACGCTTTCGCAAATCGAATTTGCACGATGAAACATCGTTTCATTGGCTATAGACGAGCGGAAGAGTACTTCAAAAATCAATAAAAATCATGGTACCATTTTGAAATTTCAATGGAGGACAAAATGTCTATCTGATAATTCTTTTTTCCTTTTTTTTCTGTTGCATATTTGATGACAAATTTGAAGATCTTATATAGTTTCGACCTGTGCGCCTTAATATCATAATTTTGGAAGACGGATGATTTATTTGTCTAGTGTATATCATATTTTTAATATTATTTCTTTTAAATACATTCTCTGTCCTTCTATTTTCAATTATTTTCCTGTGAAAATGACGAATAAATGGAGAATAATTATAAATTTCAATAATAAAGAAAAATGTCCCCATCAAAACCAAAACTATAAAAAATTGATATTCAATTCAATAATGTAAGAAATCTAAGATCTCATAAATTCGACTGATCTTACTCAACTATCTCTTTCAATTTCTTCACGCCTATGCAACATTAAAAAAAATCTTTCATATACTTTTAATGTTATATTTTATATGTTATATTTAATATTATATTAATGTTGATTATTTTTTTTCTTTTTCATTATGCGTCTTCCTTCAATATTTTCCTTGGACCCTCATTCCCGTGTTACAATCTTGCCGTACAAAATCTCAGTCTTCGGTGCGAGCGGAGGGCGGCGATTGCTTAACGATCCGGCAGCCACCTGCCCGTTCGAAACACGTGCGAGCGCACAAGCTGTGGCCCCGAGTTCGGCGCAGCAGCCGCCGCAACCAGAACCAGAAGGGCAGCTTCTGGCAGGGCTGCGTATATCTTTTCCGTTCAACCACCACCGCCACCGACGCCATTATCATTAAGACCGAAACCATTTTTTTTTATGTGGCTCCGACTCTTCGCTCCATAACGATCGCGATCTTCGTTCTCGACACGCGGTTTCTCAATCCGAGATCATCCGAATCGAGCTAAGGACTAAAATTTACAATAAGGGAGAATCCCTTCTGAGCGTTAGAGAATAAAATAAATTTAAAAAAAATATTATTTGCCTATAAGCCTTAAAAATAAGCGAATAAAGTTTTTTTTCCTCAAAATCTGCTGCAATTTCACTAGTAATAAGTATTCAAACTTTAATCGCGCTTGTAGCGAAACAAAGCCTCTACGATTCGCACCCACAATATCTCGAAAGCTAATAGACAGCTTCAAATGTTCGACAGCTGATTTTTTGTTGCTGCAAACTTCTCTAGTCTGTGAACTAGAATTTTCAAATAGAATGAAAGCATCGACTTTTTTTTGTTTCAAAAGCAGGTAAAGGAAATAGAGCCAAATTTCGAGCTAGTTATTATAAGGAACGCCATTTTTTTCTTAATGACAAAAGAAAAAGTAGCCGCAGCGTGGACACACGATTTTTCAAAAATGTTCACTAAAAAAGAAGCATTCATCTGCTCAAAAGAACCAATAAATTTAATAAAAATTACAGAGTGGTCAGGCCATATTCTTTGTAAAAGAAAAGCTCCTGCAAAATTTCCTGTTTCGAGCTACAAAGGAAAAATACTCCCTTAAGCAACATAGTCACACTAAATACCTCCCAAACCCGCAGCATCAAAAACCGCAAAAAAAAAAAAAAAGAAAATTCACCATCTAAATAAAATAACCGTCGGAATAAAACTAAAAAACGAGAATCGAAATACCTCAATAATACGGGTCTCAACCTGGAATTAATGTATTACCATCTAAACATTCGCTGTTCCACGTCGAACAAAATAATCCCGCAACGACGATACTCGATTATTATCTCGATATTATTCCCCGTGTAAAATGCCTGGCTCGCGTGTTGCGGAATAACGAACGGTCGTTCGAGCCTCACAGGTGAAGTATGCAAACGCGTTTGAAATACAAATCGTCGGTGGTTGATGCAGGTAGAGAGCGTTAGGCGGTAGCTAACAGGCGGTGTAATACCTGCCTCATGGGTTTGGGACGTGAGGGGTTTGCATCCCTCACGGAACCGATCGGAAAACGAGGAGTAGATCTTGTGTCTATACCTACGTGTCAGGATCGCCCGAAGAAGGGCCCGGCAACAGATGGTAGACTGGACGCGTGGCCGATCCTGCGATACATGTTACGACGTAGCTGTATCCTCGTTTAGATCTGTGGATCGCGAAGAACAGGTCGGACGGGGAAGAACGATTTTTCATCGCGATAACCGTAACTGCGCTAAGACCCTGAATGCCGTTTTCATAGACTCGAGATAATTTAAAAAACAAGCTGCAAGCCGCGCGTACATCCGGGCGTTTTATCCTGGGGGATTTCCGAAGGTTTTGGCACATTTCAAACATATTAAAATGAAAATTGTGACACCGGTTTTGGTCACCGTCACGTGATTAAATGACGAAAATAAAAACACAACACAGGGATGTCAAATTGGAATTGATACATTGATTGAGTAGGTAATTCTGATATCATCAGTCAAAACGGAAGAGTACGAAATTACTTTCAGCATAAGGGGAATAAGAAATAAATAAATAATATAATAATATTTAATGAGATTTTTTTTTAACGTTTTTCCGAGCCTTACATTTTTTTATCAACTCAATTTCGTTTCATTTAATTTTCGCTGGAACGATCCAGGGTTTCTCGACGAATTAACAATACAGTAACAAATTTATTCCAAGGAACCAAATGAATCTAACCCTGCATGAAAAACGCATGCGACGTCGATTCATCGAAACGAAGTCCGGAAAACTCTATCAACGCCGCAGAGTATAATCTCCATCTGCAGCATCCCCAGCACCGACGGTATTACATCCGAACGCGGAAACGCGGAGCGTATCGCTCAACGACGATACATACGAGGCGTGTAATCTCGCACGAAAGAACATAGACACCGTCGTTTCGGCTGCCATGAGCAAAAATTGCAGCTGTCTGCGGAGGCAACTGGCGCAAAGGGCACGTGCACGAAAACGCGTCCACAATATCATCATCTTCCAGAGTTCTCGTTTTCGATCCACTCGAGAAACGTATTTTCTTTCCGCACCGGGACTTCTCCTCGTATTTCCAAAGTTCCACGTGCCCGCGAGCGCACGCGTCTTTCGCCCCAACTCAGCTATATGCACGACGGTCTTTCGGTGTGCGAGTAGTTTATTTTATGGGGGGCGGGAAAGGTGGAGAGCACACACCGAGCGATCTACCGAGCTCGAGACTTCCTCTTCAATGTGCTCTCGACCGATCCTACACGCTGCTCCGCTTCCATTCCGGGAGTTTTTTTCTTATAACGAGACACTATAATTGGATCAACGAAATGGCAGAGGAATAAAAACGAAGAAATTTCGTGGAAATTATAATGAAAAAGCGAATTCTTTTAAAACCAAATAAAAAATTAGGCATTTCAATGGATAAGGCGAAGCGAGTTTGGGGTTTTTGAATGGATCCATTGTAAGTCGTGCAAATTGGATCTAACGAAGTACTGGCACGCTAACAGACTACTCGTTCACGTTTCGGTTGTGGACCAACGATAGGAGGGCCGGAAGCTTCGGACGTCTAACATCATCGATACGTCAGTAGAGAAATTTCGAACTGATAAATATTAGCCGGAGCTCATAAATTCTGATAATAAAGACTGGATTACGTATTTTCGAGTCCAATACGGTGACTACGATTTTTTATTGATGGGTTTGGTGGACGTTTGGACATGATAGGCATTTATTCTGTTGTTAATGTATTTAAAATACTTTGTCAAACCAATAACTGTGATTAATTATCAAACAAGATCTTTTATTTTTCGTCTCCGGCAATAATAACAAATAATTTCGATGAATTGTTTTTCCAGAATGATTTTAAATATTTAGTATTTATCTAATACTAGAATAGAACGAAGCAAATAGACGCAGGGAAAACGATTTTCCATTTTGGAGAAAAGTTTACACCCCATTTCACCCCTTAAGGGTCGATTTTCGGAAAACTCCATAGATTTCCATAGGGCATCCCGACACCCTCTAAAGAACATATTTTCCCAATTATATATTTTTATCTTCAGTGGTTTAAGTTGTGCGTTTTCTGTCAGTCAGGCAGTCGGTCAATCAATCAAGGATAAGTTTTATCTACATAGAACATTCGAAATTATAATCAATGATCATTCAGCGATCAACGTATTTTGAATACATTTCCATTCAATAAACCCAGGTGCGACGACCTCGTGAAGAATCGAGAAATATAGGAATCATTTTTACGGGGGAGAAAGGTTTCGTCGATTGCGGATGCTGAAACGAATTATGTGAAAAGTTCTCGAGTTCTTTGCGGGACATAGAGCAGAACCGGAAGTTGCAATGTGCGGAGAGGGGAAGGAAGGAGGAGGGCACAAAGCGGACTTCCATGGAGCCAAAGCTGTGGGGATGTCACGTTGCGGGTCTTTCGCCCGCGCGGATGCGGATACAACGAGACCCGCATAATGATCTTGCGACCGGAAAAGCCTTTCTGATGTCTCGATCGCACGTCTTGGGCCTGAGCTTGGTAATTGTCGTCGCGATCGCGCAAATTTCGGAAAACGAGAAAGTCGCATGAAAAAGAGCATATATTTGTACGTGGAACGAATAATTCGTTTTTGAAATTTGTATTTGTGTCATTATCGAGGATGATAAGAGAATCCGAGAATTATTTTGATGAGAAACGAAAGATTTTAATTGTTGTTTTGTTTGTATCGATGCAGATTGGATGGTAATGGAATGATTATTTTGTGCCCAGTGGCTCCGAGGCAATGAACGCGGCAGTTCGCTGAACCTCCACGGTTGTGAGGTGGCGCCAGGTGAACAGATCGCTGAGTTGCCGACTGGAGAAACGTTCTTGGCCGGCGGCTTGTCGCTGCATACGTTAGGAACCGAGCTTATCTTCTACGGATTTGTATATCTCCGAAGATAAATTACCATCGATTGAAAATGTCATTGAACACACGAAATTTCTTAGAGTCTACGACCCGTATAGTATATATTTCACCTTTGCTAGGTAGTTAAGGTGTTTGGTATCTCATTTATAACGATGTCACAAGCGGAACGTGATGCGTGCAAGACACGTCGTTTCATCATTCGTAATATCTTCTGAGTCATCGAGCCTCGATCGATTGTGGATTCGATTAAATAAATAGAGTCGTGTCACAACGATTGGGAAATTCATGTCTTCGACGACTCTTCATTCTTCCTGACAATGAATTCATTCGTTGTTTTGATAAATATGAGAATTGCGAAATCGTTCGAATGAAATTTACATGACAAAAAAACGATCATATTTCAAAGTGACATAATTATCGACGCTTGCCCTTCGTTTCAACAATAAAAAAATTAACTATTATTATATTTCTATACAATTATTATGTAATGTTAATAATAATAATAATAATAATAATTATTATTATTATTGATATTATAATCATATAATAATATAATATATAATAATAATAATTATTATTATTATTGTTATTATAATCATATAATAATATAATATATAATATAATAATAATAATTATTATTATTATAATCATATAATAATATAATATATAATAATAATAATAATAATAATAAAACTAAATTCTTATTATTATTATTATTATTATTATTATTATTATTATTATTATTATTATTATTATTATTATTATTATTATTATATATTATATTATTATTGTTATTATTATTATTATTATTATTCAGGTTATTTAGGTTATTATTATTATCGTCATTATTATTGTTGTTGTTGTTTATTACAATAATAATAAATAAAAATCGTAGACAATACAGATAACGTGGAATCGAGTGTGTTACACTGAAAGCGTAATGACAACCGAGACGGATGTTGATATCTGGTTACAGTCGGAGATGCCGTTGAGACGCTCACTGCAGTTTCAACGAGAAAGAAGATAGCACGGTAAGATGCAACTCTACCGGGACGTCGGGGCATCGTCGCGACGGTGTTGACCGACGTGCAAATAAATTTTGCGTTCGCATTCGAGGAAATCACGAGGGTTACGCGACGCAGCACCAGACTTTGTTTAATCTCACGGTTGTTCGAACACACGCAACGCAAAACGCGTGTTTTCACCGTCACCCAACACGGATACGAAAACACAACCGCGCGCGCCCGTGCACACAGATGCGCACGGACTCCGGAGCGAAACGTTTTGTGCACACGATGAGGGATGCGAAGCCAGGACGAGTTCCAAGTTTCTCGGACTTGGCAAAATGCGCAACAGACGATGAACGATCGAGTTTCGAGTCGAGAGTTCGTTGTTGGTTTTGATCTCGTTGTTCCGACGACAAAGTTTGGGGACGAACAGGGAAGTATGGAATTCATTTTGCATAAAAATCGATATTTCGATAATGTTCGACAGAATATTGATTTTTAATTCTTTTCTATCATGTTTAATGAAAAAAGACGATCGAAAAATCGATTTTCTTTAGAGAATAATAATCAAAATACCGATTTTTTTGCAAGATAGATTTTATTTTTTTATTTTTAAAGATAAGAAACCATTATCGTATATCTAATTTCCAGAAAAAATGAGTTCTCTTGGAAGTAAAAAAAAAATATATATTAGTAACATTATGCCAACTCTAATTTAATGAAAAAAAGTTTCTCAATGACGATGAAGTAGTTTTCATTAATGCACGAACTATTCAAACCACCCTTGTACAGTAATATTTCGCAGTAGATTTAAAAAAAAGTATAATTGCGATAATTCCGTAAAAATAAGTCACACATTAAAAAAAAAAAAGCTGAGCCAATAAAAAATCATCATCCAGAAGCCGTTTGTTAAAAAAACCCAAAAAAAAAAAGGTTTTCGTAGTAATAGAAGAATGGCGATTAGAATAATTGAACAAGTGTTACTTCGAAATTATTCGCGGTTTCTTCGAACAATGTTGACTTTTATTATTCGCGTAGTCCTCATTACCCAGTCCTACGTTTCGTAAGTGCATTGCTGCATCGGAAAGAAAAAGCTCCCCCTAAATACGAATACAATGTGCAAAACTGCACAGTGCATAGTACAGAACTGCACGGTAGAGGAGCGCGAACGGAGTCTCGGTAATTCGCGAAGAGGTCAGCGACCAGTAGCAACAGTACGATAGGTATATGTATGTAGCTCGAAGCGTGCAGCACCGGCAGCACCGGCAGCAGCAGCAGCAGCAGCAGCAGCAGCGCGTTATCCGTTCCGCGTTGCCAGGTTATCGATCTGCAGAGCCGCCTTGACCGACCTCCGCGGGCGAGCTTACCAAGTCCAAGTGCAAGGGCTCTCTTTCACCGCCCGAAGCTTGGAAACCCGCCACGAGACTGCCGCCTTTACTACGAGACCCAAATTTTAATTGTTCTTCGCAATTACGGAGAATTACTGCCGCTGTCGCGGCTTCCGGCGCATGCAGCGAATTTTCGGAATTAATCCGGGCTTCGGGTAGCCGATAATTCGGTCCGCGAACCATTCGCCCTTGTAATCACATCTCATCGAACTATGCTTTGCTTTATTGATACAGAATAGTGGATATATGCGAGATATGCATAGATTTAACGAGTTTAATGGATTCCATACATAACCTCGAATTCAGTAAGTCACTGATCTATTAATATGCTTCACCATCACGGTGCGGTGTAAGAGTGATTTTGGAGTGAAATTTGTTTTGCGTGATTTAATAATGAATTCGGATTAGTGTGATTTCAGGGAGGAGTCAATTTCAAATTACTTCGGTGATATGAGTAATGATTGGAGCGATTTAAAAACCCGTGTGCTTCTACGCTGCCCTGAAGAGGTGATTTCCTCCTATTTCAAAACAATTTTGCAGACGTTGGAATGATTTTCTTCCGATTCGATACTAATTTCTACCAAGTAGAAATAATTACGTTGTAATTTCTCATGATCCTATAGTGATTTCAATCATCTCCGAGTGATATCGGTTCAATTCTAATATTTTTCAGACACGCTACAATTCCAATATTTTTCTCTGTTCGCCCCAACGATTCCCACGATCAAATGATTCATTCCTCCGAAAAATCCATCATCCCCAATCACGATAATCCAGCAATTCTTCGATTCCAATCCCCATTCTCAAGTTCAACGGATACCGGAAACATTTTCGCAATTAACCCTTCACGATTGCCAATAAATAAATTTCCAACGTGCAAAAGTGTCGTCAAAGTGTTACGAAAGCTCGTCAATGAAAATCACCGGAAGCCCGGTATCCGCGTTGATGTAGGTACGCAGATGGGTACGGTACCCCCCGGGGGGGTTTGGGGCGGTCGGCCGAGAACGACAGCGAGATGGAGTTGCAGCGCGGCGTTGTTCGCACGTAGCGCCGGGACGGACGAGAGATAGAGAAAACGAGGCAAGTTTCAATCGCGATCGTTCGGCCGCGTCAATCGTCGAGAATCGCCGGTTTCCTGGTCTGGCCATTACGCACGAGTTCCGAAGTACAATATAGACCATGAAAAGCATGGTATGTAACAACCGGCCAACAATCATTGAAACTGGCTGTTCGTTCGAGCACGATATGAGAAACGTCGTTGCGAAAATTGCGCATAACCCCCGCAGACAAGCGTTATCGTTCGAGAGATAACCTTCGTTCATTTCGCATGGTTCCACGAAACCACGTGATTTCGTGGAACCAAGCAAAATTGGTAACAAATAAGTTTGTCGATCTAATTGTGTACGTTTGTGAACTTACCAAGCGTTCGTTCGAGCGTTGTTCGATGATTCCCCGATGCAATTACGATTCGCATTTCCCGCACTGTCGATTACGGAACCGACGCGAACGCGGATTTCACGCGTGACCGATCAAACGACGTTGCTTTGCCGGGAGAACAGAGTTTTGAGGGAACCCCAGGTTGCACGGGAGTCGTTGGCACGATTTTTCGGGGGAGTGAGCCTTGGTTACGGGCGCGGCCACTGGTAGCGCTGTTGCTATTTCAAATGTCCGTGTGCACAAAATTCGCGTGGAGCTTCGCGTTTTCCAACTTTTTCCGTCCTTTCTTTTACTTAACCTGCTGCTATGACGTGACAGTCAGCTGACTTACTCTTTTTCGTCCGTTGATGCTCGTGCTTTCTCGATGTTCGGGACAGTCCGCTATCTTGCTCTTCCTCGCGAGTCTGCGCCATTGTCTCGCGGGCTCTCGCCTGTACCAACTATTTTACCTACGCTCGGGGTGGTTCTCTCTCACTCGCTCTTAATCGGGGGTCTTCGCACGGCAGCGCTCTCTTCGACTCACGGTACTTGCTTAGGCTAGTAAGAGTGAGATTGCGGGATGATAGTGGCGATGCAGGAGTTAGAGCAAAATGGCGGACTGCTCCGAGCACGAAGGAAGCACGAGTAGGAGAGAGACAGTGCGGCCAAAGTGGAGGTGCACAAGTTAGAGCAAGATGGCGGATTGTCCCAAACACAAAGGAAGAGCGAGTGGAAGGGAGACAGTGCGGCCAAAGTGGAGGTGCACGAATTAGAGCAAGATGGCGGACTGTCCCAAGCACGAAGGAAGCGCGAGTGGGAGAAAGACAGCGCGAACAGAGTGAAGATGCACGAGTTAGAGCAAGATGGCGGACTGCCCCGAGCATGAGGAAACCGCGAGTGGGAAGAAGACAAAGCGATTGTACACAAAGGATGGAGACGCAGTTCTCGGCTCGTAGGCGAAGCGAATGCACGATCGGACTCGAGGATGGATGTAGGGTCAGTGCAAGTAGGCAAACGTTACGGCTCCGTGGCACGAGCTTGAGAGAGACGTTCGCGAGGAACGGAGGAGCGCTGCAACGTCCTTCTATGCGTACGTCACACTGCCGATCTACGCTGCGCCTCCTACCGTTTGAAATTGACAATACGTTTTCCGTGCGAAATCCTAAAACGGGAGTTTGTGATGATTCGAATTGAGAATCCGATTTATCTTTTCCGACACAATACTTTTGTGAATTGATGAACAGTCTCACTTGATGGATTCCACTCAGTCGGTTTTCAAAAAACGATTGTGAGCAAACCATCCATCCGGAGTGGTTAAAAAAATTACGGAACATGCTTTCAACATTCTAGATGATGTGCGAAAAGTTTATGTATAAGAAATAAAATAACAACGCGTAGAAGGAAAATCATAAGGAGATGAAAACAATTGTCACCCTCAAATAGGTGTATTATTATTTTTCTTTTGGGGAAGAGAAATATCGCGACCGCAGGTTTTCATATACTTCTACGATCTTCGCCTCAAAAGCCTCGCTTGCAAAGCGCGAATGCCGGAGTGCATAAAGCCAGGAGAGACGAAATGGCACGACCGAGCGAAAAAGAGCGGCCGAACAGCTACCAAATGCGTAGATGTTCTGCCGGTTATGCCAAAAAGAACGCTTTTAAAGCCCTTACAAGGCGTTTTGAAATGAAAAACGGTTACAAGCAAAACGTGACGTCATTCGATTTGACGGGAAATTGCGATCTCGCTTAGCACAGTCCTATTTGGATCTTTGAAAATATGGAGATGCCATGTAGTTGCCGATACGTGCGCACAATTTTAATTCCCCCCGTCGCGCTTATCTGCAGTGCCGTCTCGAGTCGAAGGATCATTTATTCGGATCCGTGACAAGACACTAAACCCTGAAGATCCGTTTTTTTAGTTGACTAACAATCCGTTAACTAAAAATTATTTATTTTTTTATACTTCCGGCCTATCCCATTTTGCCCCATTTTCGAATCGCATTCGAATGTCTCGTTACGCCCCGGGTTCTCCCTACGCACACTCGGTGCAGTCGCATCACGTGCGCAGCTTCATAGAAATGTTCGTTCGTTCGCGTATCCCTCCGGTCTCGTCGCTTCGCTCGTCGATTATAGTGCCGGTCAGACATGGCTTTTCATCGGGACAGCTGCGTACGTACGAACGGCAGCGAATTATTTGTAATGCGTCCGCGCATCAATTGACACCAATTGCGAGTGAGTTTAAGGAACGCGACCAAATCGTACTTCGAAAATCGTCGTCGTATTTTTCTCGCAGACGAATGATCGTGTGATCGATTGTTATTACTAACATCATCATTCTTTTTCTTCCTTTTATTATTATTATTATTATTATTATTATTATTATTATTATTATTATTATTATTATTATTATTATTATTATTATTATTATTATTATTATTATTATTATTATTATTATTATTATTATTATTATTATTATTATTATTATTATTATTATTATTATTATTATTATTATTATTATTATTATTATTATTATTATTATTATTATTATTATTATTATTTTATTACATTTTTTTTCTGATCAGTCTCTGATAAGCCTCTAATTTACCCTTCCTCAGAAAAAACTAATTGCATGGAAATCATTATATTTATTATTACTATCATCATTTATCGAATAATTTTTCTTTTTCAATTCGCGATCAATGATGAAAAATGATTCAAATTCTATTCAGAGCTCCACGACTCGAGCAAGCACGGAATAAATAAATGCTGCGTAATAAAAAAAATCAGCTTCAATTTGCCTTTTTGTCATCGCCAATGTATCAAAGCACCAATTACTTTCGCATTGGCTTTGACGATGATTTTTTCAAGCTCGATTTATTGAAACATGATACTTCACCGAGAGATTTAAAAACCTTCCGCTCGTCGTAATGAATTTTGCAGATTTAAAAATCTCGAATAGAAGATTCAGAGTAATTTAATGTTTTTTTTCGTACGAAGTGCTAATGAGCTTACCACAGTGAGACTGTCGAGCTCGCCGAGCCACTCGTTCAGAAGCTGCTCCGGATCCGTCTCGTTGTCGCTGTCATCACCGCCGTCATCCTCGAATCGCTTCATTTTCACACTCGCGCACAAACACCCACACTGTGGTGCGACTGTGCCACACTGTATGTATTTTCTTTTTATTCTAGATCCGAACGATGGGTTGACACGTTCCAACGTCCGCCTGTAATAGAAAAATACAACGTATTTAGTTATATTGTTTACTGCAGTTAATAGAGCAGCACATTATGTTGTCTTCTTTATTTGTGGTTTCGAGGCTGAACCGAATAAGTACATTTTTTCAAAAAATGCGATTAAATTAGATTCTTGTAATTTATATTGTTAACGTCGTTTTTTAATACAGGGTTGCCGAAAATTGCCCTACAGAAATGAATAAACGAGATTAACCTAACCAAATAAGTGCATTTTATCAGAAAAACCGAATAAGTCTACCGTTTTTCCCAAAAAAAAAACAGCAACAAATCTCATATTATACTTGTTTGCAAGTTTCCCCGAAACTTATCGATCGGTAAAAGAACAATTATTCAACAATGTATATCGATTATTGATTGTCTCGCAACGGTAAGCAAATCCATATGAGCCCATGATTTGTCGTCAAAACCAAATAAGTCCAACAGTAATTTGTACCATCCCTAAGTCACCGTCTGTTCAAATTTGACCAAATCCCACCTCGAACAATACCAAAAACTGACTGTAATCCCATAATAATTATTCTTCGATTAATTCTTCCGCTGCGATAGGTCATTCGCAACGTGAAAATCGTCATTTCTCGAAGACCCATTCTACAGATTCATTTCATTTTTCCTCTCAACCACATACACGCTACACGCGACCGTCACCACCTACACAATCCAACATATATATACGTGCGCGTTTATTTGCGGCGTCAAGTTCGCGTTAATGAACCTGCCCGAGTTGCTCGATTCGCTCGAGCGAATAATTGGAGTCATGGAACGATGAGCAGACTGAGTTTACAAGCGGTTAAAATAGGTGTGCACGGTGCGCACTCCCCCGGCTCGGGTGTGTACGTACGTTGGTACGTCGAAGAGCATCCGACACGGGGGGTGCGATCACGTCGGTATAGAGGGGAAGAGGCAAGTGCAACGTTAGAAAGCACGCACGTTGCATGCGGCGGGTAGGTACGGAGGGTATATCTATGTGCACTGCGTACACACGTGGCGGTATTGAGGTACGAATGGGCTCGTAGCCAGCCACGACGCAGGTGAGTCTACTGTCGAGTGGTGGATCGGGGAAGGAGCGACGACGTTCGACCCTTCTCCCCAACGAAGCAACGAGAGTCAGGTGAATCTGGACCGCAGTCGAGAATCCAGCCAGAAGTCAAGACTCTCATCTTTGACACTCTCGTCACCTTGTTGTAGTACTTTTTCATCGGATTTTCCGTGTACACAACTTCGTCCACGTTTCTTCGGATGTTTTGTTCTTAATGACTTTAACTACTTCCATCACCTCCGTACTCTGGCCTCCGTGCAGCGTACGCTCGACGGAACCGGCACTTTGGAATCATTTGCGACGACCATGAGCTCCTTTAGTGCGAAGATTTTTATTGCAGTTTGTTGTTTTTTCTTTTCATTTGTTTTTTTTAATTCTGGTGTCCGGGCGACATTGAGATTCACCATTCTAGAATTGAATTTAATATTTTTTTGAGAGATAAGAGAGGTTGATGTATTTTTGTGATTTTTTTGCTTTCCGATTCAGGACGCTTACGGTCCTGTTTTCATTATTTTAATATATTGTGGAACGGATTTATTATTATTATTATGAGAGGCAAAATGAATGAATGTGTATTTTTGTAATATCTTGTTTTTATGGATTATTTGATATTTCGCAATTATAACATTCATCAACATTCGTCATGACATTTATTACTATTTCGAGCTACGAGACGGATGCAAATATATTCAGCACTTTCTTCTATGGTTCAACTTATTTTAGGAAAAAGTATTCAATTTTTTTCATTCGAGCGAAGGTCGTTGATTTAATTGCCGCAATTATGAATTCATACAACTTTGGCGATGAGTTTCGGTTTCTATCTGTGGTAACGTCGATTCAACCGATCCGATAATTAGATAACGAGGCGATGGAGGACGAGTGAGTGAAATGAGGAGGTAAAGGGCGTGCGGGTCGAGACGCAGAAGTTCTCGAGAAGTTTACCTGATATCCGAGGAAACGGAGAAAGGATCGGAAGCGGAAATTGTCGATAAGTTTGGAGAGGAAATTGGTCGGTGAGTCTCTATCTCACTTACGGAGGTGCTTGCGATATCGATGATATCAAGACCATTCGACGCGATTGAGTGCGACTTCACACGCGGTTTAAAATTAATAATCCTATTTGAAAACTGCGGTTCAGCTCGGAAGAACGACGACAAAAATTATGTCATAATGCAAACCGGAATAATATAGATGACCGTAATCTGTCAAGTTTGGGTACATATTCGTAATATTTATCAAAATTATTAAATTCTACTTGTTATAATTCTTATTTATTATTGTTTATATTATTTATATTATCAATATATATATCGATATACGTATATATTTATGAGAAGAATTGAATATCCATAAAAAATTAATTGTCTAATTTTCCAATTTACGTAATTGATTTATCATCATATATTCAGGTTAATTATAGTCGTTCACTTGATACTGCAAGTCTGATACGGCAAGCTACCATGAAATATGGCTCGGATCGTCGTTCCGATGTTCGAACGTAACGAGACCCTCAAAAAAAAAACAATTTCGTCAAGGAGAAAGTCCCGGAGTTCACGCGGTCGGACTCTTCTTACGTGTACGACGCGTGTAGTTAACGCCGAAAATTTTTCTTACTCTCGCGCTGAGAAGACGAGGAACTCGCGCGGCGTCGCCGCAGCTTTATGGTTGTAGACCCGCACCCACAGGTCTTGAGAAATTTTTGTCCTCGTGATGTTGATCTTGTCGGAGTCTGTCGAGTCCGGACACACTTATTTATACGACCGTAGTACGCCAAACAAGTCTATTTATCATCCGGAATTCGAAATATCTTAATTCCAGAATCCATTCTTCAAAGCAAGTTGCCGCTAACTTAATCTAACCGCACCACAAGCAACAACTCGCGATTCGATCACAGACAATGGTGTTATTGTTTAATGCTAATAAAATCCTCTTGAATGAAGAACGAATCATCCAAATCGGTTGACCCAATCTCGAGATGCCCAAGATTATGTGTCGAATTAACTCGATCTCAAACTAGCGGCACCGAAACGACAAAGATCTTCGATATCTCGGGATTGGGTTAACCGATTTGGATGATTCTTCCTTCATTCAAGAGCATTTAATTAGCATTTAAAGATTACGGGACCGTTTTTTGTTCGCATCACGAGTAGTCCAACGAGTTGGGACCAAGTTAGCGGCACCACAAATTTGTCCTCTGAAGCTTTCGCAGATTGATTATATTTTTTCGAAATCAAACGAAACGATCGGAATGTAAGAATAAAAATAATTGGATGGAAGAAGCGCCGAAATACGGGGATTCCCTCACGAGATGATCAGAATCTTCGGTGGTTTCTCTCCGGCGACGTTGCCACACGCGCGCCTAGCACTCCCACTCTCCATCGAGTTTACTCCATGCGCGAGCTATAAAAGTCGAACGACACGGCAACGCTGCAGCTCAAAAAACATTGCGGCATTCACCTCATGAGGTGCCCAAAGTCGTTAGTTCTCACACGATGACCAATGTTGGGTTAAAAACTCGAAAGAAATTTTTTTCATAGCCTCCATATTAAAAATAACCTTGGTCGCCTTGCAGTGTTATAAAATACTTATAACAATATATCGTTCGTTACGGATTTACTGATAAGAAGAAAAGCGAAAGTACGAAGTCGCCGAGATGAGCGTTTTACCCGAGCCTGCACTGTAGAGCGAGATGATGTCATCCAACCGCGGTCTCATGTTTCTCAATTTTCTGAAAGAAACGACGGAATCCCGCTCACGGGTAACAAGTTGTACGTATTCCTACAAAAAATAACTAGCGAATCCATGTATACATACATATACACATGTACATGCACGTAAAAGCGCGTTTGGGCGCGGAATGGCAGCCGTGGCAGACTCTGACGCATTTCGGCTGCGAGACGGTTAGTCATCCCGTAACCCGGAGGTCTGGATCTACCCTGGGGTTTACCGCAAGACACTCCGCGCATATCTCCTGTGCTCCGGTAATTTTGTCCAGGATATACAGACGCGCCGGAACTTTCTTCCATGTCCTGGGTTGCGCAATTTTCGTCTTGCAAAAATTTAATAAACATAAACGAACAAAAGAATCGGTGAGATAACGTAGTGGAAGGTTGTTCGTGGTGTTACGGAAGGCAGTGCAGGTTCAGACCGTTCATTATTATTATTCATTCGTATTCGTTTTGTTGGTTTATCGTATTATTATGGATATTGGCAATACATTGAACATTGATCCATCAATCAATATTAAGAATTATTATTATATTATTATATTATTATTATTATTATTATCGATATTGGTTCATTGATTGATTGATTGATTTATTTAGGATGATCTTTATTTGTTATTATTATTATTATTATTATATATTATTAAATAAATAATGAGAATAATTAAAAAAAAAAAATAATAATAGAAAAGAAAAAATAAATAAATTTAAAAAAAATAAATATTGTTATTATCCTTATTATTTATTCAATAATATATAATAATAATAATAATTTTTATTTTTTTAAAATTTATTTATTTTTTCTTTTTTATTATTATTATTTTTTTAATATATTTATTTAGATACACCCTAGGCTTGTATGTATATCTTAAAATATCTTAAATACATAAGAGAGACCGACAAATAATAATTGTAATGCAGAAATTATTTATATTAGGAATTTACATTCACAAGCAATCCGAGAGCAATCCTAGTTCGGTTCGAAAAAATGGTTCATGCCTTCAAATAAAGATCCATGGACCCATATTCGGAAAACAAAATTCGAATAAGCCCACATGGGCCTGCAGTCGAGTCGGGCATCTTATCGGGAAAACCCGGTACGAGTGGCCCCGCGTAAAACATACACACACATCCCATTTATTTTACAACGGCAATCGGATTGCGCGATGATGTGAGTTCGGGCAAGACCGTGCGCCGGCACACGCTATATTCCCTATAACTATGTAGCAGTCGTATGGTATATGCTCTTCAAACGACCCCCTTTTATCGCTATTCCGCGTTGTTTCATATACTGCCGTTTACAACGTCGTTTATGTACTCGCCACACGATAAGAAGCTTTGTAACTGACGTTATACCGCTTTCGGGCAATTCGTTGCGCATAATGAACAACAACACAACCTCAATGGTTTCTCGAGCCCCACACGAGCAATGTACGTGCGATGTTATATTCAATTCGCCGCATCAATAGCGTGAGCGTGACTAAAATGGATATAGCCTGGGTGTTGATACTTCAACAACACCGTACAAACTTGTTTGCAACATTAAAATAGGGATAAAGGACCTTTGGTTTATGCATGGGAATTTTTTTAAATGAATGGGAATTTTTGACGGACATATTTTTTCAAGTAAAAAAAATTGTACCTATTTATTTTTTGTGGATTTTCCCAATTAAGATAACAATGTTCATATAATACTTTCGCCGAATGCTTGACACGTTTCTGTTGCTTTTTTATTTGCATAGATATTTTAAAATTAAAAAATTTGTATTAATCTTTGTGGATAGATCTCAAGATTTAGATGGAATTTTTAATTTTCACTGCGACAATGAATATTTTTTTATTCCTTCGTAAATTGATTAAAATATTTTTCCTTTCCAAAAAAACCTCACTGTTCGGATCGGAAATTTTGATTCCCCCGGCTATAAGCCGATAAAACGTAAATGAATATATAAAAAAATTATTCTTTCCACGGATCGATCACACAATGATTTAACGACAATGAAAATATGTCGTTATCGACCTCGGTTATCCGATCGACGTTAATAAAATTGCCAACGACACGTCTATCGACAGCGCTTAGTTAACTCGCATTCCGATTTGCAATTATCCCGACGTTATTTGTGGCGCGCGTGCGCCCATAGTGCCGTCGTTGGAGAGACACGAGAGACATTGGGATTCCACGGAGGTTTTGTCGCCGCGCGGAACGAGCCGGATTGCCGACTCTTCGATTTTTCTCGTTGTCGTGCCATCGGGGAATTCACATTACAATGTACTCGAACAATTTATATCTATATTTTAGCTCGGTAGCATTTTTTTCTTCCGTTCTTCGTTTCTTTATCGAATATTTGCAACGCGGACAGCTTCGACGCCCCGACTTTTATACACCGACGTGTCGGTAGAAAAATACACAGAAAAAAAGCTTTGCCATTAAGCTTGATTAACATTTTCCAGTTCAGTCGATAGCATCATAAGAAACTTCGATTTAATTCCCAAAATAATTCCGATCGAATGGACTGTCAAAACTCAAATCTTTATATGTCTTTGCATTGTCAACCCGCGGATTTTTTCATCACATAAGATATTTCCAATATCTCACAGTAGAAAATAAAAAATTGATCAAGAGCTTTACAAAGTGTTTGAGAGAAATGTTTTGGTCTATTCGAGTTTTTTATAATTGTTTTCGTTTTTTTTTTTTTCGTTTTAGAAGAGAACGAATGTCCAGTCGCGGGTTTTGGAACTTGATCGTAAGAATTTCCACGCAATTGGCATTGTACGGTATTGGGCGGAAGATTTAAAAACGGAGGACCTAGACAGATTTGCGAACAAACGCGTCTGTCAAACCGCTAGGCCGCAGAGAGAGCGAGTTATATTCGCCGCAAGAGCTCGTCTCACGATATCGATGAAAAATCGGAAAGTTTTATTGAACGGATAAAAAATTTACGAAGTAAACAAATATCACGAAGTTTCAATTAATTTACGGACTACGATGATTCAAGTTTTCCTAAATTGAATTTCATGCATAAAAAAGGATAAATTACTAAAAAAAAGGATTAAAATATTAAAAAAAAAGGATTAAAAGAATTAAAAGGGAAATAACCGATCCAAAATCTTCAAAGGAAACGAATTTTATAAAGTCCGAATTAATGTACCGACCACAAATCCGTTTTCTAAACGGATCGAATTTAGTCTATGAAAACTTTTTGTGGGGAATCTACGATCAATAAAATTTGAGGTCATTACCAGACGGAATACAGTTTATTTCAACATACACGGTGTACTATGTCAGGGATAAGATGCGTTATATTCTGTCGATTCAACGTAGAATCGAGTTATAGGAGGGCTAAAACCCTCGGGCTAAGCGACTGTTACATACATAAGTGCGGTACGGCCGAGCGAGCAGTCGCATAGACCGAGATATCGATTCGCTGGATTAATAATGCAAGCTTTCCGTCGCGAGCCAAGAGAATTCTACGCGGTATGGCATTCTCTACGAGCCCAACGACGTTTACACGACCGTATCTCGTCGTACGTCGTAGTCACGGCCGTAAGGATCGTCGCCGTGAACTTTATGGCAAATTGGAATAATCATTTTCACATGCATCGTTGACGACGATGAACGGGATTTTTCGGGCCATGAAATTAAATTTTTCAACCATTTCGCGGGTGAGGATCGAAGTTTCGAATGTTCAAGGTTCCAAAAGCTTCCGAACTTTTCAAATTCTAATTTTTATTTCTCGGGGATTCAAATCGCCGAATTTGTTTGTTTCGAGTGGATAATTTGGCGAAATTTTAAATCCCGAACGTTCAAATGTCCAACAGGTCGATTTTTCGAATTGAGATGTTTAGAAAAATAGATGTTCCGAATCGGCGTTGACTTAAAAAAATCGTCTTGAAACAATAATTTGTTCAATCTTAGATCGGGGGTGAAAAAATGATAGCGCACTCCGCACCGATTATTTGATAAGATTACGATTACGAGGAATAATTCTTCTGGAGTCGTATTTATTGCGTTAATTGTCGTGATTCGTTGAGTCTGATGCGACGCGTATGCGATGAAATTTCCAGGAGATGTTGAACGCGCGTACGCACGCACGTTCGCGTGCAAGTGCGGCGTGCAGTGGGCAAGGTGCATTAGCGAGAGAAAGAGAGAGCGAGAGCGAGAGAGGTATCAGGGAATGAGACAGAATTATGCTTAATGAGATTCAATGTATGGCGGAAGACCGGCGTACATTGCTCCGTGTGATATAGATCGGAGGGTCCGAGGGTTTATTTCTATTCTCGATCGAAACGCATCGTCATGCGGAAACGCAGCGGCAATATGAAGGGGCAAAATTCATTGTTGAGCATACATATTCACATAAACGTCGATACATATGCACACAGATATATTGGGGTGGTTCTTATTCGGGTCACTTTCAAATTTTTACCGTGCCGGGATCTCAATCGATTTGAAAAAAATTAAAAGAAATGTTTCAGCCTACTTTTTGGGCTCCCCAGTGCAACTTTTATTACCCGTTGATTTGAGGCGGAGTTTCCAGTATAAAATACATGTGATTATTTTATTTTTCGGTAATTATATTAGCGAGGCTACTAATCATTCTTGGAAGAATTCAATACTATATGGAACTAACGGGTATGCACGCTAATTTCACAAAAAAAATGGACATGTATACATATATACCTATATATAGGTCGTCTCAGTTCAATTTTATACCGTTTCTCTGACGAAAACCATGCAATGTATGAATGGTGTAATTGCCGGAAAAGATGACCCATATAGGTCCATTTTTTTCGGTGAAAGTAGGGTTTATACTAGGGTTCATCCATAATTGCAATATGGTATTGCATTTTTCTGAAAATAATCCATCACCTCGTCAATATTATCACCGGAAAATAGGAAAATTCTGGACGAGAAACTTTCCTCGCATCAGCCCATGGTAAGAGTTGGACTAAAAACGTAAAATTAGGTTTTAAGTGTTCGTTGTTTTTTCTGCATCGATTGAGACTCCGGCGCTATAAAACTTCGAAAATGACCCAAACGAGAGCCACCCTAACATATACATATATATTTATATGATAATCCGAATGCAGGCGGTTCGCGAGACGTCGGGTGCGTCTCGCAGGGATTCGTTTCAAAGCGAGCCTCCTATATCTTCTCA
Source organism: Sussaba pulchella (assembly GCA_963971145.1). Lineage (NCBI taxonomy): Eukaryota > Metazoa > Arthropoda > Insecta > Hymenoptera > Ichneumonidae > Sussaba > Sussaba pulchella. The sequence goes on from OZ020166.1 coordinate 13,559,492, forward strand.
TGAATATTTCATACGCGTACGATAGAGGATATATTATAGACCTTACACGGGCGTGTATATATATATTATGTCGCTGTTAACTCGCAGAGATTAAATGCTCCGTTGCATCGAAGAATACAGCCAGTATTTACACGACGTATAATATATTTCTCGCATGTAGCATATTACTTTCCACGTGATTCTGCGGCCGCATTAGTATTTCAAAATTTGAATACGTCATGTAATAATCTGTTTCAGAAATTTAATTTACGTTCTCCGTAATTATTTTCATCGAGTAATAAATATTGATAATCAATTCGTATGCATCATGGCGCATTGTAGCACCGGAAGGTATTGTTATTCTTGAGGCCTCGTTGTTATAAAATCAATTTCAATTAGAAAAAAACGATGTTCTTAATAATAAGGGAAATTACTGTTTTTACGATTTAAAATTTACTTGCGGGATAATTTCATTAAAGAAGCTGTACAACTGTAATTTAACCTCAACTGCGTAGATATTTCCGGTGACAATATCCTCGTAGCTATGAACGTTTGTGGCAAAGACCATCGATCTTGATAATTTTATTTATTCATGTTTCCAAACGTTTCAATCAAATTATTCTCATGACTGAGAAGAAAATATATTCACGAATGTTCTCCAAACGGTACCTGAATATCATAAAAACAAAAATCTATTACCTACGTTTATATTATTATTCCAAAGCTCGATGGTCATTATTTCCATCTTCTTTCATTCAGGATGTCATTGCTTTTCGATCGTTTCATAACTTCTTCCGCAAATTCCGCCGGTGTCGAAAAAAGTAAAATAAGGTCACCGACCGTAATTTCACTCGAATCGAGAAGACACTCCCAGTGTCAATATCCGCGTAGCTATAATCGTTCGTGACGAGCCGTCGATCTCGATAATTACCGTAGACCGGACGCAGACGAAAGAACGTCTTTGGTGGATCCATTATCGCGTCGACGTCGTGAATATCGGTTTTTCTTTCATGTTCGCTGGTGACTTTACTTTTTTCTTTGCGCATAACGACGTACGGTCGGCAGGATGTAGGAAACACCGGAGAAAGGATGCAGGCCGGGCAGTCACGTCGCGAGAGGCACATAGCTTACCGCAGGGGGTGTGCACCCTTGCTCAGCCTCTCCTTGCTCTTCACTTTCTTACCGCAGCAACGCCCCGATTCGATCGATCCTCGTTTTCTCTCATGTACCTTCACACACAATATATAGGTACCAGTCAGCACCGACTGCAACGGACGTACGTTTTCTTTCCGAACGTTTTCACGTGCAACGCGCCTCGTTCCCATTTTCCCGGCGCTGTTCCACTGTTCCGCGTTCGGTATCGCGAACGTTTCCACTGCAGGACTCCGTCAGCTTCACCGCACTCGCCGTTCACGGGGGAACCTAATTCGACGAGCCTACGACATTGCTCTCGCGGTGGTATCGACGTGATCTCGAGGTATTCGGATCAATGACACTTCAACGGAATTTATGCCGGGTCAGTGACCCGACGAATTATAATTGACTGTCGTATAACTCAAGTTTTTCGATCGATAAACCTGAACTACTTACTCGTGGAACGAAATATTCGAGATAAACGAGCGTAAAAATTATTTTTGCGACGAAAGATTTTTGTTTTCTACGAAAATGAAAAAACATGCCGTCAGCATATTATTGTTTAAAATATTTAATCGGAATTTTGGTGTTTCGAGGTCATTTGAATTTATAATTGTTTTATTTTTTCGATAAACAAATTTGTCCTTCTTCAATTTTCCGTTCTGATCACTGATTTTTTTCTCATCAGAGAATTTCGAATGAACAAAATTGGATCGGTTCTATATTTGATATCAGTCCAATAACTTCAAGATTATAATTTGATAGATCTGCGAACGGTGGATTTTCCCAAAAAATCCAAGAGTGTCTACGTTGACGGCCCTGTTTCAAAAATTTCAGTAGATAACTAGACTAGGTGACTGAATGGACCAAGCTATCGAATTACCATACGTTTAGGGCCAAGAGGACTACATCCCTCGGTCTTGAGTATTCTGTTTTCTTTGACTTATTCAAGAAGCTGCATCCATAGTCTCGTCCCATGTTTATGTACTACAAGAAAATCGTAGGACTTTGGTGAGACCTTCGGTAGGGACTCCACGTGGCAAATTCGAAACACACACAGAATAATCCAGGGAGATAGCGGAAATGAATCGTACCGAAACTTCCCCCCCCCCCCCCCCCCCATCACCGTCTCTAACTCTCTCTCGTTCCGTCCCCTTCTCCATCTCCTTTTCTCCGTCCTGGAGGGTGCTCGTGGTCCTCAGCCTCCAAGAGACCTTAGCAGACGCACCATATATGTATCAGACTCGAGCATCTCGGAACACCTCGAGAGAAGGGCGCTTCCTACAGCTCCAACTCGTGAGTCACACCGAAGTTTTCCGCGTCAGACAATCACTCTTCTCACTGTTTCCTCTTCCCTGCTACAATTGGCCAAGGGTTGGGTGCAGTGGCAGGGGACGAGGTGGAGGGGGGCGGCTGTAAGAGGAAAGTAAATCGTATGAGTGTTTGATTCGATTCAACGTAAGACAAATAATCCTTCAGCCGAAAAATGAACGTTCCAAGTTTTTGCGAGGACTTACAGCTGCACTTACGTTGAGTGGAAATATCTTGAATTGAAGATTTTTAGAGACCGTTTCGACGCGGGATGAGTCTTTACATAATCCATGATAACCAACAGGTTCTGCGGGAGTCATTCATTGGAAAAGTATTTTGAATACTTTTCTATTGGATGAATGTTTATCGCTGTTGGGACTTCGGCACGTAGAATGGTAAAATCGGTGCTCTGGAAGCTCAGTTGACTACTTTTTAGACGGAGAATATACACAATTGGTCAGAACCACGATCAAAACACTTCTTTACGCAGGAAAATAATATCCCAATTCAATTACGAAAGCAAAACATTTTATCACCAAAAAAATGTATATCTAAGCTACCCTTTTTGATTTTTCGCAATTAATAAGCTTCAAAAAAATGCCACTAGTGGGTTTTCCAATATTTTCGGGAATATAATTGAATCCTGTCGATCTGGATGGAGGCTCGAGCGCATCAGTCATGCGCCGGCGAGGGAGTGGAAGAGGAAAGTGCAAAGTCAATGATCTGCAAGTCCGACCAAAATTCGTTAATGTTTTCTACGTACAATCGACATTTGAATGTTCGATGCGGAAAAAACCATAAGCATTTGTTCCATCAATAATTGCAATTTGAATCGGCTGCAACGCGAAGTGTTGAATATTATTGAAACTCGGAAAATGACTGAGTGGAGAGCTCGAGTATAACGAGCGGGACTTTCGAGAGGTTCGGGCGGCTTATCAATCGCGAGTTATTATCCTCCATGCTCTTTCGCGAATGCCGACTGCACGCGGATATCCGGAAAGGATGAAGGCGGAGGACGGGGACGAGGAGGAGGGAGGAAGGGAGAGTGCGAAGCGAGGAAACGAAGGACGGAAAGCGCGTTTTAAGTACCGCGAGCCCGCGACTGTGAACGAAACAAGCGGGGAGAACGTTATGGCTCAAGTGTGTATACAAGCAATGGCAGGAGAGTAAGAGCGAGATGTTATACATGGCTCGACAGTCGAGTTAGGTACTTGGCACAGGAGTCGCTCGATAAACCGTCGTTGCCCTTGGCAATGCAAAGTAATAATGGCCTCTCGACGTGTACCTTTGACAAGCTACCGTACTATGTGTACGGTACTGCGGTATTTATTCATTACGCTCAACGTCAACCTTAAACGCGAATGTATAAACATTAGGGTGGTTCCTATTTGGGTCATGGCTGAATTTTGATCTCGACGAGGTCCCCGTTTGATAAAAAGAAAGGAGAAAATGATAAATGTTGACCCTACTGTGAACTTTTTATCCTAATTCGAGCCGTTTCCTCTGACCAGGGAAGTTTTTTCGGTTCGAATACATGCAATTTTTGTATTTTTCGGTAATTATGTTGGCGGGACGACTAATTTAGTTCTAAAAATATCCAAATTCTTATGAAACTAACGCGTATAAAACCATTTTTTTCCGGGAAAATTGCATATATCGGTCATCTCATGACATTTATTGAAATACCTATGAAATAATTACTAACAACAATAATTATGTATTAATGAATTATTATTATTGATAATTATTCATAATAATTATTTATTTTGTATTTTGTTTTTATAAGTTGGGTTTTGGAATATTCGAGAGTCCCAGGGCAGTAATGTCAAACCCCTCGGATGTATCAGTGTAGACTAAATTAGGAAAAATCTCTTCCGACCAACTTCCGCTTGCTTGTATGTTGATTACTGAAACAGGACGTCTTCATTTGCACCCGCAGTCTTACTCCCACGCCAGCGCTTCATGAACGCCTTTTTTTCGTAATACCCTGCCGCTTACGGTGATTTATATCAATCTCGAGAAAGTGGATACCGAGTAGAACGGCTGTATCACGGTGGCAAATGGTTCTGTGAAATTGGATCACGATTCCAAACAATCTCAATCGACTTCGGACAATGTGCGTACTATTTATCATTCCAGATTGTTCAATTTATAATTATCGAAACACTCCCCACAACTCTGTGAAACATCGTCGACGAAGACCACCTCGTGCAGCTCGTGAATATTATAGGTGTATAAAGGTGGCACCCCCACCAAGCCGGATTTTTTTTTTCTTGAACCAGAAATAATGAACTTTTTATGAACTCTCCAACCCCGCTAAAATTAATTTTTGAACCCTTCGCGTTTCCGAGAAAATCGAAATTCCAACGTGGGGGTGCCAGCTTTATGTTAAGCTAGCGCCAACTTTCTAATCTTTTAATCGGGAACGCATTTGAATGGTTCTATATTTATGAACTTTTTATGAACTCTTCGAATACGAAAGTGCCAATTCGATCGGAACGCCCCCTGCCAAGATAAGGGTAGTTTGGAAAATATTGAAAAATGAAAAATTAATTTTTGCGAGCACTATCTGTTGGATATTTATGAACTATTTATGAACTCTTCAAATACAAAAATTTCAAAAATATCGGAACAACCCCTACCAAGATAAGGGTGGTTTTTGAAATATTAAAGGGTGAAAAATCAGTTTTCACGAGCAAACTGTGCTGAATATTGATGAACTGTTTATAAACTTATCAGATGCGAGAGATCCAATCAAAACGGAACCACCCCTACAAAGATAAGGGTAGTTTTTGGAATATTAAAGAATGAAAAATCGATTTTTGAAAGCAAACTTTGCTGAATATTAATAAACTATTTATGAACTTCACATATACGCCATAATACATTTTTGAACCAATCCCGTTTTCGAGAAAATCAAATTTTCAACGTGAGGTCGCCACCGTTATGTTAAACGAGCGCGAAGTTTCTGAACTTGTCGTCCAAACTCTATTTACATGGTCCTATATTGATAAACCCTTTATGAACTCGTTAAAAACGAAAGTTTCAAAAATATTGAAACCATCCCTACAGAGCTAAGGGTAGTTTTTGGAATATTGACAATCAAACAATCGATTTTCGGGAGCAAACTTTGCCGAACTTTAATGAACTATTTATGAACTTTACATATACGTCAGAATGAATTTGTGAACCAATCCCGTTTTCGAAAAAATCAAATTTTCAATGTGAGGTCGCCACCCTTATGTTAAACGAGCGCGAACTTTCTGATCTTGCCGTCCAAACTCTATTTACATGGTCCTATATTTATGAATCCTTTATGAACTCGTTAAAAACAAAAGTTTCAAAACTATTGGAACTACCCCTACAGAGCTAATGGTAGTTTTTTTGAATATTAACAAATAAAAAATCGATTTTTGAGAGCATATTTTGCTGAATATTAATGAACTATTTATGAACTTCACATATACGCCATCATACATTTTTGAACCAATCCCGTTTTCGAGAAAATCAAATTTTCAACGTGAGGTCGCCACCGTTATGTTAAACGAGCGCGAACTTTCTGATCTTGCAGTCCAAACCGTATTTGGATGGTCCTATATTTATGAACCCTTCATGAACTCGTTAAAAACGAAAGTTTCAAAAATATTGAAACCGACCCTACAGAGCTAGGGGTAGTTTTTGGAATATTGACAATCAAACAATCGATTTTCGGGAGCAAACTTTGCCGAACTTTAATGAACTATTTATGAACTTTACATATACGTCAGAATGAATTTTTGAACCAATCCCGTTTTCGAGAAAATCAAATTTTCAATGTGAGGTCGCCACCCTTATGTTAAACGAGCGCGAACTTTCTGATCTTGCCGTCCAAACTCTATTTACATGGTCCTATATTTATGAACCCTTTATGAACTCGTTGAAAACGAAAGTTTCAAAAATATTGGAACCACCCCTACAGAGCTAAGGGTAGTTTTTGGAATACTGACAATCAAACAATCGATTTTCGGGAGCAAACTTTGCCGAACTTTAATGAACTATTTATGAACTTCACATATACGTCAAAATAAATTTTTGAACCAATCCCGTTTTCGAGAAAATCAAATTTTCAATGTGAGGTCGCCACCCTTATGTTAAACGAGCGCGAACTTTCTGATCTTGCCGTCCAAACTCTATTTACATGGTCCTATATTTATGAACCCTTTATGAACTCGTTAAAAACGAAAGTTTCAAAAATATTGGAACCACCCCTACAGAGCTAAGGGTAGTTTTTTTGAATATTAACAAATAAAAAATCGATTTTTGAGAGCAAATTTTGCTTAATATAAATGAACTATTTATGAACTTCACATATACGTCAAAATAAATTTTTGAACCAATCCCGTTTTCGAGAAAATCGAATTTTCAATGTGAGGTCGCCACCCTTATGTTAAACAAGCGCGAACTTTCTGATCTTGCAGTCCAAACCGTATTTGAATGGTCCTATATTTATGAACCCTTTATGAACTCGTTAAAAACAAAAGTTTCAATAATATTGGAACCACCCCTACAGAGCTAAGGGTAGTTTTTGGAATATTGACAATCAAAAAATCGATTTTTGGGAGCAAACTTTGCTGAATATTAATGAACTATTTATGAACTTTGAAGATTCGCCGTAAAACATTTTCGAAAAAATCCCGTTTTCGAGAAAATCAAATTTTCAATGTGAGGTCGCCACCCTTATGTTAAACGAGCGCGAACTTTCTGATCTTGCCCTCTAAACTCTATTTACATGGTCCTATATTTATGAACCCTTTATGAACTCGTTAAAAACAAAAGTTTCAAAAATATTTGAACCACCCTTACAGAGCTGAGGGTAGTTTTTGGAATATTGACAATCAAAAAATTTATTTTCGGGAGCAAATTTTGCTGCATATTAATGAATTATTTATGAACTTCACATATACGTCAAAATAAGATTTGGAACCAATCCCGTTTTCGAGAAAATCAAATTTTCAATGTGAGGTCGCCACCCTTATGTTAAACGAGCGCGAACTTTCTGATCTTGCCGTCCAAACTCTATTTACATGGTCCTACATTTATGAACCCTTTATGAACTCGTTAAAAACGAAAATTTCAAAAATATTGGAACCGCCCCTACAGAGCTGAGGGTAGTTTTTGGAATATTGACAATCAAACAATCGATTTTTGGGAGCAAATTTTGCTGAATATTGATGAACTATTTATGAACTTCACATATACGTCAAAATAAATTTTTGAACCAATCCCGTTTTCGAGAAAATCAAATTTTCAATGGGAGGTCGCCACCCTTATGTTAAACAAGCGCGAACTTTACTATCTTGCCCTCTAAACTCTATTTACATGGTCCTATATTTATGAACCCTTTATGAACTCGTTAAAAACAAAAGTTTTAAAAATATTTGAACCACCCCTACAGAGCTGAGGGTAGATTTTGAAATATTGACAATCAAAAAATTGATTTTCGGGAGAAAATTTTGCTGAATATTAATGAACTATTTATGAACTTCACATATACGTCAAAATAAATTTTTGAACCGATCCCGTTTTCGAGAAAATCAAATTTTCAATGTGAGGTCGCCACCCTTATGTTAAACGAGCCCGAACTTTCTGATCTCGCAGTCCAAACCGTATTTGAATGGTCCTATATTTATGAACCCTTTATGAACTCATTGGAAACGAAAGTTTCAATCATATCGGAACCACCCCGGCAGAGCTAAGGGTAGTTTTTGAAACAATTCAAAATTCAAAATTAATTTTTCGGAGCAAACTATGCTCTTCAATAATGAACTATTTATGAACTCTCTGGGAGCTCCGGTCTATTCTTTTAAATTATCGCATCTAACCGAAACATTTCTCACCTATACTTTCAATATTTTCACCTATCCGAGTAAACAAATCATTATTCGCAGTGTTATATTCATATTCACATTTAAAAAAAAATGGTGGAGAGAGTAATTCGAATATATAATTTTTCATGAAAACATCACTGCGATAAACATTTATCGCTTGTCTTATTTTTTGACAACACCTATCACTTCTTAAGATTATGCATAGATGGCAAAAGTAATTGTTTCGGAGTGGGCTAGTCTGACGGAATCAGGGTAAAGTTTTTTCAGAAAGAAAAAAAAGAACTCGGTAAGGTAAAAACGATTTGGTTCGTGAAAGTAGTTGATTTAATCTAGAATTAAGTCTTTAATAAACATTTTTTTTCAAATGTGAATATGAATATAACACTGCGAATAATGATTGGTCTAAGAGGATAGATGTTCTACAGGCTTTTTAATTTGTTTACTCGGATAGGTGGAAATATTGAAAGTATAGGTGAGAAATGTTTTGGTTAGATGCGATAATTCAAAAGAATAGACCGGAGCTCCCAGAGAGTTCATAAATAGTTCATTATTGAAGAGCATAGTTTGCTCCGAAAAATTAATTTGGAATTTTGAATTATTTCAAAAACTACCCTTAGCTCTGCCGGGGTGGTTCCAATATTATTGAAACTTTCGTTTCCAATGAGTTCATAAAGGGTTCATAAATATAGGACCATTCAAATACGGTTTGGACTGCGAGATCAGAAAGTTCGCACTCGTTTAACATAAGGGTGGCGACCTCACATTGAAAATTTGATTTTCTCGAAAACGGGATTGGTTCAAAAATGTATGATGGCGTATATGTGAAGTTCATAAATAGTTCATTAATATTTAGCAAAATGTGCACTCAAAAATCGATTTTTTATTTGTTAATATTCAAAAAAACTACCATTAGCTCTGTAGGGGTAGTTCCAATATTTTTGAAACTTTTGTTTTTAACGAGTTCATAAAGGGTTCATAAATATAGGACCATGTGAATAGAGTTCGGACGGCAAGATCAGAAAGTTCGCGCTCGTTTAACATAACGGTGGCGACCTCACGTTGAAAATTGGATTTTCTCGAAAACGGGATTGGTTCAAAAATTTATTTTGACGTATATGTGAAGTTTATAAATAGTTCATTAATATTCAGCAAAGTTTGCTCCCGAAGATCGATTGTTCGATTGTCAATATTCCAAAACCTACCCTTAGCTCTGTAGGGATGGTTTCAATATTTTTGAAACTTTCGTTTTTAACGAGTTCATAAAGGGTTCATAAATATAGGACCATTCAAATACGGTTTGGACTGCAAGATCAGAAAGTTCGCGCTCGTTTAACATAACGGTGGCGACCTCACGTTGAAAATTTGATTTTCTCGAAAACGGGATTGGTTCAAAAATTTATTTTGCCGTATATGTGAAGTTCATAAATAGTTCATGAATATTAAGCAAAATTTGCTCTCAAAAATCGATTGTTTGATTGTCAATATTCCAAAAACTACCCTTAGCTTTGTAGGGTTGATTTCAATATTTTTGAAACTTTCGTTTTTAACGAGTTCATAAAGGGTTCATAAATATAGGACCATGTAAATAGAGTTTGGACGGCAAGATCAGAAAGTTCGCGCTCGTTTAACATAAGGGTGGCGACCTCACATTGAAAATTTGATTTTCTCGAAAACGGGATTGGTTCAAAAATTTATTTTGACGTATATGTGAAGTTCATAAATGGTTCATTAAAGTTCGGCAAAGTTTGCTCCGAAAAATCGATTGTTTGATTGTTAATATTCCAAAAACTACCCTTAGCTTTGTAGGGTTGATTTCAATATTTTTGAAACTTTCGTTTTTAACGCGTTCATAAAGGGTTCATAAATATAGGACCATGTAAATAGAGTTTGGACGGCAAGATCAGAAAGTTCGCGCTCGTTTAACATAAGGGTGGCGACCTCACATTGAAAATTTGATTTTCTCGAAAACGGGATTGGTTCAAAAATTTATTTTGACGTATATGTGAAGTTCATAAATAGTTCATTAAAGTTCGGCAAAGTTTGCTCCCGAAAATCGATTGTTTGATTGTCAATATTCCAAAAACTACCCTTAGCTCTGTAGGGGTGGTTTCAATATTTTTGAAACTTTCGTTTTTAACGAGTTCATAAAGGGTTCATAAATATAGGACCATGTAAATAGAGTTTGGACGGCAAGATCAGAAAGTTCGCGCTCGTTTAACATAACGGTGGCGACCTCACGTTGAAAATTTGATTTTCTCGAAAACGGGATTGGTTCAAAAATTCATTTTGACGTATATGTGAAGTTCATAAATGGTTCATTAAAGTTCGGCAAAGTTTGCTCCGAAAAATCGATTGTTTGATTGTTAATATTCCAAAAACTACCCTTAGCTTTGTAGGGTTGATTTCAATATTTTTGAAACTTTCGTTTTTAACGCGTTCATAAAGGGTTCATAAATATAGGACCATGTAAATAGAGTTTGGACGGCAAGATCAGAAAGTTCGCGCTCGTTTAACATAAGGGTGGCGACCTCACATTGAAAATTTGATTTTCTCGAAAACGGGATTGGTTCAAAAATTTATTTTGACGTATATGTGAAGTTCATAAATAGTTCATTAAAGTTCGGCAAAGTTTGCTCCCGAAAATCGATTTTTTATTTGTTAATATTCAAAAAAACTACCATTAGCTCTGTAGGGGTAGTTCCAATATTTTTGAAACTTTTGTTTTTAACGAGTTCATAAAGGATTCATAAATATAGGACCATGTAAATAGAGTTTGGACGGCAAGATCAGGAAGTTCGCGCTCGTTTAACATAAGGGTGGCGACCTCACATTGAAAATTTGATTTTCTCGAAAACGGGATTGGTTCAAAAATTTATTTTGACGTATATGTGAAGTTTATAAATAGTTCATTAATATTCAGCAAAGTTTGCTCCCGAAGATCGATTGTTCGATTGTCAATATTCCAAAACCTACCCTTAGCTCTGTAGGGATGGTTTCAATATTTTTGAAACTTTCGTTTTTAACGAGTTCATAAAGGGTTCATAAATATAGGACCCTAGGAGGATAATCAGAAAGTTCGCGCTCGTTTAACATAACGGTGGCGACCTCACGTTGAAAATTTGATTTTCTCGAAAACGGGATTGGTTCAAAAATTTATTTTGACGTATATGTGAAGTTCATAAATAGTTCATTTATATTAAGCAAAATTTGCTCTCAAAAATCGATTTTTTATTTGTTAATATTCAAAAAAACTACCCTTAGCTCTGTAGGTGTGGTTCTAATATTTTGGAAACTTTCGTTTTTAACGAGTTCATAAAGGGTTCATTAATATAGGACCATGTAAATAGAGTTTGGACGACAAGTTCAGAAACTTCGCGCTCGTTTAACATAACGATGGCGACCTCACGTTGAAAATTTGATTTTCTCGAAAACGGGATTGGTTCAAAAATGTATTATGGCGTATATGCGAAGTTCATAAATAGTTTATTAATATTCAGCAAAGTTTGCTCTCAAAAATCGATTTTTCATTCTTTAATATTCCAAAAACTACCCTTATCTTTGTAGGGGTGGTTCCGTTTTGATTGGATCTCTCGCATCTGATAAGTTTATAAACAGTTCATCAATATTCAGCACAGTTTGCTCGTGAAAACTGATTTTTCACCCTTTAATATTTCAAAAACCACCCTTATCTTGGTAGGGGTTGTTCCGATATTTTTGAAATTTTTGTATTTGAAGAGTTCATAAATAGTTCATGAATATCCAACAGATAGTGCTCGCAAAAATTAATTTTTCATTTTTCAATATTTTCAAAACTACCCTTATCTTGGCAGGGGTTGTTCCGATTGAATTGGCACTTTCGTACTCGAAGAGTTCATAAAAAGTTCATAAATATAGAACCATTCAAATGCGTTCCCGATTAAAAGATTAGAAAGTTGGCGCTAGCTTAACATAAAGCTGGCACCCCCACGTTGGAATTTCGATTTTCTCAGAAACGCGAAGGGTTCAAAAATTAATTTTAGCGGGGTTGGAGAGTTCATAAAAAGTTCATTATTTCTGGTTCAAGAAAAAAAAATCCGGCTTGGTGGGGGTGCCACCTTTATACACCTGAATATTATTCATATGTATACATAATTGTATGAGCTCGATGATTGATATTGATTAATTTATGCTCAATCGTTTAAATTCCGGTTATCGTTGATCCCACTCATATCTATTCATGCATAACTGATACCGAATTAAAATTAAGTGGTTACGTCGTGGAGTGAAAACTTCGTACAGTCGTAGCTAAAATTTTAGCCGGTGAGTTTCACGTCAAAAGTCACCTGCGTGGAACGTGCTTTCTAATCCGAACATTTTGAAAATGCGGTAAGAATCAGAAGGTTGCATATGGTTCAGACATACTCCGACATTAAAATCCTGTCCGTATTTTCTCTGAGGTCAAATAATCGATCTTTCACTGCAATAAAAAAACTCGATGAATTCTATTCGCTGCTGCATATCCATACGAAGCCATTTTAATCTCCACGGGATGCTGTAAAACCTATAGACGACGAATGAAAATGCAAGAGATCGAAAATCCACAAAAGTTATGCTTTTTCAAACTCTTCAGTCTCCCAGTGGCCACGATTTAGGAAGCTATGTACATTCTCTACATACTCTATGTATTTTTATTCCACTTGCATTTCGAATTGCTGTTTCCGACGGATCGAGAAAGGACCTACGGAGGGTTATTTCTCTGTGATATTTCGCTCAGAGTTGGCGGATTGCGAGCAGAAAAACGCGAGACGATTGAGTGCTCCTATCGAATATCAATGCTGTCCATCGGTACGAAGACATATGCATCGATACATGGATTTTTGGGTGGGTGTACGAGACACACACGCGACTTTTTATAATCGCGTGATTCGTGTTCCATACGCGAAGCGGGGGATCGCCGAGTCCTACGCTTTACGATTGAGATCTATAGATGAAACGATGCTGAAGTGGGAAAAGGGTCAAGAGTGTCGCGCGTTTCATGAATGGGAGTATCGCTAACGGTTCGAATCCGAGATGCCCATAGTTCACGATTTTCTCTGTGAAATCGTTGGCTCTCCGCGGCGTCGTTTCCGTTCGGCTTGCGATGCTCCCCGTCGGTTCGAGCCGACGACCCGCAGGCGCCGGACAACCGATATGGCTCGATGAAAAAAAAATCTTCAATGTGGCATAGTCGAGAGGTTCGACCGGCCGCGGAAAAAAATGGAGTGGAAGGGATGAGACGTTTTTTGGAACGAATAGCACAGATACGTTTGTCCATTTTCGAGCGACAAATTTATGGCATGGGATTGAGCGAGATAAAATGCTAATGCTGTATTTTGAATCGAATTTTTCCATTTGACTCAGTTCCTCGGGCTATGATGATGTTTCAAAATTATTTACAAACTTATAAAATAATAAAAATAAAAATATTGTGATAATTCAGGATTAAAAATTCTTGTTCTTCATTTTTCAGGAAATATTATTTTTGAAATAATCAAACTTGACGATTTCCGGTCGTGGTTTTTTCTTATCCAGTAATTTTAACCTCAGCTTCGTGAACAATCGTTTTTTTTTTCCCCATTACACTACGATGGCGATTATTAGTTGTAAGAAAATAATAAAATAAAACGTCCCGACGTAAATAAATGATAATACGTCACAATGAAAAATCGGCAATTTCTGTGAAGCAGAACCGCGCTTTGCAATCTCTTGGCGCCTCCGGTCATTATTACATTAATTATCATTTATCGCAGCGCGATGTTTCGTCGACGAAGAGTGGGTGGCTGCTGACAAGTCCCGAGGGAAGCCGCACGGAAATAACCGCAAAAAAATCTGCAGCGCTCAAATAGACCGCATTTGCGATTCACGACGGGCGCCGCACGTCCATTATGCTCGCTTTAGCGAAACAACAAGCCCCGGCGACTGTGGCGGCGATAAGACGTCGCGAGAACTTCGCGATAAATTCAAACGCGTCGCTCCTCAATCTAGACGCCGGCTTTTCCGACTGTAAAAATCTCGACTAGGTATTGTATCTCCCTAACGGTCTGTCAAGACTCTCATTTCTGGATTTATTATTTTCTTGAAAAATTCAAGCGTGAGAACAGCGAAATGGCTGACATTTTAGAGCTTTGTTTATTATCAATCGCAAGATTTCTGGAAAGATTTTTTATTTTTAATTTTTTAGACATTCAAAATTTATGAGAATGAAGATTTAGAAATAAACGCAGCCTTAGGGGTTTATCCAATATTTTTATTATTATTATTTTTATTAGAATTTGATTGTTACAAAAACCTTTCAAATCCAAATTTTGTCGTATGATTTTATCTATCAGCAAAAATATATCGTCTTCCGAAGTTGGGATATTATTTCTTAGAAAGTACGTTTTGTGTACAAAAATTTAGCATTCTTAAAAAAATATTGGAAAAAATGTTGAGATTCGCGCAACATCTTAAAAATTACTTTCTGCACTCTGAACTCGATTTCAAAAGCTCTATGTTGATCCAAAATGGGCATCAATAAATTTCGTTCAGAAATTTCAACCAATTTCACCCACTTTAAATGTAAATTTCATTTCTCGACAACCTGATAGAAGTTCCAATCAAAAAAATAAAAAATTAAAAACAACGGGAACGTCACGGGATGCCCTATACAATTATAGCCAAAATAATGGCCGAAATAAGACCGAAAAAAATCAAGAACATGTATGTTATCAAACATTCCCTCCTACATTTTTTTAAAAGAAATTCGAAGATAGACGGTCCAAACCGTCGTGTAGATTCGACGGAATCACCTGTATATATTAATGAATATCAAGCTTTCGACCGATGTTTGAGCTTCGTAGGCGCCATTCGGACGAGATCTCAACTCTTGCAAGCCGCTTGTGTCCCGCACGAGTGCGTGGCAATCTGGCCGGCTCGGATTCAACCTCGCTTCCGCGCGCGCAGACATACGTATGGGATCATACGTGGTTATGCGGCATAAATACGTTTATTCGTTTCCTCGCGTCACGGAACCCCCGTGCTGGTAAATCTCGATTTCACTCTCGAACATCGACCTCCTTCTCCGTCCGCGACTTCTCGAGCCTTCTCGCTGCAACGACCAACGGCGGACCGTTAGTTATCGCGTTTTCTTGTTTCCCTTCATAATAAGACGTATCTGCTCGATCGGAGACGTACTCTCGGCGAGGTTCGCTCGGTGTGAATGCCCCGACTGTTCTTCGCCGTCGTACTTCTGCCGGCTCGTCGTACAAAACCCAACGGGATGTTGCAAACATAACACTTTTTGCGAGATATAAATTGCATGAATGGAAACATCATTTTTTTTTATTGGTGTGTACATTATTCAATTACGGTCTTGTCTTGAAACAAGCAGTTGGTCGATCATTTTCTATCCTTTGATTTTCCGAAACGTTGCAAGAAAATATCGACCAATTCGATAATCAATGATTGACTTATTAAATTATCGACAGAATGGAAAAAATTATATTTTTCTATCTATGAATTCCAAATAATTTGGAGATTATAAAAGAATATACATAAATATTATTTATTATTCAATCATTGGTAATAATAAATAAGAATTCAGATTGTTGAAAATGTGTTCATTATTCATTTATTTATTTATTTATTTGAACAAAAAATGTCACACTTAGGTAGCAATAAATTTCAAAAATTTGTACGGAAAATTGAATAACCACGAATAATGCATTATATCGTCTGCAACATTCAATATTTTCTCTCAGATAATTTTTTTTCTCGATATTCTGAATTCTGCGTCGCCACGTTCGTTCTTTTTTTCCCGACCGTTTCAATGGATACAGCGTATCGAATTTTTCTCGAAGAGCAAACAGCCGCAGAGTTATTTGATCGCGGAGTGAAGTTATCGGTGTGCGAATAAATAGATTATCGAGGATCCACACCCAGACACTCGATCGTGCACGACGCAGGGGTGAGGGAAGCATCAGCCACCCTTCGGAGCTTTGGTAACCGCGCGGAACGATATCGCAGACTCCACGAGGAATCCACGCACTGGTCACAACCACAGACATGCGCATGAATCGCTTCATCGTGATTCATTCGAGAAATATGATCCCAACGATCATACGCACACAGATTTTAGTCTCTTTCGTGTTTACGCCCACGCACGTTCTTTTAAAATTCTATACAATTCTTTTCTTTTCAACTGTAAGGCCACACAAATATTATCATAGAATGAGAAATATCCGACGTGTGTTTTATTTTTAAAAAATTTATTTCAATCAATGTCCGACTTATTGCTCGGTGAATAAATTTATCGTTAATTCAGCTGCGTGTAATGATTAATTTATGAGTCGTTTGAATAGAAATATTATACGAATGCATATTTTTTTATACGTCCAACCGCGAAACACGGAGTTCCTATTTTACGAATGAAAAATAGGAGAAACGAATGAGAATAATTTAGTCATATATTTTTTTGTTAAATTTGTATATTTTCTTTTCAAACTTTTAGCATTTAAATCGTTCTGAAAGTGGTGGGCAATTTTTGTATCGTTAAGATGGCAAGAATGATACGTCAAATATTTTAACGTGAACGTTGATGAGTATCCGAAGGGCTGCGGAGCGATGCTGACATTCCAATGTTCGTTTGAAGCGTGCAAGAAATATTCCAAAGCAGATTATTACGTACGGACGTAACGATGCACTTGTTACACGCCGAACGAATAATGAATGATTCTTTGTGCACGCCGAAGATGCGGAGTCGCGGTCAGTCTTGACCAGCTGGTTTATAACGGTTGAGTCAGTAATTACGTGTTACCACTTCGTTGATCGTTGTGAAAAAAAAAATATATCCCGGAAGAAGTCACTCAGTCAAATACGTCATCGTAAATTTTTTATAGTTCATAATTTTCGTAGTCATAAATTTCCATTACCAAAGTTTTTTGCATCGTCCGTGTATACAAAAAGATTGCTGAAATTCCTACGAGAAAATTTATTATTTTTCTCAACGAGCTCGGAAGAGCTCACCGTCTGAAATGTATAATCTGCATATACTTGGAAGCTTCAAGTTTTAATTACAAATTTGTAATCAACCGATCAAAAGTATAGAAATAATGTTTTTCTTCTTCTTTCTATCGACGCGATTAAAAAGTTTGATTTTCGTCCTATTTTCTTCGTAGTAGATGCGAAAAAAAAACTCACTCGTCGTCTTCGAAGTATTAAAATTATAATTTTATACGATCGAACTTTGTTCCAAAAGGATTTTCAAGCGCATCAATGTTGCATACGAATCGGTGAAGATGATGAGCCAGCTAGTGCTACGTTCGGTTATGATATTTGCGTCAACTTTGTTGCATCATCGTGAGTTCCATCGTTCTTAACCATAACTCAAGCATTAATTGCGAGTCATAGACATCGAACAATGCATTCTCATAGACAAGTGTGCGGAATGCAATATTACGCGCGACGCAAAAAAGGGGCGAGCAGCTTAGGACGAAAGGATACGTTTATCTTATTTTTATTTAAATTTTATTTTCATTTTATTTTTATTTTCGATAGCAGGAATGTCGGTCGAGAACTGTGCAAATTGCGAAACGTTTTCCAGAATCATTAATACTCTCTAGCGTCCACATTCAATTTTTGACGCGCGAAACGGCGCGGAGGAAGCAGCGAGATGATAAACGAGATAAGAGACGCAGAGACGACGTTCGATGTGGAAGAATTGCCGAACGGCGAGACTCGAACGAACCAAAGAAAAGGAGCGAAGAAGATGAAAAAAATTAATAATAATAATAATAATAAACGTACCGCGGTACTTAAGACTTTTCTTTTTTTTCTTTGTATCTCCTTCGTCTTTCAGCGAGTATAGATACCGACGTATACACGCGATGTGAGCCACGCCGGAACACATTTTGCGTCTCGCAATGGCTCCGTAAAACGATTTGAGGTCGTGCGTTCCATCTCCGTTGACGGACGACGCTTGAATGCTCTCGAAAATACGCTTTTGGCAGCCGTTACATTCCTCTTGCCGTTGACGAATGTGCGAACAATTGATTTTACATGACAGAGCGTGCACGAGCTGCACGCGAGTTGGTGACGACGTTCGTTAATTAGCAAAACCGTGAAATTTGCGAAGAAGAAGAGGCTCGGAGAAGGAAGAATGGAAGCAAAAGCTTCTCGAACGTTTGCGTTACGAAAAAAAAATTACATTTAGTTCGACGTTGAAGAAATAAACGTAAGAAATATTCCTCGCAGTCGAAGAAAT
Source organism: Sussaba pulchella (assembly GCA_963971145.1). Classification (NCBI taxonomy): domain Eukaryota; kingdom Metazoa; phylum Arthropoda; class Insecta; order Hymenoptera; family Ichneumonidae; genus Sussaba; species Sussaba pulchella. The sequence continues at coordinate 13,578,041 of OZ020166.1, forward strand.
AATGATATAAAGTGGGCGATCTGTTTCTTGGAATGAATATTATTAATTGATTAATTATCAATTGAACTCGGATATCGGTTGTATCGATAATGAGTGCAATAATGTGAATAGCTCCGAGAGGCGCCGGGAAAAAATTGTAACAATCGAGTCATTGTTCGGGCGTTACATTTATTTCGTGATTTGTGAGGATTAATGTATTTTGTATGATCAGCGGGGAATTATTGAACGACAGTTATAAACGCACAGACATGACCGGGCTGCTCGCTGACGTAGATTGTGTATAATAATCATTAATTTTCAACTGCCCTCGTCACTTGTACGTAATGTACGCAACATTTTATTTCTCGGCTCACTATAGAGGAGGATATGTAATGGCAAAACAAATTGTTATAGGGATTTTTATGTCAACGTGTTAATTAAAAAAGGTATCAATATGTCTGGAAAATAGATTTGAGGAAAATGTCCTAATGTGTGTGTATGTGCACGAAGGTTTACCACAAATTCGAAGAAAACAGTTAGCAAGTTTTAACTTTTAGCTTGTTTAAAATATACCGGGTAGTTTAATAAGTTCCTGCGATTTCTTTAGTCTCTTTGTCTCCAAGCTTTTCTTTCTTTTCATTATTTTCTAAATCCAATTCCATCGAATTTCAGTGATGCTTTTAATTCCTAATAAAATAAATGAAAAAAAGGAACGCGAGGACTTTTTAGACGTCCTGATATAACGGATTAAATGACGAATCGTATGGCGACGTATCGATACATCACGAAATGGTTGGAGAGCCATACGAATAACCCGAACAGAGTACACAAAGTACGGAGTGGTGTAAAAGTCGTGGGCTGGGCATTCGTTTCAACAATAAATATAGAATCTCGATGGGCGCATAACGCGTCGCGGTGCGTACGGCGTACCGCAGGCGCAACATCCGGTCGGCACCGCAATTCTGGCGGTTCGCGCCATTAACCGTAAGAACTTTCTCTCCCTCCGCGCACTGCGAACGCATCTCCAACGTCATCGCGCGCACAAACTCCCTCGCGGCATTTCCCTTTCGGCCGATCTTTCTCTCGTTCCGCTTCCCTTCGTCTCTGCCAGCCGTTCGGAATCCGGTCTTACTTCTATTTCGAGATTTCGTACGATCCTCCATCCTCGTCGCATTTTCACTTCCAAACGAATGCGCGTTCAAAGACCGCAATTGCAGCGACGTTCCAACTTCGACTGTCTACGATGAAACGGCCCGACTGTGTGTAAGCGCGTGCGTGTGCGACGTCGAACGACCGTCATTTGCGTGAAAGAAAAAGCTTCGCTGGCAAAACGCATTCGAACAAAAATACCGGAACCTCTTTCGTTTCCTTCGTCAAGTCGGGGCTGTTTAGCTGGAGGGGAAGGACGTGGGGTCGTACGAAGACTGGCTGTGGTGAGATGACATTTTTGGATTTTGAGAAAAAGAAATTTGGGTTTGTGGATTGTAACGGATTATCATCGCAGCCATATGTGGTCGGAGTTTTTGATGATTTTTTTTTCAAGTTAATAAAAGTGTGTAATAATTATTGTTACTATCATACAATAATAATTGGAAAACGAGATACAATAATAATAGGGATTGAAAGATAGCCCTTGACCAGGGCCCACGGGTTATTCTATAATAATAATAATAATAATAATAATAATTTTATTATTATTATTACTATTACAATAATGACAAAGTAAAATTTCTTCTTACGCTCTATGATTTTGATGATTATAATTTACAATAACAATTTTTTAATAAAATAATAATAATTATTATAATAATATTAATAATTATTATTATTATAAATAATTATTAATAATAATAATAATAATAATAATAATAATAATAATAATAATAATAATAATAATAATAATAATAATAATAATAATAATAATAATAATAATAATAATAATAATAATAATAATAATAATAATAATAATAATAATAATAATAATAATAATAATAATAATAATAATAATAATAATAATAATAATAATAATTATTATTATTATTATTATTATTATTATTATTATTATTATTATTATTATTATTATTAATTAACTAATTAACTAATTATTTATTATTATTATTATTATATTATAGTAATATATAGTATGGTATTGTATTATTATTATTATTATTAATTATTAGTATAAAAATTATTATAAACTGTGCGAAGAAATTTAACACGTATTGCAAATAAAATACCGTAGATGGTATTTCTCTGTCTGTGAAAAAAAAACGCCGATTGCACAATGCAGGAAAAAATGGCGGAAGCTTGATGTTCCACTCTTTGCTCTTGAATCTACTATAGGTCTAGAACTGTCGAGCGTCATTCGCAGCGTTTGAAGTTTGGTTCGTTGTCGTGGTGGTTTGGTCGCCACGACGGAGTGTGTTTGAAGTTAAGCCTCGGAATTTACCAGCACAAACGCAGGCTGCCGATGTGTGCATGACGATGCTGAACATATATATTTAGTACCAAATTTCCGGGGACAGTTCTTGATCGACAACGGTGACATCTATCGTTACACTGTACACCAGACTGGGGCGAAATGGCACAGAGACGTGAATTTCGTATTGCAGTGTGTTTGAGCATCTCGTTTGCCAGCGTCGTACATTGGCACCGTTGATTACACTTTGTAACTACGTGTGAACCAGAATCGTGGAGTCGTATAACTTGTTTCTAACCGTGCTTCGTACGTGGAAACACGTGTGAGACAACAGAACGACGTGTTTCTCTATTCTACCGGTTTGGAAGCAACGTCACGGCGTATTTCGGCGGTTTGGGAATCCCTATAGGCTCTCTTTGACTTACAATTAGACTTCAAGTTTGACTCTGAATGATTTCTATTTTTATTTTCGTCGTAAGATCGATATTAAAAAAATTATTTCTTCGTAATCCAATTTTTAATTATTTTCTTTATTGAAGTTCAATTTTTTTTACATCCGTTGATGTTTAATCGTTCCTCCAAAAAGTTACTCCGATCAAAAATCGCGACAATTATATTTTGGAATTAATTTTCATCGCCCCGACAAGAAGTTTTGTTCCCACTTTATTCTTAAAATTCTGTGGCTTCGAAAAAAAAAAAACCATCCCCGAGGACGTCGTTCGAATCGCCGAACAAACGAAGATAATTCAAACCTCGTTAGTCGACATCGTTGTGCTCGAATCGAATCTGGTGAATCGAAGGTCTTACCCTTCGTGCGAGATTTAACTCGGCAGCTTGAGCGCATGACTCTGCCGATAACAGCTGCGCCTCTGCCTCAGTTCATTCGCGGACCAACCGCGTCTACAGTGCACACCTCGTGCTCGTGAAGAATATACGGTAATTAACTGTGCCGCGGACACCGTATAAAAGAGCGTCTTCGAGCGAGTGAAAGAAAAAGAAAGGGAATGAAAAGAAATGAAAAAAAAAGGTGCAGAGCGCTGTAGAAACGAGGCTTCGCACATGACAACGGGACCAAAGTTATTTATTCAGCACGAAGTGTCGTCGGGACACAACAACGCAACGGATCGCATGCCCACCGGGTCGAAGGAATTTAAGGACTTGCGACCATTTGCGAGATTTAATTGAATTTAATATCTCTTTAAATAATTTCATCTGAATTCACGGTACAGAAAAAAAAAAGAATTTTTATCGTACTCCATTTAATTAAATCAGTCATTCGAATTAAATTTCTCTTTATTATTATTATTATTATTATTATATTTTTTTATAGATCTTCGGTTTTTGAACTCAAGTATATCAGAATTAGGAAGTTTTTGGTTGATTCAAACATATTTATCTGGACGAATATTTTGATCGCTGGCCAGTCAAGCGGTTCGGTTTTCAGCGAATACGGCGAATACAAACGTCGTCAACCTCGCGGAGGTTATTTTTTGCCTCAATCAACATTCGGCGAATTCCGAGCCATATACGGCGAAAGAACTTCGAATCTCCCGAGGGATTCCACGGTCTTTGGGCTTCGCCGGTCCCTACAGGGTGGCAAGAATCGACCGTTGGTCCGTCGTTGTCCGGACTATGCGCGTAAGAAAACATTTTGCGAGCCGAAGCTTCGTCGGATTACTGTACGCCGAAAAATCGAAAGTCATTGCCTTTGCACATACGCGCACGCACACCCATGGACGACGCTTTCATACGTCATCGGAATGGCCGTAAGAAAGCAATTGCGTTCGATGGTATTTCGCTCGGTCGCGTTGCCGATGATCCACTCGACCGAAGATTTTCAGGATTCTACATCGTTAACTCTACCTTGAAAAAGGGTAATTTCGCTCGACAATTTTGTCACATAATTGACCTGCATTACCGGTTTATGATATTATTTCCCACAGTGTGAGGTCTGTAAGAAAGGCAGGATTGAAACAATGAAAGATTCAGAAAAAAAACACGCATAGAAAACATTTCTCTGTTCGATTTCGTATTTTAGTTCTTTCCCGCGGTTTTATGATTAGTTAGGTATGCATTTGCAAGTCGTTTCTTCGCTGTAAAAACCTATCTCCTTCAATTTTTCGAATTAATTTATTTTAATGAGTTTTCAGGCTCCAGAAATGAATGTTTTAGGAGGCAAAAAAATTCGTTTCAGATTTGAACTTGGCAGACCAATCTTCAGCGGTCCTCGGAGCTATGGCATCTACTTTATAAACGTTACAAATGTCACAAGTTACTTCAGTAGCTCTTCGACTACGACGTAAAGCGAAATAGAGCACATGTTAAAACCGAGTTTTTTTTGCCTCTTGGAACTTTTATTTCAAAAGCCTGCAAATTAATGACGATTCATCGATTCGAAAAATTAAAGCAGATAAGTTTGTCGCGCAAGAAAAGGACTTGCGAATGCATATATCTATTCTACCTGAAATATCACAAAATGGCGGGCAAAAATGAAATGCAAGAGCTGCTGGAATTTATTACAGAAACTAATATACATGAATTAATATTTGAATAAATAAATTAATGACTCCTCAATAAACAGAGACGACAGCACGATGGTGATTCGCCAATACGAGGCTACGTACAATCCATCGCGGCGAGTAATCCGTGCTTAGACCGCGCTAACATTGACGAAGATCTACGTGTAGTAGTTGTGTACAAGTTTCGTCGTATCTACAGTCTTTCATGTTCTTATTCTCTCATCGATACTCTTCTTCAAGCATCGTGGATGCCTCGAAGCTAAAAACTTTTTGTTTGTCTTTCTTTTTCTTTCGTTCTATTTTCGCGTTCTTCTTTGTCTCGATTAATCCCAATCGGTCTTCGAGGTTTACCGGACTTCGTTCCTTATTTGCGTTTCGCGATCGAGAGTGATCGAGACCGAGAAAGAGACAAAAGTATCGACCCGCAGTCAAGTGGACGAGTGTGCAGCTCCACACGTACAAGGAGCTGCAATCTCGCGATGGCTCTCACGACCGCGGGATTTAATACGCGCAAGGTAGAATCCGTAACCGAGCGGAACGATTCCGAAGAGGTACGAACTACGTGTAGCTATATACAATACTATCGGCATCGACGACGACGACGACGACGACGAGAACGACAACGACGACGGCTAGTACGTACCTTAATGGACTCACGCAAATGTTCGATGGGATCTGTACAAAGTACCAGTGGTAAGTACAGTACGTCTCTGACATACGGGACATTCCGGACCGAATCGACGTACATTCGTCAGACCTATGACAGCCTCAAATCCATTTTATTATAAAAATTTTCGATCAATGTTATTTCCCGTAGAGAAAGTTTTATGTGAATATTTAAGGAATCAATTATTATAGAATTTTCGGGTGTGAAAAGTGTTAGGGAAGTTTTTTTTTAACTGTGAAACAAATCAATGGCACTCGGGTCGATCAGATTTTGAGTGATGAGAGAGAGGTGAGAAATTGTTTGTTGAGTTGTGTCAAATTTTGTGGTCGACTTGAAGGGAATTTCCCTGTACGTGGCTTTAGCGTATGTATGTACATGGGTAATCTATGTAAGAGATTGAAACGACTGTACGAACCGTTACGTAAGTGAGCGTGAACGATAAGTGGTTCGATATAGTTCGTCAAGTGAACTAATAGGATGCGACTGCTAGGGACATGGCTTACCGTGACTACGTCCTATACGAGATAAATGCCTAATGCGGCTCACGATCGTTGGAATTGTCGCGAAAAAAGAGAGAGAGAGAGAGAGCATATTTTTTGCAATTCAATTTTATTTCATACACATTTTCAAATTTTCTACAATTTAACTGCATTTAATTTGATTCATGCATCTTTTACAATTCAAATACGTTGCGAAAAATTGTTTAATCAATTTTTTCATTCAATTACATACGCATTTGAATATTTTACTATTGTAGTTTTTTTTTTTAGATTTTATTATCGCGTACGTAATGCACGTATTTTACTTCTTAAGCATTGTAAAAAATTGTAGAGTACTTATTGTAATATTCCGCATAATTATACAGGCAGTTTGTTACCGAGAGTGCCACCCGGCGATCCCGCGCGAATACGAAAATGAGAGATCGGTTTCGTAACACCCCCGGGCGCTGCAATTAACTCTCGTTCGCTTACTTTATTGAGACACTCGGACGAGATAAGCAAAGTAAGAACGAAGCATTTTTTTTCACGTTAATAAAAAAAACCTAACGTGGGTTCTCGAACAGCGTACATCATGGGCGAAGGCGTGCTGCGGCCATTTATTCGACGGTCAACAATCGTTCGCTTATCAGTTACTGCAATCTTGAAATTTCGCCGTAACGTCGGCCAGAAATATATCTGCCTTCTACAGTCTACACGATCGGGTTTTCCCCTATCACTGTGCCTTACATTACAATTGTTTATTTCAGCTCAATAAATCATTTTAAAGTCAAAAGCTTGATCAACAGATTTGGTATCATTTTCTTGTTTTTAAATTATTAATAGTATATTTTTATTTTGCAATAAACTCTATTACAATAATAATAATAATAATATCATTATATATATTATTATATTATATATAATATATATATTATATATCTATTATTATATAATATATATATATTATTATTATTATTATTATTATTAATAATTAATTATTATTTATTATAATAACAATTAATTATCAATTATAATTTTATATAATTATAATAATTATTATATATAAGTAATAATAATAATAATTATTATTATTATTATTATTATTTATTTGTTCTGCATTGATATCAGAAAAATATTTTATTTCCCATCAGTTGTAATCTGTATTTTTATTTTTCACATTCTTATCTACCTATAACCTCATTCCATGCACTTTTGCGGACTTCACATTATTGATATTACCATATCTGTATCATATCTCACAGAAGCGTTCGGTAGAAGTCACGTTTCAGCCTATATTTGTATGGCCACGTGTCAATAAAAGTGCGTCATCCGCTTTATCGTGCATTAACGGGGCGCAATGTGAATAAATCCTTTCACAAAAGGGCAGATGGGCTTCGGGGTACCCACCACGCCTGGTGCAGAAACAACGTGGAGATAAGAAGTCGCGAGAGGCTCGAGTTAGTTCACCAAACATGTATACGAATGTGCATGACGCAGTGTGGTACGAAAGGAGATGAAGAGCGGAGCTCGTTTTTATCGGCATCGCCCGGATGGTTTGGAGAGTCGAGCGTGCGGCAAAAAGGGGTTAACGTCGAAACCCTCGTGCTTTTGGAGTAGGAGAGACTGGGGCCGGAAGTCACAGGGGTAGGTTGTAACAGTGCGTATATTTCCCGAACGAAGGTAGGAAAATGAATGGTCACAATGTAATAATAAACGTACATGACAAATTAAATAAAAACAATTAATCATAGTATTGAATTTCCGTTATCATTATAATGAAGTACTAGTGGTTGACGTCACTCAAGCTGGTGGCACCACATGGTCAAATCTACTCGAAACCGATTATAAACTGGACCTTTATAACCAAACCGGTTAGAAAAATGTACAAAAACATCGGAATAATCAATCAACGAGATCCCACGAAAAGATTGTGACCCCATTTATCAAATCGCGAAATATTCAAGTTTTTGCGCAAAATGTTACAACCCACCCCGGTGTCCCCTAACTATCTTCATCCCGGCGCCCTGGTATCGGTATGCGTGGAAGCTGAACCGGGGCTTGAGCGAGGGGGGAGAGAGCGCATAGGACGGAAGCGCTGTAGAGGTGATTCGGGGTAGGCATGTTTGCCAACTTCTTCGTGAAAGGGGGAAGTTCACTGCGCGTTTTACGGTCGTCCATTCTGACCAGACCGCGGGTATATAGAGTCACGTCGTACAAGTATGTGCGCACTTGAGTTGCTCTCGTCTGACGAGCAACTCCACGAGAAGGACGACGACGAAGACGACGAAGACGGCGACGTGGAAGCTGGAGAATGAGGCTCGCAACGAGAATGTTCGTATGATCCGAACGTGTCGTATCGTTCCTCTGTTATGTACAGCAGCAGCGGCAGCGGCATGCCCAGACGAGCTACCGTTTGGCCTGGCCAGGCATGTTTGTTCGTGTTACCTATAGATATGTACGTCGTCCACTCCGAGCGTCGGCCCCATACTCACCTCCGAGAGGAGGATGAGGGCTTCGAATCGATACACCGGAGATTCGAGCCTGCGACTCTCCATTGTGGACCCATTCCTGTATCGATCCGACATTGTGTACCTTAATTTACGCACCAATGGAATCTGCATGCACAAACGTTGAATTGTTTCAATATCGAATTTCTAGAAATTCACGCTCGTATCTGGAGAAGTGAAATCATGAGGATTTTGCGAGAGCGAGTTAATTTGATGTTAAATCAGAGGGATGAAACAATAATTATAGCATTTGATGATAGATTTGAAAAGGAATGAGAATATTTTTCAATGGTGAAGGAAAGCGTGAGATTTAGATGGTAACACTAAAATCGCTCAAACTGTCAAAACGACTGGTTTCATTAAAAAATGAGAAAAAAAAAAAATGCCAAGATATATAACATTGCTTTTCCGCGGAATTTTTATCCCGACATTTGTTACAACATCAAAACGATCAGATTTATCAATTTGTTATCCCCCCTTCCCCCCTTTTTTCGCCAAGAACCGGGGAACAATTGACCGCACGTAAATGTGTCGGCAGTTCTAGTGTTAAATGGAACAATCAAACAAAAATTGTCATAGAAATGACAATTCTCAAATAAAAATCTACAATTCCCATCGGAACGTCGTTCAGGACCTTGCGTTGTCAAAAATACATTTCAACATATTCCTCAAACATCTCCCCCACGAAAAAAAAAAAAAAATTGCGCGAGTGCCATCGAAAAAACTACAACGCAGTGATTTTCTTTTCCATAAAAATCTGGTCAACGAGAAAAAAAGATATTCGAGAGTTATTCTCACGTACCCTATTATCGCGTTAAAAAGCAATAATCCAAAAGTTCGGACCACCCGGTGCCGAAAAATCTTCGAACGTGTTTTTCTCGCAGCCTTCCGCGCGCAATCATAAATAACCGCGCGGCTGTTCCACCCACGCTACGTGAAAGAACTCATACACCGCCGCGCTATTACCGCTCTATGGTTTTTTATGTTAGAACCCGAGCCACGAAGGTGGGTTAATCGTGAAGGATCGGAGAGAAGAGGGCGTTTGATGATGTCCGGAGTTCTTACGACGCGGTACGCCGGCTCCGGGCTTACTATACATAGTACAACGAAAGAGAAGGACTGCTTGATACACGCGCGCGCGCGAGCGCGCGCGGGAGTGGCTCTCCTCTCCTGAAAGGGTTTTTTTTCTGTTCCGTGGGCGCTGTGTTCTCTTCGCGGTGAACAAGCGACGGTGCGTTGCTCGTTTTCCCCCTCTGTATGCACACTGCACTTCGTTGCTCAACACACAGCCCAACATCCCTAAAATAATAACGCCCCCCCCCCCCCCCCGCCCCCTCCGGCCCCCGCCCTAGCTGCATGACCATCAAGTGTCACTCCAGTAAAATTAGGTCTTAACAGAACACCGAGATTTTTCGTGGCTGCTGCTTTAACACCGGTTTCCACAAACACTTTTACCTCCCGGAATTACATCGCATCGTAAATTATTTTTATCCGTGATATTTTCGTTTCTCTTTTCTTGTTTTTTTCCCCGGACCAGCGATAAGATCGACAATAACGAATTGCAGTCATTGCAATTTTTTTATGCGTTGACTATTATTGCCAGGAATACGATAGCGGGTACGGACGCCGTCGCGTTAAATCCGAGGTAACGACGAAGTTACATATGCACGTGTAATAAGCTGAAAGAAACGTCGCGAAAAGCCCTCGGAGGTCCACGCCCGAGGGTCGTCGGGTCAGTACGAATGGAATACAAAGCCTCGTTAAATCGGTACAAAAATAGAAATAATGATAATGATTATGAAACAAAAAAATTAAAAAATAACATCCATGAATTATAATAATAATCCACGACTGAAAATTATTATTATGATTATTGTTATTGTTGTTGTTTTTGTTGTTGTTGTTGTTATTATCATTATTATTATTATTATTATTAAAAATCAGTAAAAAATATAATAATAATAACAATAATAAAGTATAGTATAGAATAGTGACGAGTATGAGCGCTCGAAAGAACTCACAATCAGTGCTGGTCACTGCTCCCATGCACGCACACGAGTGTAGTCCACGGGTTTCGAGCTGCTGCTTCGCTGCAACAGGGTCAGCTGAACTCACGTAGGTACATATAAGCTGTAGTACCTATATTCCACGGTGAAATGCTCGTTCCGTGGCTCAAGCTCGGCCAAAGCGATAAATACACCTACTACACAACTGCGTCAAGCGCAACCCGAAAGGAGAGAATATTGTGTTGGCTCGGGTTCTGGGTTCTACGTGGGACGAGATTGCGTGTCCGGCACTCATCGTTCGTCTCTATTCCCCATCCACTGTCCTGCAGTCCGACGAACTTCCTATCGTTGCCACGAAAGTCTAGGTTCAAGCCCGAACGCGGACACGAGCCGTGCTCTATTGACACTACGAAACTGTGAAATTATGAAATCTCATACACCTCACGTTGAATCGTAAAAACGCTGTTGCGACGTTGTTTAAACGTTTTTAGTTATAATTATTCTTATTATTATCATTATTATTATTTTCAACCAGAACTCGGAATGGTAATACTTTACAGACGGCCTCTCGACATTTTCCAGCTAAACATTTTCTTCCTGCAACATCTGCGACTGTGGAATAATAATAATAATAATGACAATAATAATAATAATAATTAATATATAATATAATAATTATTATTATTATTGTTATCAATATTATCATTATTATTATTATTATTATTATTATTATTATTATTATTATTATTATTATTATTATTATTATTATTATTATTATTATTATTATTATTATTATTATTATTATTATTATTATTATTATTATTATTATTATTATTATTATTATTATTATTATTATTATTATTATTATTATTATTATTATTATTATTATTATTATTATTATTATTATTATTATTATTATTATTATTATTATTATTATTATTATTATTATTATTATTATATTATATATTAATTATTATTATTATTATCATTATTATCCCGAAGTCGAAGATCGTACAAATAAAAGTTAGAAATAATAATGATAATTAGTATCATCGTTATATATAATACTATAATTTATTTCATGATAGTAATATTATTATGATAATAACAATCATAACAATAATGTCGACCTCTCGTCAGTATAATTGTCATTCTAAAGTTCTGTGATTTAATAATCATTTATGCGAAAATGGAAAATATCATCAAAAAGATTTCAAAAAATAAATACGTATTCCCTTCAACTTTCAGGTGTCAGTCAACGGATAATCAAAGATTTCCATTGAAAATCCACGGAGTTTCCAATCGATCGAAAATGTTCAAACGAAATTATCATAATCCATCGGATTGACTCCATCTTCGATGACCCCATCGGATCGCATTGGATTGGGTCGACGTTGGATTATCGGAAACGCATAATCGGCTTACCCGTGGATAAGGGTGGGAATTGTCTCTCGCCCACGCGCGCATACGCGCGAGCAACGAATTTGAAATGCTACGGCGACCACAACACTCGAAATAACTGCACGTTATTCATCATTATACGAAGCACGAATAATTAATGAACCTCGTAGCGGAGGAAGTTCCGTAGGGCGGGTCACGGGGAAAGGGAAACGAAGAGTCAAACGGCCACGATTCCCTTCCATCAGTCGGTAATGACATACGTTTGCCGCACGGTGTACGGGTGTGCGTGCAATTGCGAAGGTGTTGGTAATTCGTTGCCCATGGAGGTCTCGTACATGAAAAAATGGTTGAATCGTGGGCCAGGGTGGAGAATTGAATATGCGTCTCGCGGTGCGTCGATAAACTCCGCGCGCAAAGATACGAATGAAAAGGGAAAGGGAAAGGGGCATTGCGGGAAAAACATCAAAGAAAATATTTTTGCAGCAACGTGCGGACTCTCGCATTTAGTAGTAGGCAGAGAGCGAGAAAGCGAAAGAGAAAGAGAGAGAGAGAGGGAGAGAGAGATAGAAATGCCTGCTACTAGTAATCGTGCTGAGCCGCGACACACATCAGAGCAAAGACGAAGTCGACCGTCAAGTTCCACGTCGAAATTACGGAGAGAGCATTATAACTACGTGCACCGCGAGGCCGGGGATTCCGCGTTACACCGTCTTCTCTCTCTCTTTCTCGTATAATTACATCTCGTTCGCGCATAAATTATAACACAGTCGAGTGCGTGTGCGCTGCTGCTGCTGCCGCTGTTGCAGCCTATGGTGGTGTGTTAGCTCCTCGGTATATTATGTCACACACCACGTGAAGTGCCCAGGCGTCGTGCGTTTGCGGTAGAGGAAAAGAACTTAAGGTCTTTTTTTTTTATTTTTCGTTTTTTCTAGAATCCGTGCGAAGAACTTTTACAGTCTCGAAGCCGGGACCTCGAACGAGGCTTTTTCTTCGCGCACACAAGTTGCAGCCTCGTGGTTGCATGACGTTCAACAACGTTGAACCGCACCGTATACGGCACAAAGTCCGTGGGGTACACAAAGATATGTGTACATACGAGAGCATTCGAGGCATGTGTGTGTGTGTGTGTGTGTGTGTATGTGCGCGTGTTAGTGTGTCCGCTTCTGCAGTGGTTGCAGCGTTTGCGCGAGGTTGCATTAAAGCGGGCGAAAGCCGCAACTCGATGAACGTTTTTGTATGCGTGTAGGTGTGCATGTACGACTATCGGTGGCGACCCCGCGCGTGTAATTTGCGTGCGGGCTGATGTACAATCCAGGTATGTACCTACGTACGGCGATGGTCATTAACGGTGTTTATGGGGACCGAGGAGACAAGGCGTTCTATTGGGCTCCGGCTGAACGTTTGTTCGTGAATACGTGGGTCGTCGTTGCCGCGTGCGCTACACGGCTGCTGAGCTTCTGTTTTCAACCGCCATTTTGAGCCGAAGGTCCTTGCATACGCGCAACGTCAAATGGCGTCTGCACGGGTGACGGATGATGGCGTTTCGGAAGCTTCGTACGCGGATACAGTGGAGTCTTTATTTTCTTCCGTACGGGTTTATGCGCATTTTTTCGTGTCAGTTTTTTTTTTGGCTCATGGAGAGTCCATAGAGGGCTTATCCGGACGTGGGTGAATCGAGTAAACAAGCCGCGATCACTTTATTTGTGTATTTTTTATAAAATATGTATACTCCCAAGTGGAGGAAAAAGATATAAACTATATATAAAAATTGAGAGTATCGGGCATATGTTATTTATATGCAAACTGTGAATAATCTGCATAGAATCTATACGCATGAGTCACTTGTTTATGTCAAAAATGACAGCTGTCATCTCGAGTTTCGAGCTATACATATGATTTATGTATAGTTTGCATATGACAAACATATGCTCACTACTGTCAATTTTTTGTATGTAGTTTATATCTTTTTTCTCACTTGGGTCAATATTTATCCGAATAAATTAGCTTTTTTCTGGACTCTATTATCAGTGTCCGAAGTTCCGCGCACGAACGTTGGCTCTCAGACCGAAGACGGAGACGCAGAACATTCACGTGCCTCAGATTCAATCCGTTCTGCGGTGCGTATACGACGTGGTATTGCGGAGACCACGTTGGGAGTACGGAGAAGCTCCTGCGGTTCTCGCATTATGCATGCGTTATGCCCGCACACTGCAAGCAGGAGGGGGGGGGGGGGGTCAGGGCAGGACAAATACGTTTTAGGACCGCCAGATAACCGAGAGATAGCTGGCTCGACTGCGATGGCGGTACATTAATGCAACCGACGTACGCGCGTATTTACGCGCCCCGTATTCACATGCGTGGGCGGTAGATCGATATCGAAGAAGCTGTATAAAAAATTGATTGAAAATCGACCAATGCTGGCGCGGTTTTAGGATAAGAGGCTCACCCGAGAAGAGGCCTGTTTGCGCCCATTTCAGGTTTCGTTTTCTAAATGGAAACTGAAATATCAACGCCCTGCGCGTGGTGTCAGATATCGGGGCCAGAGATGTCATCAGTGCTGCCAAGTTCGGGGTGAATCTCTTATTTTTCTTATAACGTGCATTTATAATTTTTTGAGATAATCATAATCATTTTTTTCTTTTATACGGCTTTATTGTTGCAACATTCGGAATGAAGACAGTCTCTCGTTAATCATATAAATATTATTTTTATATAAACCTGCCTCCGTTACGAAGTCCATGGGCTTATATTTAGGTATACAATATGAGAATCTTCACACGGAAAAATTAAATACAAGCCTATGGGCTTCTTATCAGAGAAGCCGGTAATTTATTCTGACCTGCTAACTCTATCGTACTTCCAACTTTGCTACGCGACGCACTTGATTTATTCTTCTGTCGTTTTTTCGTAATTGTTTCCGATCGTCGTCTGTCAAAAATATCCTTAAGCCAATAATCTCAATCAGCGAGCTGCGAGACTTCATTGCGAAGACAAATATTTCATCTTATTTTTTCAATTTATTTTTTATTTCTTCGTAATTTTCTTCTTTTTTTTTCTTCACGCCCGACGTAGCCGGTTTGATTTTCTGAAGCGTGCACTTGTTATGCGTCTGGCGTGTAGCCGATATGCAAGGGACTCTTGATTCTTGCGAATTTTCATGCAAACGGTGTGTAACGAGCGTGGGTACCGTCGTCGCGATGTGGGTCCAACTCAGTTTGTACGGTATATTATTCGGCCCGAAACGCGGTAATATGAAAAGAATTCGCGACGCCGAGGAAAGCTCTCTCTCTCTCGACATTCATCCTTATGATGCAAAGCGCGAGGCTCTCGTTCCACTGAAATAAGTTGAACACGTACGTTTATCCCGTCTCTTTTCATCCGCAAAAAAATATCGTTGCGAAAAAAAAAAACGTCTTCGAAAATGCTGAACCAAAATTCATAAATATTTCTCAGTGTGGAATTTCGTTATTAAAAAATTTAATTACGCTCTTTATATCTCGGGTTTTTTAATTCTCTTCGCAAATGTGTCATTAGTTGAGTCGCTCTCGCAATACCGAATGAAGTACCGAGCAATGACGCGGATTATTCATATCCAAAGAGTCTCTCGTGGGATGGATTCGAGAGTTGCAATTACTCGCAGATTTTTTAAAGTTTATTTTTCATTTTGACGACAAATTCGAGTGTGTCCGGGCTTTAGAATTTGACAGTGATGATAAAACGCGTGTGAATCGATTGTGCGAGTAGGTTAGCGGCTCCCGCCGGGCCGCAACCCCATCGGGTTGATGGCACCCACCGGCGCGCACCGTTTTTATTGCACGACTCGTTAATTTTTCTAGTGGCACTCGACTAACCCCTCGGGGAACTCGCTCTTCTCGAAAAATAAAGCACTTTATCGATACATAAGGTCGGCGGGGAGTCCGTACGGTGTTCATTTATGCCGCGCTGAAACAGTCACCGGGGATTGGTAGGAAATAAAAATATATATATATGTCACGCAGAGGCGTTTGACTTTTGAATGCGAAGACGCAATCAAATGTTCTCGTTTCTGAGAAACTGCGAATGAAAATAATAGAGCTACGAAGCGATTTCGTGTTCCGTACGGCGTTGAGTGATTGTTTCAAGTGCACGAGAACGAAACTGTAAGCTTGAAAAAAATATATCTGTAACTTTTTCATTTTCAAACTACAAACGAATCTGTCCCGCTAAAATCAACTACAAACGGTTATAAATGATCAATTTGGCTTCCGTCAGAGTCGGGGGATTATGTTTCTTTCGAATTAACTTTTTTTGGGTTTTACTCCAGAGGAAAAAAAAAATCCTACTAACAACTACAGACCAAAATCTTCAAGAATTGAAAATAAATAATTTCAGTTGTTTCTCTGTAACAGGTCTTAATTTCGATGCTAAAAGTTCGACAAGAAAAGTTACTTCGAAGCTGGGATATTACCATTTAATTTTCACGGTTAAAAACCACGTTAACTTTATGAAGAAGCCAGAAAAAACGTTTTTCTTGTTTCGTTTTTTTTTCTCAGTCGTGCCATTTGGCCCCGGGTTAGTCGATGGCGTCCGCGAAAAAAAAAACCAAACGCGATTCGATGCAACGCTCGTTTCAGCCGGATAGATATTTATCCACGGTGTGATATCCGAACCCGCGAGCGACGTTGCCCGCTATTTACGTGCAACGCTCGAACCTAGGAGCGTCGAGAGACGGAACGGGTTCGTTAACCGTGGTCACGTCGGTTAGCCGCAAGCTACCGTGCTTACGGAACATTGTGGCACCGAGCCGCGGAGAAAATCGACGAAAAACAGATGTTTCGCCACCTTTCACGTTGTTCCTCGGTCCGTCGTTCGTTTCGCGGTCGGGCCCTGCTCGTCGTTTCGATTTCACCGACGTTGACGGAAAACACCGCGAACTTTTAGGTGCTTGCGTGCTTTTTGCCTTCGATGGCTTTTCGCCATCTTCGCAATTGTTTTGATGAACTTCGTCAGGCCAGTTTGTTCGAATTGAAAATTTTTATCGTAATTACAACAGCTCGTGGTTGAGCAATCATCGAATTTTCAATTACTTCGAAGTACTTGAATTTCGTGGACGTTTAATATATCGAGAAAAATTTTTATATGTGACTTCGATTGAAACTCATCCTTTTTTCTGCTTATTTACATGCTTGAAGTCGCGAATTTCATTATCACGTTTGATTGGCGCTCATATTTGATTTGAAAAATTAATCAGTGCATTTGACAAATTATCGTGCAATCGTTCCGACTATTTCATTGAAGTTAATAATTGTCATTATTTTCAAGTGAAATTGATAAAAATAAATGAATTAACAAACCGGACGTTGCCAAATGTCTGTAATAGAGGGCGTCCCCTCGTCCCCGTCGTAAAAAATTCTCGCCGACAAAAAGAACGATTGTTCTTCGATTATAACTCTGGTAACTGTATTAATTAGCGAGACGACCCTTCTTGCCCGGGGCGTTCTGACACGATGATTCTCCCCCTCGTCTTACAATCCACCGTCCTTCGGTTTGTTCCTCGTCTCTCGTTATTCTCGAGCCTACGAACGTCGTACCTACGTTCGATCGTTTCGGGAAATACCACTCGCTATCTCACCCATCAAAGTTCATGATCGTCGCTTCCGAACGACTTTTGCTCGTGCCGGAATTTTCTCATTACCGCTTCCTAACTTTCCAATTTAACGACTATTCGACCTCTTAACTTCTAAATCAAACGACAAACGACTCGAAAATTTGACCTTGGATTTACAACGAGATATAATGAAAAATTTCCACTTCGTCAGAAAAAAAGCTCAATTTCGATTTATCATCTATCAGCAGATATATCAAATTTTCTTCGTCGTTCAAAGCTGATAAAAAAAAAATTGAAAAAACTTTCTATACAAAAAAGTTCACAATCATCGCAAAAATCGATATCTCAATGTAACACCAAGATCATGAAACGACATTATCACTTATCATCGCCCGTTTCCCGTTATCTCGAATCACAGGTTCGGTCAAGGATTATGTAATCACGTGGTGCCTACTCGTATCGAACAATGATCAATCGACCAAAGAACCTCACATACGCGTGCTTTCAGGTGAATTCTATCGAGCGTTACGAAATTCCTTTATTAGTCCGAAGTCGGTAAGCACCGGGTGGTACCGCGCCCCTTTCGAGGCGATGGCTTATCCCGACGAAAGCTCGTTCGTGTTGTACGAAAGCGCAC
The DNA here is from genome assembly GCA_963971145.1 of Sussaba pulchella. Lineage (NCBI taxonomy): Eukaryota > Metazoa > Arthropoda > Insecta > Hymenoptera > Ichneumonidae > Sussaba > Sussaba pulchella. The sequence goes on from OZ020166.1 coordinate 13,596,242, forward strand.
GGAAAGTATGTCATTACGACCACGCGATGAGGCGTGTCTGCACTTCGCAATCACGAATTTTTCTTTCTCTTACTGCGAAACGGTTTTTGAAGAATTGAAAAAGAAAACAACGAATATACATGAAAATAACAATCATGAACTAATTCGGTATGAAATGTAACGCACGCAAGAAAACTCTGGGTAACGATCATGTGAAAGTCTTTATTATTTCAGAGGAATAATAATGATAAAAATAATGATAATAATGATAATGATAATAATAATAATTATTATTATTACATAATAATAATAATAATAATAATAATAATAATAATAATAATAATAATAATAATAATAATAATAATAATAATAATAATAATAATAATAATAATAATAATAATAATAATAATAATAATAATAATAATAATAATAATAATAATAATAATAATAATAATAATAATAATAATAATAATAATCATTATTATTATTATTATTAATTATTAATTATTAATTAATTATTATTAGTATTATAATTATATAATATATAATTATAATTATTTATTATTATTATTATTATTATTATTATTATTATTATCATTATTATTATTATTATTATTATTATTATTATTATTATTATTATTATTTTTATTATTTTTTAAACTACCATTTTTATTTTTGTTGTTGTTGTCGTTGATATGATTGTTGGAAATCAATATTTCTTGCATCAAACGAATTTCCGTGGTATCGAGGAGACTTAACTCAATTCAGAATTATTTCAAGATCGACCACGGGTATCGAATGGACGAGGCACGCGATGAAAGATATCTGTGAAGCAACGGCAGTACACCTACATCAACGTGGACATTGTGAACTCGAGAGGTGGCCGGACACGTGGGCAAACGTGAAATCGTCGTGCCGGCGTTTATGTGGGAAGAGCGTGGAAGCCCAACGCGAAGACGTGGAGAAATAATAACGAACGAAGCTTGTCGTATTATATGCTCCGGTACGAACGAACCGCGGATTGGTTACTTTCACAATTGAAGAAACTAGATACTTCTTGTCAACGTGGCGAACGGTTTGAGAAGGAAAAAAATAATCGCAGTCTCGATTGGATTGAAAATTGAATTAGCAATATGTTTTTTTTTTCTTAATCCCTAGTATGAAATTTATGTGGACAAATTTTCTTCATATTTGTCTGTCTTATTCTACGCAACATTGGAATTGTGAACTACTTTTATGTGATTGCAATCGCCAAATGAATTACGAGAAAATGAGTTTAGTTGCTATCGAGAATTGGAAACTATAGGAGGGCTGAGAAAGCGGAGCCCAATGTAAATTCCCGTCTCATTATCTCAATCGTTCATTCTTTCAAAATCCAAAGAGCAGTTTGTGGAATAAGAATAATATGGGCGCGTGATTACACCGAATAAAGTTATGACTCTTTGTTTTGGTAGCACGTTTTATCAGCCGTCCTATATTTCATAAAAAAAATAGTGTGAAACCCCAAAAGAATTTTCGTTTTGTTTTTGTTCGAGAACATAAAATTTTGTATAAATTAATGATTAATAATTGTGAAGGAAATGCAATAGAATTTTATTCGTACGTGTCGCATTGATCCGAGGATACGAATGAGACGAAGAAAAAAAAACGCGAGAACTTATGAAGAGAAATCGTCGCGAGAGCGTCGGAATCAGAAAAAAAAAATTCAAAAGCTTCGAATATGCGGCAAAAAAATCGAATGCCATTCAAAGCAGTCACGCTAAGGCGGTGCATCTATGCATCGCTTGCGGATAGAACCCGATGTGGTCCACGAGGCGTGCGAGCGAACGAATTGCACGGCCCGTGGCATAAATACGGTTGCTGCCGATAGCTATATGTGTGTTTCACGTTGCATTCCACCGCGAGGGCTTTCCACACCTCTTCTCGCGGTCTCGTCGTCGTGCACATGCCCTCCTACCGTAGCCGTTGCGGCTGTGAAGCTGCAAAGGCACGCGGTAAAGATCGATAAGTCAACGCGACCAGAAGAAGAAACGCCCGTTCGTCGCCCTCGCCACGACGCTTTTTCCCCTTTTCCATGCCCTTTTTCTCGCTTTCACCGCCATTGAGAAGTCCGAGAAAATAGTTTTCTTCCGTTTTTTTCTTCTTCCTACCCCTTCTCAATCGACGTACGGAAAATAAATTACGTTTCTCGAGCAAGAACGGTGCTTTCGAAAATCGTTGAGACGAATTATGGTTGGTTGGAAGCAACGAGCTTTTTTTTTCACGCACTTTTCAATCGAACAAAAGAGTCTGAGCAATATGTTTTTTTTTCCAGCACCTCAAACAGTCATCGACGGATCACATGAACGTAGAAACAAAAATTATTGTTACATTTATGTATGTATGATTACGAAAAATATAAATAATGATAATAATATAATGATAATGAATTATTATTCATGACAATATAATTTGAAAACTATTATTATTATTATTACTATTATGATTTGAATGTAAAAAAAAAGTGATTTTCATTTGTCCCATCTAAAAATTAGATCTACGTCGTTGTGCCAGAAAGAACGACGAAGCTTGCAAAATGAACTCAAGACGCTAAAATGACGTTCGACCAAACGTTACGCCTCGGGGATAACGCAGCAAGGCGGGAACGTGAAAACGATAAAGCACGAATCCCTTCAGCCTCGGCTAACTCCTTTAAGGTAGTTCTGGAGGTACACGTATCAGCTAAAAGTTTCGACCGCAGCGTACAGTAAAACCCAATCTCATATGATGCCGTCGGTCGAAAACTTTTGACAGAGCTTGTACTCTCTGCACGGCCTACACAATGACACCTCGTGCATGGATAGGCCCCCTACATACATAGAGCGCGGCGCTGAAAACGCGGCAACAGCGCAATTTTCCAGTATTATAGAAACTTCAAACGTATCAGTGTCCGTGAATTTTTATCAACAAATTATTGAGATAATGTCGAGCCGAGTGAGGTTTAAGGGTCGGTTTGCGAAAAAAAAAAATCTTGATCACAAATTGAAAGCTGTTGCGGCTATGTGTCGAGCGAATGCTGCTAAACGCGATAGCCTCAACGACCATAACCTCGATCAGCAACAGAAGTTTGCTGTCGAGGGGCGACGGATTGTGGATTTAAAATATCTTTCCGAGCATTTAAAGTGCATTCAGTGTAAAAAAGATATTTTTTTAAGAAAAGCAGTGGAAGAAACCCGAATGGGATTAAGTTCGATTTTACATATTTCTTGCGACGAGTGCTCGGCTATAACCCAAGTTCGCACAGGCAAAACACACATCACAGCTAAGAATAATAGACATTCTGATGTGAATACCAAAGCTGTATTAGGTATGTATATATATATATATACACGAATGAATGAAGTAAAGCTAATTCGTCATGAGGAAAACATTTATTTCAACTCCTTTCCGCAATTATCAAAACTCAGAAAAAACCCCGTTTCAAATTCCCGGATTTTGCCGCGCACCCATCCCTTCCCCAAAGCGAACACTGTTGCCGTTTCGTCACAGCTGATTGTGTCTCCGTTCCGTATCGAGTATAATAAATATTTTTTGTGAGTCGATATCTCCGAAACTAAGTGGTGGAAAATTGCGATTTTTTTTTAAATTAATCCTACACTAGTACTGCATACACCGGTGGTTTTATTTGAAAATGTATAGTTCCGTTTAGCGTCGATAATAAAAAGTGTGAATAAAGTCCTATCCATTCACGTGTTAGGTATAGGCATTGCGTACAAAAAAACCGATTTTTGATTGCAATTATCTCAGAAACTAAGTGGTGAATCGAATGAAAAATTTAGGAATCGGTTCATAAAGGTTGTATCTACACCATACTATAATTTCAGGCGATTCCATAGATTTTGACAAAACTCCAGAACTACCTTAATTGCAACGACAACTCCGGCACGATGGTGACCTCGCGCAGCTGTATACGAGAAGGCGTAAGCCACGAGTTTCAAACTTTCATTTCGTGGAAAACCCTTGAGGTTTTCTTACGACCCTCTCGACCGTTCTCCGGTTAATCCAATTTCGTTGTTCCTACGCTCGGGGGCATGAAAAGGCACGAACTTTTGTGTGTACTGCTGAGAAGTAAAAGAAAAAAAAATTAGATGCCGCAGTTTGTGGAAAATCTCTGCAGTGATCATTTGCCTGGGGCTTGATAAAGCGCGGCGAAATACGATAAAAATGATTCAGCCACTTGTGGCATATTGTCAGATACTGATTCTGTGAAACTACTATCTGATAACAACCACCTAATCATAAACAGCCACAAAAAATGATTATGCAATTTTAGAAATAATAATAATAATAATAATATTAATAATAATAATAATCATAATAATAATAATCATAACAACAACAACAATACGTCGAAATATTTGATTTTTATTAGTAAAAATAATTTTATTTTATCCACCCAACTCGATTCGAACCAAAGCAAATGCATACGAGTATCGTGATCGTAACCAATAAAACCGATTTAATTGTGTGGGGGTTGAAAAAAAAAATATATATATCGAAGACTAGCTCGGGTATTGCAATGAGATTATTTATCAATCGATAAAGTTTTGCCTTGCCGGTACTGGGTGGCAGCTGCGAACGTGAATGCAACCTGAGTCGAGCGCGCGGTAGCTGGGGGCATATATTCGCGCGTAGGACGTGTACGCGCACCAGTTCCGCCCATGCATCGGGAAAATTGGTTCGCTCGGGTTCTCCCCTTCGGACGCTTCTGAACGAGATAAGATACAAACCTCGAGGGTTACCAACGCGACTGACACGCGGTGTGCATTGGCAGATAAGTGCAAGCCCCGTCGAACGAGCCGTCGAAACGGGAACAACGACTATAAAAGTTCGACTCTGCGCGTAATTAACACATGTTTGAACTGTCTGGCGATAAACGAAAAATCTGTTTTTGCCATCGTTATTGGTTCTAGCGCCGTATTAGTTTGCTCGTGTGTTATTTTGCAACAAACATTTGTCCACGTACTTTGGTCGACCTTAATAATTGGATCTGTAACTATTGGTTTACATTTTTTTTTGTCTGAAACGAATGACGGTCATTTTAATTATTGATCGAAGACACAATGGAAATTGTAGTTGAGACGTCTTCTTCCCCCACTCTTTCTGACTGGGTTTAGGTTTTTTAGGTTCGTTAGGATAACGTTAAGGTTATCCTAACGAACGCCGTTTGTCGCAGACCAACTACGTATATGTCTGCGGAAGCGAAATAACGTTCGTGAGAGGTTTCAACACGATCGTGCTTTCGCTGATGCAGTTGCCAACAAATTAATTTTCACCTCTTTTACCGTCTCTTCTTCTTCCTTCCTTCGTGTCCTTCCGCAATAGCAATTTCGCACGACATTGCTCTCCCCGCCGTCTCAAGAACTTTATCCACCACTTTCGGTAAAATTGTCCGGCGTTAAATCAAATTCCCGAGTCGATGGATTTGAGGCACCTTAATCAATTCATTACTTTGCGTTCATTCCGACAACTCTGTTTGTAATGGCGAAATAAAAATCGCATACGGACTACCTCGAATGTCGCAGGCGGTTCTCGCAATTTGATGAACGAAATAAGATGTACACACTCGTTGGGTGATGCATAAACATTGAAACGACGGAGTTGTGAAATAAAAATAAATTGCACATTACTCAAAAAATAATAAATAAAGGGGTTTCCACGTATACAGCATGGTATACTTGAATTATAATCCTAAAAATCGTTACAGTCGAAATTCCAACGTAGGAACTTGGAATTTGACGTAGTAATACATTTTATTAACCCACAGATTTTGCACTCGTTAACACATGGAAGTATTCATATGAAAATCAAAGACGGGTCAAATTAGGTACTCGACATTCTCTCTTTTCAAATTGACGTATGATATCAGGTATCATACAAAAAAACTTGTTATGTGAAGTACAAAAATATTTTTCCCATAACTCTGAACAGCATATTCAAAAATATATTCCGATGAATTTGCAAAAATAAAGCACTTCCCTTATTTCCGAAGTAACTCGACCTAACATTAAAAAAAATTAGGGGATACAACGCCGTACTTGAAATTTGCAGGAAAATTAAAACCAATGTCCTAGGTCTCGGAAACTTCTAGAAATTAATTACTAAAGATATAGTACGAAACTCTCCATGCGCAAATCGAACTCGCACTCGACCGGCCCTTTTTCAATAAAACTAGCAATTTCGCGGATCTCGATTTGAACGAGCTATTCAACGGTGTATAATCCGAACCCTCTGAACCACAACCGACAGCCTGAGCGGTCATGAATTTCCACGACAGTTTGCTCTCGTTCGACCATCCGATAGTTGCGTGTGTCAATTTCACGCGACCGTAAAGACCGACATGGTTTTAGTTTGCATTCGTTTGTGGGATTCACGGCGTTCGAATTTTACGTTTCGGTCGATTCGACCGTGGTTTCCCCCACGATTTTCAGGACATACCGGTTCGTTAATTCCGCTGGTACGAAAATTAACCGGCGCTCGTTCGGCTCGAGAATGCCCGAGCGGGGGTGGACGATCGAAGGTGACGAGGATGAAATCGCGCTCGCACCGATGTTGAAGAAAATACGTCGCGATTTATACGAAGTTTTCCACAGCAAGTTAGCCAGTCGAAACCATGACGTCTGCTGATTTTATTCATGATTTTGTTGTTGGCTTTCTTTCGACTATTTGATACCCTTTATTTTTTGCAGAACTTTTGGATCGCCCTGGAGCTCGTGAAAATTTCGAAACTGTCCCCTGATCAAGAGTGAAAGCTTACTTCGATATTAAGTCGGTAAAACAACGAAGTTTGCTAATATTTCAGAGTAAGATATTTAATGCAACTATTTTTTTGTAATTAAAAAAAATTTTCAATCAATATTTTTTGTATTGAATAATGAATAAATAGATGGTTCAATAAATATTGCACTCTGAAACTTTGGCAAGCTTCTTTTTCTAACGACCACGTCACGAGTAAGAGTACGTTTTTACCGTCGGTTGGAGGCGCAGCTTTTAATTTTTTACTAACTCCAGGTTTCATTTATAAAAACTGTGAAAAAACAAAGATTTTTTGAGTGTTAATTGAAAGCCAAAAAAAACATAAACTGAATCGGCAAGGCTCAGGGTTTTGACTGGGCGATTTGCAATGGAATATCTCATATACATATGTACATGAATTCTCTTGACGTGTTCATACTCGAAGGAACGTCGCCTAATCGCTCAAACTTAATTGCAATATCGAGATTGACTCGTCAACTCGACTATCCAACAATCCATATAACACGCCCTCGGCTATACTTTCCAATCGGATATGCCAACGAGACGGCATGAAATATCATTGCCCACAGTTCCAACATCTTACTGTTGCTCGTCGTGTGTCGTATATCATATCTCCCCACGTTTATTGCGCCGTTTCAATTTTTCACAGTCTTCGAATGTTATTCGCACACTTCTGGTACAATGATTAGCACTATGAAAAATCCACTGCACCAAGATATCGTCGAAGTTTAATCTCGTTCTTCTTGAGACATGCTTAAAGATCATTCGGTGGAAAGTGCCAATGACTGTGCTGTCTTATCTCGAGTTCTCATTAGGCTTCTATGGTCAATTAATGTTCATATATTCTCGATATCTCATTCGAGAGGATTTCCAGGCAGTCGCCCTGCCAATATAGTTACCGAAAATAGAAAAACCGCTTGTATTTTCAACGGAAAATTTTACCCCGAATCATCGCCTACTGAGAGTTAAGCCGGAAAGTTCAAATTAGGCTTAAGATTTCATTTATTTACTTATTCATCGATTGAAACCCCGATGCAATAGAAATTTGAAAATAACCCGAATAAGAACCACCCTGATATACATTCAATCATATATTTTTCGACGAATATGATTGGGCGTTATTTCTGTAAAAAATTTACGGCCTTTCTTTAGCAGTAATACAAACATTTTTACTCTACAGAATATTATATTTTTTGTGGAACGTAATAAAATCTTAATATAAATAAATCTCATGTATTCCGTCTCCTTACGGGCCGCAAATAACTGGACAATGGCGCAATGATCAGCCTCTGGCAATAGTGTAAAACAAGTACGTCGGTATTCATATTACCGGCGTTGTTACACGCGTAATGCGTACGTACGTAGTCGTTCGCGACTCGGAAATAAGTCTAAACAGCAACGTGGAAGCGCGTGCAATTATTATCGGCGCGCATATACGCGTCCGACAATCACAGTTGTTGAGCCCAGGGTGCATAGTTATCGTGCTCTATATGGTTGTAGTTACACGTATCTGCCCGGTTTTACCGGCTCGATCTTTACTAATCGCCGGTCCCGCGCGCTGAAAGTCGCGCCGCGCCTATATCGCGACGGTAATCGGTTTTTCGAACGGACGCCAACTGGTTCCCGAGGGAAGTCCGATACACTCGCTCTCGTAATAAATTACATATCAGACGCCGTTTGTGAACCACGGACGCGATACAACAACCCGTCATCTTACGAAGCTGATTCGCGATATTTCAGTCGTCAATTATTAACAAGAGAAAAAAAATCAATTGCGTTCTACCATTTTCGTTCCATTTATTCATTTTTTCTGTTTGTAAATTCTAAAGATTGTTCTGCAATGGAACAACTATTTCGTTAAAATTTGTACACAAAGTGTAGTTCGAGGATTTCTCTGGGAAATAAAAAAATTTATTTGATGCCGGCGAAGCGATATTTTGACATATAAATTGAATTTTACTTTACTCGAATGAACATTTAATTATTGGAGAATTTATGGAATTTCAAAATTCAACACACATCGATCTAACATGGGAGAAATAATATTTTTATCTGATATTTTACTTTATTCCTAATACTAAAATGGAAACATTGAGAAATTCATGAAAAATGATAATTCCATACATCTTAATCAGTGCAAGTAAAATAGTATTTTAATTCGAGGCATTTCTCAGAACTTATCTGCGATACTTCAGCCACTAATCATTAAAAAAATGAATACTTCCACCTTTATTCATTTCTTTCAATCAAAAAAATTCTCTTGCAATAAAACAACTACTTTTATGAAATCTCTGTGTAAAAAAGTGGATTTCAGCTACGAAATTATTCTCTATCAATGAATTTTTGATAACAAAAATTTGGCCCTATTTTCGTTCACCTTCAGTATTGAAATTCCATTCAACAACGACGTCGAAGAAAGGATCAGCTGCGAGGCGAGGTCTGAGAAGCGGCGCGTCGGAGTCTTTGCACCGGACGCCGATAAGACCGAACGATAATGTCGCGAGAAAACGGTGCAATGCGATGGCACAGCGGCGAAGTCGCTCGCGATCGATGCGGAAACTTTTTTTTCGTCGTTCACGACCCTACGATCTATATACATTCGTGTATAATAAAATATATATATGCACATATATATTTTTATTTACCATGGACTTGGTCTGAAACGACAATGGGGCGTTGTTTGCAATGGGTTATCGATCGCTTCCGTGCTGCCAGAGTGCACGAGGCAGCGGAGACCCCGAGAGCCTGACGAATGCACGAGGAAAAAGAGCTTCGTGACTCTCTCGCGATCCCCGCGAGATCTTGGCCCGTGTTGTCGTACGGTCGTGGTTCAACGTCGGGTTTTTACGGTGAAACTGACCGCATTATCTCGGCGTCTAGCGGGTGGCGTTCGGTAAAAGATGCCCGAGAGCTAGTCGGTCAGGCAGGGATGGATTGATGGAAATGGCAATGGAAATTTAATGGAAATTCTTTTTCAAACTAATAACTATTATTAAAAAATAATTTGGAACATGAAATTTCAGAGAAAGGAATGAGAGTTAAGATGAGAAATGAGAAATTAATATTTTGGAGACAGCATCTTGAATTCAGAAGAGATTAAAAATGTTACACTTCGACAACATTAATTTCAGATTACTTATAGATAAATTACTGTTACGTGATGCATTGTAATATTCAAAAGAAATTATGGCGGGAGATCGTTTGGTATTAAAAGTATTTTTTGTTCAATTTATCAAATGAACGCCCAACCCTGCGATCAGCTTCACCGTGGGCGCAACTTGCGGTATACGATTTTCAATTGCATGAAGCACATAGCTTCGAGAGGCTGGATGTACACTCGAGGAAAGCTATGCAGAGCTCGTTTGAGGGACGAAAAAACTATCTCACCTCGTGATCGGAGCTTCTGCAAGTCCTCGTCTCGTGTTCTGGACTATAGAATATAGTTTGACAAAGGAAATAAAAGAATTAAAAAAAAAAAAGAAAAAAAAATAGCGCCTTCGCCTCCGTATTCACCGACGATAATAATATCCTGCGAATGATCGGGTGCAGCGTGAACCTGCGTGTAGTGAATTTTTCCTCTTTCAGAAAACTCAATTGCCGGCTGAGGAAAATTTCAACTGAAGATCAACTGAATTGGAAAGGGAAAATATTGTTATGGCATTGTTGAAAAAAAAAAAAAACATTTTTATCGAATATTGTTGTGTCAATTTATTCGACGAGTAGGCACGACGATTTATACGTCGATTACATTGTTTTAATTGTTGAAGAAAATATTTCACGCTGAAGCCTACGAAACTTGCTACTTAAATTATTATCCCTATTAACCCTGGATTGGTCACCATATAAGGGAATCCACGGCGCCATGTTTTTTCCACTTGCAAACTATTGGCGGATTTTCCTTGAAAAAAATAGAGTTGTTGCTTCGAAGCTTTTCGCTATCAATATCATTTTTTTTCGAATCAAATGAAACTGTCAAGGTCGAATACTTTTCACACTGTCCTTGATAAAATATTAATATAGTGTTTGGCTTATTGACATCTCGTTATATCCATCAAATACGGCTAAAAAATTAATTCTGTCGAATTTTTCGAATTAAAAAAACATCTCTCATATTTCATTTCTGTGAAGCATGGAAATAGAAAAAAAAAACAATTTTATTACAGCATCCGCGTGATTGAATCGACGGAGTTTTTTGGGCGATGAATAATTTTGTTTTCAATCCTCAACATCGGTAGTACACTCATACTTCGTGTGGCACCTTCCTAATGAACGTGATCATCCATATGGATATAGAAGGGAAAAAAGACGGAAACGAGAAAGAAAAAAAACCGAATGGTGGAGCAAATGCAGTGGTTCTTGCTCGCCAGCTGTGAAAACAATATCGAGGATGCATGGGTGCACGACACAGTTATGTGGCTACGGTGAAATAACCGATGATTCGAGTTGACGTTCGACGTGTAGCAGGGCGACATTTCCGGATTCTGTGGATTATTCGGTGATCGCTCTCACCGTCGCGGCGCATTAATTATCCCGTGCTCGCTTTCTTCCCTCGTGATGGCAACACGTGCTATTTACAAGTCACGCTACAACACCTCGCGGTGATTAATATCACCGAAATTCTTCTTTTTTTTTAACGCAACTAATGACTGATCTCAACGTTTATGGTTGATTAAGGGCCTCCTTCGGTCTTTGTTGTGTTGGATTGCGTAAAAAGAGCAATGTTTTTTTGCGAAAGCCGATGAATCAGTTGAACAATAATAATAATAAATAAGAATAAAAGTTATAAAAGATCGCAAAAAATTTACCAAAATCAACGATACGAAAATGTCGCTGAAATGATTAAAAACAGGAATAAAATAATTTCTAGTACTTGGAAATCACTATAAAATCGCGCGAAATCACTCACAGTCAGTACGAAATCGCAAGAAATCACTTGAAGTACTCGAAAACGCGTGAACACGATTGGCGCCATGAAATCACTTTTACACAGTATTCAAAAGGGTCTGCGAATCTCCTACCAGAATTTATTACGATTTGAGGTCATCCAATGAAATAAATGTCGTAGCAGGTAGCAAAGAAGGGTTGTAAAAAAATTGCGACAATGTATTATACGACTTCGCGAGTATTCGAGACAAATGTCCAATGCTTCCTTCCGCGTTCGCCTTACGAATATACAGTAGAAAAGGGCGGTCGGGGTTGGGCCGTGTGAGAACAGGCGAAAGGAGAAGAGCTACGTGTTTGTCAGACAAAAGTGGAAAAATGCATTGCGGGTGAAAGTTATAGATGCGGAAAAGGTTGACAGCAACGACGTTAGATCGTGACAATGGTCATATTGTCGTGAAACAATAGCGATCCGGATGACGCTACGATATACAACACCGCAAACGTGCTACGTCGTCGCTCGGGGATGGAAAAACCGTGAAAGAAAATGCGGATTTCGAACTCCGACCCCCATCGCGGTTTTCGCAACCTTTTGCAAGTCTGAGTTTCGAAGCTTTTCCGATACCAGTCGACGGAACTTCGGATTCAGGAAGATTCGAACTTCGAATAGCATCGAGTGAAGAAAATATGTGGTAAGGGTGTGCTAAATCACGGGATTGAAACCCTTCTATATTTTTAGAAACCTTTCTAGACTTTTTTTTAAGTAACTTTTGGAAGGTATGACCTAACTTGTTTTTTTTTTTTTTTTTAGTATTTTTCGAGCCCCACTTTCACTCACCCTGCCCGCTTTTTCAAATCAAGAGGTTACTGCTATTTCCACCATTGTATATTGGAAAAAAAAATTTCTCAGACGCTTTATCGAAATTGAGAAACTTTATTCAAAAATTGGAGTATCATGCTCCTCATAATTTTTTTTTTCAATTGTGGAAAAATCCGAGTTTTTTCGAAATTTTAACGAATGATTATGGTTCCTTATCTTAAAAAAATAAAATTTATCTTGCGAGGAAAAATGATACTTCAATTTTTTTCGATATAAAATTGATTTGTCGATTATTTCTTATTACTTTTTACGAAGACTATCAATCATGCAATCAATTTTCTATCGACAATGATCGAAATATCGATTTTTTTGCAAGGAACATTCAATTTTTCTCTAGATAAGAAACCATTTTCATGCATCAACATTTCGGAAAAAAATCGAATTTTTCCACAATAAAAAAAAAATAAGAATATATTCGTCAATTTTGATAAAGAATCCAAAAAAAAAAATTCCCCGATATACCACGGTGGAAAAACAGTAACCTCTCGATGAAAAGGACCGTGGGGTGAACAAGGCAGCCCTAAAAAATCTGTAAAAGAGTTACCGAAGTCGCAGGCTCCAAAAGATACTCAAAAAAAAAATCATCGACCCCATCCTGCCTCAAAGTGTCACCAATCCTGTGATTCGTTACGTCCCTCTCCACACAAACATCAATCTCGACCGCTTCGACTCGTCGTCTCTCCACCGTTTCCCAGGTCCACCTTCGTCGTTCGACCGCACGTCCATCGTGTCCACTCGATCCTCGAACCACGGAAGCCTCGATAATTAAATCCGAGAACCGCAACGCTCTCTCGCCAGCTCGACGAAACCCGAACGACGGTTTGCGATACGCAAGCACGATCGCGGGCTCATCGTCGTCGTCTAGCTTCTTCACCTCGTGAAAAACCACTCAAGGACTTATTTTTGTCGTACATTTTTTTCCGTCTGGTGCCGAGCCGGGTGCGGCCGAGCGTGCCAAGAGGGGTTTTGTGTTCCGCTCGTGGACGAGACGAAGTTCCCCGAGTTTGAGCGCGCCCACGCGCTACGATCTTTTCCACGATGCTGCCTGCCGCGCGTACACACGTGATAAAAATCGTACATACGCGTGTATATCTATATCCATATGTGGAATATACAGCAACTGTATACGTTCGTGCGTATGCACACCTCATCACACGCCATGCCCCGGCGTACGACGCGACTCTCGCTTTCCTCGCGACTCGAGCTCGACAGCCGAGTCCTCTTCCTCTCTTTTCCTCAGCCACCGTCGCAACTAGCTGGGTACAGGAGGACCTATCGTAGCCGACCGAATGGTATCCGAAATTTAGGAGGCGGTGTCTATGGGGGTCGGGGGTGCAGTAATTTGTGATTCGCAGTGAAAATTATTGAGAGACATAACCTACAAATATTGAGAAAATAATTTCGACGGCAACTTAATCCATGCATGACTTCAAATAGAATAAGTGAAATAAATAAGATAAATAAGATGAATGAGATAAATAAAATAAATGAAGTAAATAAAATAAATAACCTAAATAATTACACCCTAATAAAATAAATTAAATAAATTAAAAAATTTAAATAAATTAAATAAATTAAATAAATTAAATAAATTAAATAAATTAAATAAATTAAATAAATTAAATAAATTAAATAAATTAAATAAATTAAATAAATTAAATGCTCTACAAACTACACGAATACGTAACCCGCAACCCTGCTACGGTCCTGGCTCGAACTCTGTCGCTATTACGCGGAAACTCGCGATTGGTTACCTATTTTGTCTCTAAAAAAGTTCGGCTACGACAAGTCCATCTGTACCACGACTCGACGCGACAACCACGGTGTGTTCTATTTAAAGCAGTAGACACGTGGCTATTTCGGAAGCCCGTCGAGAGCAACGAGACGGAGCGTCCGTGATGGAGGTTCCCGCGCGGTGCCGGCGGAGTCACGACGAAGGCTCCGGGAAGAAAAAAGAAAAAAAAAAAGAACCGAGAAAGATGAAAGAGAGGCCAAAGCTCAAAGGAGACGGGCGCCCGAACCCGGTTACTTGGTTCGGACTTGAAGAGATAAAAACAAAGCATAAGAACAAGAAAAAGAAATATAAAATATTTACGAACAAAAGAAAGTGAAATGACGAAAGGTGGGCGATGGATCGTGTTGAAATCGAACGAGAAGCTTGGATCGTTATGGATCTGGCTGACCCGACAATGGGATTACCTACTGGATATCTACGATCTCACGTGGTCACGCGCACGAATTTTCACGTCGTTGCGTCGTTACTGGTCCGACACGTCAATGGTCGATCGTTCGTACAACGAGCTACAAACCGGCCTGTATGTTCGTGCCGAGGCTCGGGGCATGTTTTGACGTGGCGCGAAGAATAATGGCCACTTCGGTCACCCGGTGCATCGTTATTTTCGTTTTTTTTTTTTTCTTGTTGGGGAATAATGATGATAATTATTACTGATTTGATGGGAAACGTTTGCATGTTAACTTCGTGCGACGATTGTTCTATGGCTGTTATCGGTATTAATCGATTTTCATTCTCTGTCGGAGTTTTCAGCATTTGAGACCAATGATGACGATGATTCTTCGCTTTTGAATTAAAGTGTGATAATTCTCGAACAATAATAGTGATCGGCGAAAAAAAATGATATTTGTTAATAATAACAATAATAATACTTTATTATTAATCATTGCAATTATTAGTCTGAAACACTGAAAACTTCGTCACCAAATAAATAATAACAATAATAATTATTATAATTATTATGAGAATAATAATAATCCATTATTATTATTATTATAAGAATAATAATAATATATTATTATTGTTATTACAATAATTCTTTGCTTTTGCGTTCGAGTGCAATAATTTCAAAACAATAATGATAATAAATTATTATTAATTATTATTATTATTATTCATTCTCTGACGGAGTGTTCAGTATTTCAGACTAATAATTACAATAATTCTTTACTTTTTAATAAAATTGTAATACTCATGAAACAAAAATAATAACCACAAAACAGAATAATATTAGTTTATCATTATTATATTTTAGATTTGTCGGTGAAAATAAGATAGCGCTTCTTCCATGTTCAACGAATTTGAGCGATGGATCAAACGACGTCGGAACCCGTCGAAGCAGTTACCACGATCGTCAATGTCGCTCTCAAGCCCTGAGACACCACCCCAACTTTGCACGCAACATTCGAGCTTAGTGCCGCGGATTTCCGTTGGCATCAAAACGCGATAATGAAGCGCGGGTGGCGCGTGCGTGTCCGACCGGAGTGACAGGCACCCGAGAAAGACAATCTGCGGGGATCCACGCCGATACCGGCAACGTGGTTTCTTCGTTTTTTTTTTTTTATTTTGTCTCGCAACGGTGGATCGCGAGGGTTCGGAACGTGTATGGCAATCGCGACGTCGACCGCGACGACGAATTTTCGGAAATTCGATTCGTCACGAGGAAGAATGAACGAAGAGAAATCGTCTTGGTCACGAGGTGAAGCTGTCGAAGCGTCAAAGATTTTTCCATCGAGCTATTGTTAAATCCGTTATTCAATCGGTGCACCTTGTAACGAACTCATTCATGCACGATTCAACTTCACAGTTCAATAGAAGACCCTGGTATTGTTCAATAATAATGGTGCCAACAGAAATAATAATAATAATAATGATATTAATGATGATAAAAACCAAATGTTATTATCATTATTTATTATTATTTTTTTATTTTGTTAGCATCGTTGTATTTTTAAATAATAAGAAGTTGATTATTTCGGTGGTGAAAACAGAACTACATCGATCACATAAACAGTACTAACAACATCAATAATAATAATAATAATAATATTACCAATAATAATAATAATAATAATAATAATATTTATAATAATAATAATAATAATAATAATAATAATAATAATAATAATAATAATAATAATAATAATAATAATATTACCAATAATGATAATATTACCAATAATAATGATAATACTTCAGAAAAATTATGACCAATCATAGCAATAATTTATTCATACATTCCCGTATTATTATGTTCGTAATCGATTCAATTAATTATTCGAATGAGAAATCAACACGGAAGTAGCTGCGTTCATGGTCACCTTTTATTTTACCATCGCCGAGCGTGGGACGATTATCAACCTTCCAACCACCGCGATTTGGCCAATACCGACCGTCAAATTCGCACATCCATGCACGAAACCCACCGAGTTATTTCGCACTCGGAATTCTTCATACGATATTGGGTAACGAATAGTCCGTCTCGTAAAAACGACAATACGACAAAATCCGTGAGTCGGTGAATGATATCGTTCATAAATCCCCCCCACGTCCGCGTAATCCCGAACTAGGTTTCGATTAATCTTCGCGACGTTCGCCGATTTGTCGCCGTACGTGCGACGCAACGTGTGCGCACGATCCATCGAGTAGATCGCGACGATAAAAGGAAGACTAAAATAAAAAAATAAAAACGACGAGAACGAGACATTTTTTCATTCTTCAAAATTGCTTCACGGGTCAACAACCCCGTGAGTCGGTGTTTGAATCGCGATGCGCGATAATGACGGACATTGGAACGGAAATGATCGTAAAACGATGTCGCATCGAACATTCATCCCCGCTCCACCTTTTTCGCGTTTGACTCAACGACGTTATCGCGAGATCGCGTGGATCGTCATCGATGGACCGAATGCGCAATAGCTTTGTCCGTCTATCTTTCACGTCGCAAACTCCAACGACCACCGCGACCTGACGATTGTTTCGAACGTGCGTACGAGCCGCAATTTGATGCACGGGGCGGACGCGTCGTGAAATTGACCGCTTATCGGAAAAACCCCGGTAGATATATCGTCGACTCGTACACAATCGCCCAGGCATGGCCGTCAACGTGCGCGTGAGTTAACTCGCGGAAGAAGATATGATAAGAGAGATAACGATCTAAAGATTCATACTCTAAGAGAGATAATATCTATATACAATCTATATATATATATATAATTATATGCATGATATATACAAAAATTTACCTCGTACGATTTTTCGATGAATTATCCTCGTCGAAATCGTCGATGAATCCAAAACGTCTCCTATCACTGTCACTCGATTGAACTATAATGCATACACCTGACACTTGTCAATCCGTGACGAATTGATCTTCGACGAATCGCAGAAGAAAAGAAAAAATTTGTATTTATGAAGAGGAAGAAATGAAATACGTGTGACAATTGCACGCGCCGTCACGGAACCGGGACTCGTGTTACCTCGATCGGCTACCGGATGATATGGGATATGTGTTTTAAGGGGCTCGGGCCGCCATGCACTGACTCGCCAGTCGTGTCTGGCCTTCTCTCCGCGGCTCGCGCGCATGCCTTCATCGAACGAGCGCGTGCTCCTCCCCGTAACAAACCCAGCAGCCGAGACTCGTCCCGTTCTTGCTCCGGCAACAACGCTCTCGCTCTTTCTTCGATTTCGCGACCTCTGTCGATGGCTCTGCGAACGATTGCCCGAGAAATGCCGCGGAGATGAGAACGATTTCTCTTGTGATCGACGATGAGTTTGGCCGGGGATTGGGAGGGGTTTGATTGGCTGCCGGTAATGTAGATTCCTTGAAAAATGCTGTTGATGTGGGAAATTGGGGCGATGATTGCGATTCTGGAGTGAGTATGGGGGGATGGTCGGAGTTTCCCAATCCTTTGGTTTTCCAGACCTCGAGTTTTCCAAGGTTCGACTTACGCGCCATCTAGTCCGTTCCTATCGACTAAGATCTGCTAGGTCCCCATTGTCGCTTCCCAGGCAGAGCTCTGGGCCGCGTTCTGAAACCTAACTCGAGTACAACTCGTTCCTTCAATATCTCTCTCGCTTCACCGCAATCTTTGATGGCGCTATCTCACTCGCACCTTACTCGAGTTGACTCGAGTAAGGTTTCGGAACGCAGCCCTGCACTCGTCCGGCCAGCGAGTCTCCACCTTCAGCTCCTAATCCAAGTTTTCAATACATCACGACCAACGAAGTTTGCACGGTTTTGAAAGCAGCGGGACTTTCTCCAGGTTACAAGATTATTTCAAAGCCCTGTGCCTTGGAAACCGTGCGAACTTCGGGTTCCTTATGTATCGAAAATCCGGATGAGGATCCAAAGGTTGAGATAATAAGACTCGTTGGTCAGCCGCGTGCCGAGCTCTGCCCTGAAAGCGACGATGGGGAACTGGTAGAGCTCAGTCGGTAGAGACGTTTCAGATGGCGCGCCCATCGAGCCACGGGAGACTCGCGGTTTCGGAGACTCGCGGTCTGGATGACTAGAGGTTCGAGATACTCTGACCATCTCAATATAGGGTTTCATTGTGGAGGCTGGAGTTTGGAGCATTTGGAGCTGGTTGGTAGTTCTTTAGTTTGAAGTAGGTTTGAAAATACCGCCTCGGAGATAAGACGAAAGGAGCCCCAGATTCGGGTGCCGGAACATGACCTATAGATATTGACCGCTGACGTCTACAGAAAAAGTGGAATCGTAATAGATACAGAGAGGTGACTGAGGACACCAGAGTGGTTCCCGACTTTTGTCGTCTTAGTTGAAGCTGATTGGTCGGAATTATCGACAGATAGATCATTTCTACGAGTCGGATTTAACGAAAAAGAGAGAGGCTTAGAGAATCAATTAATCTCCTCTCTCTCCGTCTCGCTCTCACTCTCGCTCGCTCTCTCTCTCTCTCTCTCTGTCTCTCTCTCTTTCTCTCGCACTCGCTCACTCACTCACTCTCTACGGCGATTCAATTTTTTCCCGCGGTTTTAGCAATCCACATCTATATGTCGATATGCCAGAACCGGAACGAAATTTTCGGTAGCCAGCAGTTGCAAATAATGCCACGTAATGGCGCTCGTACCCTGCTAGAACTCGATCGAGGAATACTTCTGTCGCATATATATATATGCATTCTGTGATTGACCATTTTCACGGTTGACAGAGTTTGTAACCTACTGCAGCGATCAGCTAAAATAATGATTCACACCGTATGCACCGGTCACATCTTCGCTTCCTCCGCCTCCCCATCGCATGTCAAAGAGATCAACGAATAAAAAAGGGTGCGAGACGAAAAATGCCGTACCGAATTAAATGTCAATCATTTATTAGGATTTCGGCATAGAATATTATTCTTTGCCGACTATGCTGTGTATGATGAGTAGAATGTTTAGACCTATGCTGGACACAATATTTTGAGCTATGCTTATTTAAATGTTTTGAGAAAAATCGTGGAGCACGATCGGTGCATCAGATTCCTGCTTACCGACCGTGTATCCATTTTTTGCTGTTGGTAAAGCGAAAAACGTATTCGTTGGAATGTCTCCCACGGCAATAATACCACGGACGATACAGAAATCCGCCGGCGGTATACTCGTCTGGAATTCGTACAGATGACGCTTGTGTCTTCGTCGAGCGATGCACCATCTGCAACAGTTGGAATGATGTGGAAGTTTTCCCGTTGAAAAAATTCTGGCATCCACGATTTTCCGTTATTGCCGTCCCCGTGACAAGGGTGAGCGTCCCTCGAGAAGGGTGTAGCCCTACAGGGGCATCGAATCCCTCGCGTTGCGTTGGCCATGTCGTTACGCACCGTTGAATCGTGACAGCCATTTTGTTCTTCACCAAACCTGACCGCAATTTATGATTTTTCTTCGCTAAAACTGCCTAATCTACGAAAATGGCATCGTGATTCCCTTAATTAAATCGTCGGTATTTAATTTTCTCTCGAATTTCGGATGAATATAAAATAAATATCATAAATGGTAGAAGTATTTCGTTAAAATTTCGACAAACCTGTCAAGATGACGCGTCAAAAAGCATAAAAAACATTTTTCTCCGGAATTCGGCATAAATCGTATATAACTATTCCCATGTAACTTGCTATAAATGACCCTCACGAATAAAATTCGAAAATATTGGGCAAAGAGCAAGCTGTATTTTACTACTGACTTTCAATTTTCAAAAATTCATGAAAATGATGATTCAAACTCAACAACAATTTCGTCGGCTCTAATTCCCTCATGAAGGTTCAAATTACGTGAAAGTATTGAAATATTCAATATGTCAAGATACAATCGCTGTTGGTCGCTTGAAAGCTCCGCGGAGATACCACGTGGAAATTATATTTTTTTGTCTCGGTCAAAATATTCTTGCGTGGAAACGCTGACGTGGAAACTGGAAACATAATAGGGTGATCTTATCTGAAACTTGACACAGATATGGAAGCGTGTGAAAAAGGCCACACCGAATACGACCTCGAAGAATGAATCACTGAAACCAGTCGAAGCAAATTAATGTTTCCCGCCAAAGAGTCACACTCAAAAACTGAACGTATTGATAGAAAGAAAAATGCAAAAGAAGAACAACAAAAAATTAGGCCGGGAAATCGCCAAAGCTTCATACAAGAATAATATAATCAATCGGCCGAAATAATATCACAATAAAAACAAAAATGGACAATTGCGAGTAGGACTCGTATTCCGAGGTTTCTGTAGGATTATATCATCGTAAAGTTCAGTAAGTAGCAACTGTATCGCCGCTAATTATTCAATACATAAAAATATAGCTTCTGATGTTACAAAATGACGAAACATTACAATGTAGTATGCAAAATAGCGAGAGCGAACATTTATTTTCGATTTACGCAGATCCAACTTGTGGCGCCTCCGAACGCTCGGCGGTTTCTCGAGACGCGACCGCCATTTTATTTTATTTTCTTTCGCGGCGTGATACGCATTTTCTGTACAATTACGTACGAAGCGAGCTGTGATCCGATATTTAACAACGGTTGTATTCAAATTATTCGTATCAAGAAAAATAATGTTGAATATTAAAATATTGTTACATACAAATAAATGAATTTATATTTTAAAAAACGGAAAATTTTTGAAAACATTCTAATAAAAAATATTATCATCAACTCCTATCTTCGTAAAACAATAATTATTGATTTACCCCTTTTGTATGTTACAACGCAAAACTATAACGGATGATATCAGAATTCGAATATGAGACGGATCGATTTTCGTAATTTTTAATTAAAGTTCAATTCGCGATACATCGCCGCAAGAAACGATTGCGAAATGTTTGGGAGAATCTAGCTCGGTACGGAGTCGGTTAACGGTTCCGAATAAACCCCAAAGATACGGAACAAATTCCTGAGAGCGCAGGAAGCGACTCAAGAAGGGTCTCCCACAATTTTATCGGTTGCCAGAGGCAACGCCTCGAGTAGCTTCCTTGACATTCTCCGCGGGGGAACGAAGTATCGCGTATCTCTTGTTCAAGCAGTCCGCCGGAAAATCCAAGGCAGAGACCGCTCCGCCGAAGAAAAGGCTTCTCCATTTTTCTTTCGAGTAACCCAGCTAATTACGCGAAATTATATAATTTTCATTTGCACCCTTTGATCCAAGTACGAAAGTTGAAAAGGTTTCAAAGAGTAGTCCATCGAGCAAAGTGTTTCATTTCGAATTGCATTTTCGACACAACTGTCTACCTTAACTGTCTCAAAACTGATTATGCCTTGAAATTATCGGAAATAATTGGACAAAGTCCACTTTAGCTTCAAAAGAAAAATACTTCATTCACTCGTGTTATATTTGGTGCACATGAGAGAAGTCTTCGGTAATAATTTTGGTTTTTTTTGTGTTATCATTGTATTTCTCCTATACTTTAATCGTGGGTAATATAAAAAAAGTTATGCAGTCTCATGTAACCGTGAAAGATTACAAGAAAATTCGTGGATTCTTCATGTGTTTTCCATGTCTATCTATTTGGTGATACTCATGTATTCTGTGTTCATGAGTTCTTTCGCAATCTCATATGAATTTTACTTTGAGGCGTATCCAAATTGCTGTTCGTAATCTTCAAAAAAATTGATATCTTCTATCATGGAGACATGTAGTCTTTAGAAAATCGCGTCTAATCTGTCACGGATTACATGTAACCTTTTCCATTTAGTTGTACTCGATCAAAGATTACAAGTAACCTGCAGAAAAAAAAGTAATCTCCTGTAATCTCACGTAATCTAGTAGGCCAATGTCATCTTGTGTACACCATTTTTTTAGGGTG
This sequence comes from Sussaba pulchella, assembly GCA_963971145.1. Lineage (NCBI taxonomy): Eukaryota > Metazoa > Arthropoda > Insecta > Hymenoptera > Ichneumonidae > Sussaba > Sussaba pulchella. The sequence continues at coordinate 13,618,868 of OZ020166.1, forward strand.
ACCACTCCCTCTAGCCGCATGAAAATTTGTCGATAATATGGAAAATGGAACAATTTTTCTAAATCTTTTCTCCAGTTTTCATAATTGTTTTCAACTTCCGTAATTTTTTGTGTGCTTTCATTTTCCCTTTTTCTATAATTGAACTCCGACGGGGAATGATTCCGAACGGATAACAAATATATTGGGTAGCTCGAAAAATTTCCTATAACGGACTCGGTGGTGATATACGACTATTGGTAGGAAAAAAAACCCACACTCATAGAAGTTTATACAATGGAAACGATTTCCGTACGTACGAACGGCGTGCATCGTGCACAAGGGGTTCATCGACCCTCCATTGCGGGTCGAGAAAATGTCGAGGGGTCGATGTGACCCCCCGCCCGTTTGCATCGCTCAGAGAAAGGCTTTCCGACACCATGAAAACTCCGTGAATCGCTGTACGGCTCTTACACGACCATACGCGGCGTTCGCACACATTGACGAATGATTCAACGGCCATGTTTATCGATTTATAAAACAACCGTCCAACCTATTCTCTATTGGTTTCTTTTGGCATGAAATAGAAAAATGTATATCGAATGACAACTATAATTTTGAAATAAATCGCTCGAACCTATAATTAGTAGTAATAAAAAAAAAATTTTTTTCACAATATGGTACATTTTGTAGGGTATCCTACATCTTAATGGAAAAACGGAACCCTCACACGATTACTTTGTTGCCCTGCAGTCGATTCACTCACTGATCATCAAAGCCGATAATCAAAGAAGTTTTTTTCAATGTTCAAATTGTCGATAGATTGATGATGCAGTGCATAATAATAATAATAAGAGTTGCTTCCCGGCTCTAAAGTAACTACTTACTGAGCTTTACAATAATCTAACGGTACGGAAACCTCAAGGATGGTTCTCAAGTACCTCAAGTTCTACTCGCACTTGTCCCCCTTTTTTTCTCTTTTTTTCCTTTATATTCCGGTTACTCTAGTATTCGCTTTCGTGGTAAATTATATAATGAGTATTGCATATTGCGTATTACCAGAAAGCCGTCGACCGGAGTTCATCCGTCTAGGATTCCGAAGGATCGATGGTTTTTTTTGTTTGCTAAAATCACTAGGACATTAATTATAGCGGAATATACAAAAAAAAATTCAGCGGTAGGTAGTAAATCTCCGAGTCGTCGTCGTTCACTCGATACTCGAGTAGCTGGCAGAGGCTGTGTATGGGAAATTTGTGTCTGCGATTAAAATGCGATAATGGCCGAGAAGTAACATAACAACGTTTTATCTTTTTAAGTTGGTTCACAGCTACCATAATTAATTCCGGTCTTCGATCAATTCTGCTCTTCATCGATTCGATCCCGAAATTAAGAAAATTCACAGTATTTATTTCACTAATTATCATCAGTTCCAGTCGCGACCTTTAAAATTTGATCCATAAACATTAACATTTTTTAATCAAAGTAAGGCATCAATAATTTTCCAAACTTTTGATCTGTTTTTAGTTTTTGCACTTTTGATTGATAACATAATTATATCTGTTGGTCGATCAATTTTGCTCTCCATCGATTTGATCCCGAAATTTTGAAGATAATCCCAACGACGAAATCATACGAATGTTCCAATGGACCGGCCATTCATCTGTGGTAAGAGAGCCGGTGACCCGAATTCTAGAGGGCTAACGACCCCGAAAAAAAGGGAATCTACGAGGCGTGCGGGCGATCGTGTGCGCGCCTCCTGCGAACCCCTTCGGCGTCGTTTGTTCCTAAGTTCGGTTCTGTTTTAATTTTTTTTTTTTTTTGTTTTTTTCATTATTATTATCATTATTATTTTTTTTCTTCCAATTCTCTTTCTTTCTCCGATCTCCGGACGAATGGCGGGGCCTCTCTTTGAATTTCGGCGACCCTATGGTTATAAACTAGGCCGTTTTACCTGTGTTGGTAAATAGAACCCGTTGCGAGTTCTTCTGCCGGTGCGCTAAGCGGAGTTGTTGCTAGTGATGTGGTTGCCAGTTACTACGGAGACTCGCGAGCACCGTATATGTGTTGGTGTGAGCTCTATACTCGTGTGTACTCGTTGGAACGACGTGTGTGCGCATTCACGTACGTTCCTCACCGTCCACACGACGAGAGAACCCAGATTTACGTTGGGGCTCTTGGGCATCACCACGACCAGTTCGCATGGGAAGATGTACACGTTCCATTGAAACGTGGGGAACACCCGCTGTAAACGTGTTATTCGCACGTGCATTTACGTTTCTGCGAGCAGGCTCGCGTTTTTACGACAAAATAATTACGATAAGGGAGGGAGAATAAGGAAAAAAATATACTCGAGCTCTAGCTTGTACGACAAAATAATTACGATGCGGAAGAGAAAGAATAAGAATATATACATAATCGTTCCTACCAGATTAAGCTAAATAATCAGATTGTTATGGCTCAATAAAAATGATAATTCTTAAGGTGTTAAAAATTTCGAATAGCTTTGCCGAATTCCAAACGGGAGCTTCCTCTTTTACAGGGTTGAAGTTTGTGTCTATATTTTGCTACCGAATTGAAGTTTATTAAAATTTCGAATTCCATGTTTAGATTTTGGCGAATATCGGGAGTTCAATGTGACGAAGAAATATTCAGATGCTAGGATATTATAGGAAATAGATCAGAGTTGAGAAACTCTGGGAACCTCGGTGCAAGGGGTTGATGTGTGCATGCGCCATCAACGTTAGAATCTTGGCCGTATATATAAAGTGTGCGAGCGTTTGTGTATTTTTCACTCGTGTAACGTATATATTTATATATATATATTGTAGGGCGAGGAGAAAAGGAGATCTGTGTTGGTCTCGTCAGTCATTCACTGTGTATCGGCGGCCATTCAACCCCTTCTTCCGTTTACGCTTCTGCCTCTGCCTTCTTTTCGTTGCCTCTACGAACTCACCCCGCGCTCCATCCTAGAAGATTCCTCATTCCTGCTCTGCAGCCGAACTTCCGGGACAATTGGATGAACTTGTCAGTTCAAGGTTCGTTCCATAAATCCATTGACCTCCACCGAATCCCCACCACCGCCGCATCTTCTTCGATTTCCTCTCTCAGCCTTGGAAATTCTGTCCAATCTTGCTTGGGGCCGTAATTCGAACGAACATACAATTTTTAAAAAAATTTAAATTTAATCGGACGACTTTTTATTTATTTGTGAATAAAGTTAGTATCAACTACGAATGAATTTTGAAAGAAAAAATCTTCTTCGATCCCCTCTCTCAATCTCGGAAAACCCATAGAATTATTTTTGGAACAGTAATTCGAACGAACGTACAAATATTCGAAAAAAAATTTAGCCAAATTTAATTCAACTAATGCTTTTTTCTATTTATATTAAAAAAATTTTTTAATTAACCCGAACGACTATTTCATTTATCTGTCAATGAAGTTAGTAACCGAATGAAAATAAATTATGAAAGAAAATCAGACGGTGCACTTCGAAAAAAAAATATTAGTATCAAAGACGAATTTTTGAATTCAGATAAAGCAGAAGAAAGAATTCGTGTGAGTTTTGTGCGACTACATGGACTTTGTCTATTTGGCTAAGTGCGACATTAATTTTTCAATGTAATGATTGACAGCCGTGCTTGAATGCGAAAGACAGAGAAATTAAACCGCGGATAAGACGTTTGAATTCAAGAAAAATTCTAAATCCACCGAGGCCGAGGGTAGTACAGCCATTGGGCGTTTGCGAGGCTACCCCGAATCACCACGTTGTCGGGTCGAAATGAACTTGCGCTCAACGAACCCCAAACGACCTCGCTTCTAGGAATCCAATGGCGTAGGACCGCTTCTATTCTCTAGGAACTACGTCGAAGCCCAAAACCCTCCTTATCGCGTTAATCAACGGTCATCAAATTACTTACACCCCAATTAATGCCATCTGGAATAGTAAAACAAAATTATCAAGCTAATTATTGACATATCCGATTATTGTTAAAACAAAAACTTTATTTCGCCATGTTTGTCATAGTAATCGTTTCGTTCAATTTTTTTCATATATACCTACACATATAAAACCACAGGGATTTCATAAAATATTCGCAAATATTTGTACAATTATTCCAAGCCGTCGCGCTCACAAACGTCCTTGAGAATTTAATTGAAATTTTCGATTTTTCCACGATCATCGTGAGATGAAAATTCGTGTGCTGTACGGGAGAAGCGTACCGGGAAGGCCGGAAGGCTTCTCGCCATTTCGCTGGCTCGCACGTGCTCGCTCCGAGAAGACCGGTAGGGTGACACCGAGTGGTGTGCGAGGGGGATGGTTGGGGCTCGAGAGGGGCTCATCGTTCGAGATGATATCGAGAGCGAGCAAGACGGATGGATTCGGCCCGATGCTGGATCGAAAGAGGAAGCTCGAGGGGGAAACCAGAGACAAAGAACACGCGGTAGCGAGGGAACTTGTCAGGTACGGTGAGAGGAAGGGGGAGAGAGAGAGAATGAAGAATTTTCCCAATGCGTAAAAAAATAAATATATATGACTATATATAAGCGCGTATACTATGTAGAAACCCCCGTTGTAGTCACGTTTCACGCAAGGGGGTGGTTGGAACGTAGAAACGTTCGCGCGCTTTCCGGCGCACCCCCTGTACGACCGTGTAATTGGTCCCCGCAATGGCAGCCATCTTTTATTTGGGCGGGGCCTTCGTCGTTAATGCAACGGGGTGAGTCACCCCTGTTTGCCGTGTCGAAAAGACTTTGCCCGGCCACCGACGCTCCAACCTATGTACTTGTACATCCGTTATATACGTATGTACTATCTCGACGCCACGATTCCCTTCCTCGCTCTGTCTCTCTCCCTCACCCTCGTACCTTCACCGCCACCACGGGATTCTCACTCGTTTCCCTCTCGTCCGGTTCTACCGATTCTTCAGCTGCTTTTCTTTTTCAAGATACGCAGAAGTACCGTCCGACCGTCATATTCTTCGTCGCAGAATCTTTATTCAGTCGTTATCACAACGGTATATTCGTTTTTTTCTTTTGCATCGTCGCTTGGAGTTTTTTCTTTTGTTTTTCTTGGCTGCGTGTAAATTTATGATGGATGTAATTTTTGATGGAAGAGTTGGAGTCGTTATTGCAACCTTCTCTTGATAATCCGGTTCCATTGTTTTGTTACCGAACTCAAGGGGACATCCCATTCGAAATTCCACTTGTATATGCCCCTTAATAACGATATTTTCTTTTGTTAATTATATTAACGCATAAAAATGTTTTCCAGCATTTATATAGCCAATTTTTACGAGTTCTAATCACAAACTTGTATCTCGATCTATAAATATAAAAATTTTTCATATCAGGAATCATTCCATCGATTTTTTTTTTAATTTGATTTTTTACAGAATTAAAAAATGTTCATGCTTTATCACAAACGTTGATGTTACGTCGCGTGTCTTCCTCTCTTCGTGTACCCAAATACCTCTTCGCTGTTTCACTCGGACCTTACGTCGAACGCGCGTTGTTTTCTCCTCTTTTTCAATTACGTATTCGACAGTATAATGGTACGTGGAACCTTTTCTATCGCACCTGCCGGATATTCGAATGGCCCGAACGCCGCTTCCACCATCGCTTCTCTTTATTCCCTACAACCGTATACTCCTTCATCCATTTCTCGTGCTACGATATCCTCGTGCACACCTCTCCCGCATAATTCTAATCGCTTCAACCCGCTCTTTCTCACCGACCCGCACTTGAACCGTTCGAGTCTCACTTTCCTCTTAATATCTTCCTTACCTCCATCCTTCCTCCCTTGAACCCTCCGCTCTCACTCTCTCCATCTCGCTCCGGTCGTGGATTCTTCGTTTCCACGATGAGCTACGACTTTTGTCGCAGTTTCGAACGATCCACGATAATTCGCCGCGATGTACACACAGACGTGGGCGTGAAGATTTTTCTCCTTTTTCCGAATTACATTCGTGGTCAGTCTCTGTCTTTCGCTTCTTGACGACCTTTCTGGGGTGCGCGCGGGATCGATACTCGTCGGAAAAAAGCTTTTCCTGTCCTGCCCCATATATATATATATATATATATATGAGCAAGAAGTGAAAGCGCCCTCGGCCATTCCCCATTTATCGGAATGACGAAGATGGAGATAAACTGCTTGTGCCGTTGCTGGATGTAGCTTAGGGTCGATCGAGGGACCCTGTTCCGTGAGCTCGTGGCCTCCACCCTCGCGGCGAAAGCGCCAACAGTCTCCGACAGCATTCACAGACCTTTCCTTCTCAATCTTGTACTACGAACTACGGTATAACCGCCTCCAAAGTTTTTGAAGCCTGCTTAAAAGGAAAGTAAAAGCATTTCCTACTACGTTGAGAGACGAGCCACGAGAAAAGTTCGGATATTTTTACGTGAATGACACGCATATAGAAGTTGAATGTCCGGCCGAATGTCAAGAATAACGGGCTCGAGAACAAATTAATTAATAACGAGAAAAATGTTTTATTGCAATTCAATGATGCAGCATAACTTTTCGGCAAACGTCGTTTAGTTGGAATAAAAGTTGGAATTTTTGGCGCGAAAAAATTGATCGTTGTTCACGGTTCGAATAAATGTTACTGCGGTTCAAAGCTTACACACACACCTTCCAAAAACATCTATCACGTTTTATGAAACGAGTTACGTCTCATGAAATTTTTTTAGAATTTTCTAACATCCAGCCTGTAGAATGTTGTTGATCGAATTTGTGCAGATTAATATGAATCGCGTTTGATTGAAACCTTTCAAATAAATCTGTGCGATAATTTCAAAATGGCGTTCGGTTCGAATTTTTATTTTAATTCCGATGGTAAAATAGATCTGTCATGTATGCACGGGAAAAGAAATGTTTAGAGGCTATAGAATACCGGTTGAAAATAATCTTTGAGAATCCTGAGTTTGATTATGTTTTATTGAACGCAGTCGAAAAATGAGCGTCGTGCTCGAGTGCCACATTCATCCCCCAACATCGGTTGGATTCATCATTGGTTTTTCACAAACCGATGGAAAACCCGATGACGAACGATCCTCGAGAGAATATGTAGGTTCGATATCGTCGATTCGCCATCTGTCGTTACGCCACGAGCCTTTGAGTTTCCGATCATCCCCTGCAGCTGTCAAGGTCCGATGGAAGGAAAATCTGTCGATCCTATGTTTACTGGATCGCTCCGGTTCTTCTCTAACCGTTTATTTATCGATATAACCATATGAAACCATGATAACACCCCGACAATAAATTAATAAATTAATAAATTAATAAATTAATAAATTAATAAATTAATAAATTAATAAATTAATAAATTAATAAATTAATAAATTAATAAATTAATAAATTAATAAATTAATAAATTAATAAATTAATAAATTAATAAATTAATAAATTAATAAATTAATAAATTAATAAATTAATAAATTAATAAATTAATAAATTAATAAATTAATAAATTAATAAATTAATAAATTAATAAATTAATAAATTAATAAATTAATAAATTAATAAATTAATAAATTAATAAATTAATAAATTAATAAATTAATAAATTAATAAATTAATAAATTAATCAATCAATAAATAACCTAAATCAATGAATCAATAAATTAATCAATCAATAAATAACCTAAATCAACGAATCAATGAAACAATGAATCAATAAATCACTAAACAAATGAATAAATAAGCAAAAAAAACGAGATGAATATATGCGCGTGTGTGGCAATACCGCAGCTTATGACGCCAGCTTTCGCTAGCATCAGTCTCGCGTTTTCGGATCGGTTCAAATGATGGACGTAGCTGATTTTCCTCGACGTCGGGAGCTGTTTTGGAAGGACGGTAACCCACCTGAAAGTTATCTGTGGGCGGAGAAACTTCGTCGGGTTCGAACATAGTCGGCCGGAGAGTAAATATCAAGTTTCGCGGTGAAACTTTGCAACGCGGTATTGCGATGGTGCTTCGAGCTTTCGATGATAAACCGCGGACTGAATGGACTGTCGATTGTTGTTCGGTTGATGGGTTCTCCTTTGCTCGTTCGATATCAAAGGTATCGTCTTGTGCGCTTTTAGCTACTATGTATAGCGCATTGCATGAACTATCGTAGTTCAGACTATTTTAGAGATCATCTCCTCAATCCTTGCGCCAGTGAAATGCTGGCTATTGGCTGAATATCATTCACCCAGTTTCAATAATAAAACCGACTTTTACTGACAAATTGGGTTCACTTAGGATGCCTTTTATTACAGCAAAAAACAACTATGCGATGGGCGTACTTTTTCTTTTAAAAATCAATTTTACGCGACAATATTAAAAATAAATTATTATAACAATTTCCGGATAGAGTTTAAAAGTCCAGAAAAATGCATTTGTATAAAATGTATTTGTATAAATACATTGTATCTATTTATATCTAGAACGATTATTTCATATTTAATATGAAACGAGAATTTTTCATTCGCAATGCACTTACAATAATAATAACGTCATAAAAAAATAAATAATAATAAATATTTTAAATTATTCGTATGAATAGTAATTTTGTCATAAAAAATTAATAAATCTAATTGAAAATAACAAAAAATGGAGATACGCACAGCTTGTTGCATCGCTACTGCAGAGCGTACGAATGTCCGCCGAAATAATGAGTTATATACACGAGTCGGGACGATACAAAATAGGGAGAGGGGGCTTGAAAAACGAAGAAGAGAACGAGGAGGTACACGCGGTGCATCGGCCGAGCAAAGTGCATTACCCCCCACCACGCGGACCGCACCACATCGGCGCGTGTATATAACGCGTACATAGTGGATACGCTCTATCCAGTACCGATGCACCGACGGAGTCTCTCCCACTTTCGAGTTCCCCTGGTTGTGGCTTCGCCAATCGAGCGACGAGTTTGGAATTCGAGCGGGTTGCATCGTTTGGTTCGATGCAAGACATAGATATATATACGTGTATATATGGAATATTCCCCGTCAAATCGGACGGTAAAAATCCGAACTCCTTCCGATTCCGTTCATGGTTTTATTTTTGGTCTTTATTTGGACCCGACAACGCCCAGATTCTATTCCGAATTTTCGGATATCTCTACAACCCGAAAAAAATGTTAACCCACCACCGAATAAGGAAAGGCGTACTTCCACGGAATTGAACATTTTTTGTGCGATTTCAATAGGTCAAAAAATGAAGTTTACCGAAATTTTAGGATAGGATCTTGACCGAAATTATTTTCTTGTTGAACAAAAAATATCACGCATTTTATCAATCTATTTTTTTTCGTTTAGTTTATAATCGTTTCTTTTTTATTAATCAATGAAAATATTTTTGTTAAGACTTTGTTACTAATTTCGTTACGAGTTTGAATAATTGATAATGTTTTCTATTTTTTACAAAGAAATCAGCTTAAAAAATAGTGATGAAAAAAAGATCGTACCCTGAATTTCGGCAGAGGAATAAAATTTTCTAGTCATGTCGAAGTACGCTTTTTATTAATCAGGGGTAGTTTTCAATTTCTCTAGGGCTGCAGCAAGATCCAAAAATCCTAAAAACAATCAAGGACGTTCTCAAAATCAACTAAAAGCCAAAAAAAAAACCATGAACCGAATCGGCAGGGCCCATTGTTCTGACCGTCCGACTTGCCACGGAATACCTTATATATGTCGTATATACAGCGTACATGCAATACTGTGCTGCATAGCTCATCGCATATCAAGTGCAACCAGCGTGAGAGACCCTGACTGTCCCTCTCACGCAATTTCTGCCGGATCGGCGAGCTCAAACAATCCCGCCCGTTGCACGAGAGTGGGAAAGCGCAGCTTCGCGACGCGCACGGGATATGCACCTCTCGTGTCTCCTCCGTCGTGGATCGTGTATATATGTACCGTCGAAAGTAAAAGAGGGGAATTTATGGGTTGCATCGCCCGCAAAGGGGGAAATGGTGATAGGGCAACGTTACAACGGCAGAGGGGCAAATTATCTCACCGGTCGACCAATCACGGCGCATCGTCGACGTTCCGTCGCTCTTTTTATTCGCTTATGTACATATATGTATAGTCGCGGGTATTACATGCACGTGTATGTGCATTCGACTTTTTTTTATTGGTCGCGGCGAGTAAATGGGGACGAGACGATGCGTTGGATTATGCACGCGTGTTCCCTTCGGCCATTGTTGCCAATTGTGTCGTTGCAGTTCTTTGGGCAACTTTCACGCGGATGCAGGGAGTGGGGGAGGGGGGAGCAGCTTACTTCTTCGGTCGGTGGACCGCGGTTGCGATTATCACGGACCGACTGTAGGATGTAACGCCATTCGGTCGGAGCGCCCTTTGGCCCATGGATAACACTGGAACTACCGACGGTTTTCCGGCCGTTCGACTATTTTTCGTTTTTTTTTTTTGTCGAAAACGGGGAGAGTGTTGGGATGGTAAATTGGTAAATTTCACATCATTCAAATATTGTACTAAAAGCCGTGGAAATGTTTCGAGAGAATGTAAGAAGATGAATTTGAATAGTTTTTGTTTTTGAAAAATAAAATCAGACATTTTTACTCGTTTGGTGGTTTTCGTGTTTGTTTCGTCAGAAACATCAGACTCCCAGCTCTGTCGCCCCTCTACGGAAAGATAGCTCCTACGTACGCTTACCCGCTGCGTACAGTTACGATGAATGACTCTTTATGTATTAATGTGTAATATTCGATCTTATATTAATGGTATTCATTCACATTTACGTTTTTTTTATGCAATATGTATGGAACTTTGATTTGTACAAAATTGCGGAGTATAGAAGTAGGACCGCAGAATCGATCACGCGGAATTTTCTTATGCGGCTATGAAAATTAGGAATCAAAAGTGTTCATTACTTTTTTTTTCGTTCTAATTATTCTTTATTAGAATTTAGGAGCAGACTCGAACTTCGTTCCGAATTTCCACGGAAATGTTGAATGATTTCACCTTGATTTTCTATTTCAATGTTTTGTTTGTTGACATGATGAACGAATATTTATTTTTTTCATTGTTTGACATGCGGAATTTTCAAAACTTATTTTTCTCTCTTATCGAATTAGCGGCCAATTATTGTAAATACAACGATTTTTATAAACTCTCTCAAATTTCCACTATAAATCAATTTCGTCCGTCGGTCCTCCACGAATTTGACGAAAATTGAAAACGTTGGATTTTCAAAAAATATTTTTTGTGTTTGTATTTCCTGTTCTCGAACAATAGGTTTAAACAAATTTTTTTTCAAAATCGCGTATGGGCAAATTTTCGCCGAGTGCAGATTGTGACAGCCGCCATTGGTACGGTATTATGCGTTCGTGTCAGAGCAGGGGAGAGTGCGTGTGTGCTTGCGGCGTTGCCCCTTCATGTATCCTAAAACGCATATATACCCATGTATATACAATATCTATATATAAATGGACACTATACGGAGATGGCCAGATGAGACCAGAGAGATCCAGAGCTGTGGTTCCCTCTATTTGTAACAAAATTAAATACCGGAAATATTTCTTCCGGTCATAATTCGACATTCTTTGCATTATCTCCGTGCCTACGCAACGCATATTCCTATCACTTAAGCGCCGGCCATAAAGATAATGATTATTATTTTTAAGCCCCGAAATTTGTTGAATCTCCCTTCAAAAAATGTACCATGTTTAACACTTTCTCTGTATTGAATATTTATGTAAAGAGCAATTTAATTGTTATTACTTCTATTTGCAGACGAGCAGATGACGATTTTAAACGTTCTTTCTTTTTTTTTTCTCTCTCTCTTTCTCTTCTACAGTGCAGTTATATTTTCAATTTTGTTTTGAGTACCTAATCACGGTCGGGTTCGAAAAAAAACGACCTCCGTTTGCAATAATGATTCATAAATTAAACTCCGCACAATGAGGAATAACAAAAAATATTCCACACACGTGACATCCGTTGAAACATCATTTCCAAGCCAATAGTACAATTTTTTCTCGATAAAACGGTAGCTTCCCATTGAAATTGTTGCGTTTAAGTACCGTTTCGACGGGTCAAAAGTTTCATCTCTGCGCCGCTTCAACGCCGAGACAATAACAGAAACAAAGCATCTGAACTCTCAACAGAGTTTCAAGAAAAAAATTAAAGAAAGAGCATTTTTTTTTTTTCGTTTTCAAAACGACAAGCACAGGACATAAATTCATCATACGTCGCTCGCGCTTTTCATGCGGCAATAAAATACTAATAAAACATTAAGGGCTTTTGGAGTGCGGAACGTCGACCGTTTTTCAATGTGTGGAGTGTTTTGCCTCATGGGTCGTATAGATCGCGCGGTTTCGTCGGATCTTCCTGGTTCGGCACGGCGCACCCTCCGCGGGAACACGTCCGTATAATCCGAAAAGAGGCCGAGTGTGGGTATAGGTATCAGGTAAAAATACATAGCTATACCGGAGACCGAACTAAAAAAAAAAAATTGAAAAAAATAATCATATTTGAAAAAGGACAACAAAAAAAAACGTGAAAGAATAATCGTACTAAGGCTGTACGGTTCTCGCTTCTGAAAAGCCCGCTTCGGTCGCGCGCGCAACTTCCCAGCCCCTGAATTTTGTCATCCTCGGATCCTCCGTGAGATCCGTTCCTTTTGTACCGCCAGCTACGGATTTTTTTTTTCTTCCTACTTCTTCATCTTTCCTCCTCGCGATTATACAGTGGGCATAATGGGGGATTCCGTGATCCTTTGGATGCGCTCGTTATCCTCGCATTCGTAACGCTTGCAGCTGTCGCGGCGCGAGGAAACGACGAATAATAAAAATGAGAGAAGGTTGAAAAAAATATAGTTGTAATGAAAAAAATTCTGGAAAAAAAAAACGTGAATGATCGGGGAAGGAAGAACGAAGAGAGGCGAGGAGGGGGTGCGGTATGGAGAATTCGCGAAATAACAGCGGGATAGATCGTGGAGATGATCTTGCTGGTGCGCAAGGTTTTTTCAGACGACCTTCGCAAACTCTTCAGTTTCATGTGATTCTTTTTTTTTTTTTTTTTATAAACTGGGTAGTAAGTTTTCAGATTAGCTTGTGAATGAATGTAACTGCATGCTTACCTACTTTTATTCTATGTTTTATCACCGGGGTCGAGCCGCAGCTTCACTTGACTCTATTGCCTTAAAAAAAACGCACGCACAGATTAAGAATATAGCAATAATTTACGTACGTTTCTAAACACGTACACGTGTGTTTTTGTATGTTTGAAAAAATCGAATACTTGAAATGTGATTAAAATTATTATCCCTCATGATGTGGCAATGATTCATCGAATTTTCAGGTATTCTGTTCCGCACTACAATCCCAAGTCCAATCCCAATCCCAAGGAATTTTACTGAAAAACGAAAATAAAATTGTACGCACGACGCAATAATTATAATTCAACGGTGTAAAATTCGTCGCGACTAAACCGATGGGCGTGGGTATGGCGCATTGAAAAGCTCAGAGCGATATTATATTTTCCTAGGCGGTAACAGAAACGGCAGCTAGACCGGAGCCTAGAGCACGAAGAAATAGCAGCGGGGTTAGAATGGTTCGGAAACGGGGAAGGGCGGTCGGGGCACCGCGAAGCCAGCTGCGCTACCGTCGTACAACAAGCCTAAACGCCAGGCACCTACTACTACCAATAGGAGCACAACTGTTCATTAGTCTGTTGGTACAGGCTGTTCCAAATTATCGTTGCCTCAAGTTCCTTGCGTTGTGTATCGCTTTTGCTCCGCTTTCAGGGTGAAAAATTTTTCGGGGAAAAGAGACGAATTCACGTCCGTTATTGAAGCAGCATTTTTATTTTACGTCGCTATTGCTCTATTATTACCAAGGGCCAACCCTTTGACCGTTTTGGATTCAAAATGAATTTTCTTGCTGTCTGTAGAAACCAATATATTTTGCGTAATAATTGAATAATTCATTTATCTAATGCTACGACTATGACGCTATAACAAATCCACGATTGTTATCGGAACTGTATTTTTCATTTCGCATTGCTATTAATTATTCTGTCATTCTTTCCTCCAATCTGGATTCGAAAGAAATTTTTATTCGACTGTGGTAAAACCGCTCAATGCCTTTCGATTGTTGGATACTTTTTATTTGAATAATGAACGAAGGAAATTATACGTTTTTGAAGATTCATTTTTATATTTACCGCAAATAAAACGCCCATTGTTTGAAAATTATCCGTGTCTGAGATCACCTATGCCTCGGATTCATAGCGATATAATGCAGATAGCACGTCATAGTTATTAATGAGGGTACGAACAATTTTTTAGGTAAGATTGATAACGTAGAAAAAAAGGAGGAAGTGAAAGAATCGAGCGACAGATGCCGAACGAAATTTCGAACCTTCCTACGCCGGGGAGCAGCTGCCGTGCGGGCAACGCAGGACTCTCCTAAATCAGGTATTACCGACCGTGAGAGGGTAGTACGGCAGAGTTTACGATCGATTTAACCGTAGAACAATTTATTCATACAACGATGAACGCTAACGTAATCTTCAAACGAATTTATCTTCATCGTAGAACAAATATTTTACATTAATGACGAGAAATTAAAACAAACACGGCAAAGACGCGAAATTGATCGATTGTTTTCAACGAAATCACAAATTCCCTGCACAAAATTTTGCATTCTGTTTGACCTCGGGAAAATTGAAAAATCGTCCGAAATAAAAAATTTTCGAACCTGAAAGTATAGATCGGAGCGCCATAAAAATAAAATAGGGGAAGCCGTAACGCTCGCACCCGGCCAGTTGGAAACGCACAGCAGTGTACGAGAAGGGAGATTAAATTTTTCGAGAGTTAGCTCGAGGGATACGGAGAACCCGCTTAGAATGATAATGTGCGAGTGAGCAGAGTAACGGCAGCAGCAGCAACAGCAGCAGCAGCAGAAGCAGAAGCAGCAGGATCGTGGCAGCTGCACGACGCTCTGGGCTTTCCATGGGGCCATTTTCCTTTTTCCTTTTACGGGGGTGTGTGACGCACGCACCCTCGGCTTGCCACCCTCGTATCGCGGCACTAAGACGGTCACGTGCGAGCTCCCGATGGCGCCGTACGGATACGAAAAAGGCGTCTATGCACGAACAACCGAGATGAACGAGAAAACCGAAACCCGAACCAAGAGATGGATCTCAACGGGAACCGGGTGAATGTCTTTAACATTTATAAATGTTGACATTCGATCAATTCAACATAAAACTCAGCGTTATCCTCTTGGACATAGAATTCAATATATTTATTTATTCTTTTCGTCGATACATTTGCGTTGTTCGCGTTATTCACCAGGGTCTCATTTATTTATTTATTTATTTATTTATTTATTTATTTATTTATTTATTTATTTATTTATTCATTTATTTATTTATTAATTTATTTATTTATTTATTTATTTATTTATTTATTTATTTATTTATTTATTTATTTATTTATTTATTTATTTATTTATTTATTTATTTATTTATTTATTTATTTATTTATTTATTTATTTATTTATTTATTTATTTATTTATTTATTTATTCATTTATTTATTTTTTTATTTTTTTATTTTTTTATTTTTTTATTATTTAGTCTTTTGGGTGTTTAGGTTTGATTCTGTTCAATTTGCTCGTGAATCAATTCGGAAAATATGTCTCTGTACCGTTCAATATCCATTGTCACTTTCAATTTAAAAATAAAGAAAAATTTGTTTCTATCATTATTCTTTTAAGAACGTTTGATATGCTTGTGTCGTATTAATATGAACCAAATTTGTTAATATTAAATAGACAAGTAACCATCTCAACGTCAGCGACGTAGCAGTGTGGAAAAACGAACAAAGATATTATTCGATATATTTTGAAAACCGTTATTCCAACAGCGACGATACATCAGGAAAGACCATTCGGACTAAAGTATCGAACGGAAAATGAATCAGTCACGAATCACCATCTGTCGTGTTTGAATTCGAACGGTAAAGTTGGTCTACCGTGGAGTTTCCATTATATTCCTGCATCGAGGGAAAATCCTTCGGGACAGTCCGCGCAGTGTGTCGCTGGGTGTACAGAACCGTTTGCGAAAATCTAGATGGATTTCTCCCGGATACACGGAAAACGTAGAATGGTCCCTCATTGTGTACCGCGGTTGAATGAAGCCCCTATATTATTATATGCTGTAACGAAACTTCGATGTCCATTGTGTTGTCACTGTGGAGAGCTGTCAAGGAGGTCGGGGAGATGTGTTTTCTCGTCGAATTATCCTTGGTTCACGAAAATTCGAATGTTAAACTTCAACAGATACCCTCATTACTTCACTGCATCGTTTACGCAAGAATTATCGAGTCAATTGAATTTAATTTATACGGGTTTTGAGACGTTTATGCATTTTTTAAATTTATATTTTAATTCATTTTACAGGACGTTGTTTGATGGGGGAGCAAGCTGTAGGGCTCTGTCCATCCTTGACACGAAGTTTCAATTGTAACAATTTCTTGGAGGTATTTTATTGACTTAGCTGAAATTATTTTTCCTTGTTCAATCAAAATAAATTCTCTGAATTATTTTAAACAATTGTCGACAGGATTTATTTTAATTCATTTAAATTTCGAAGCATTTCATTTTTTTTTCAAATTTATCTTTGTTTCTATTTTATAAGTCGATGTTTGTTGGGTTAGAGGACTGTAGGGTTCTACACACGCTTGATACACAAATGTTTCAATTGCAGTAAAAATTTCAACAATTTCCCATTAATGAAGCTTCAATAATTTTTTCGTTCTTGCCAAGAAAAAAGTGATCCAAATAATCAATCAAACTTCAACAGCTAATACCTATTGTATCTACTCTTAATTCATCTAACGTAAACCAATAATTGAAATAATTAATCTCAAGTATATTAATTATAATGGTTCAATTTCGTTTTTGAATATATTCTATTCAAGCATTAGGTTGAGAGTCTTGCGCATTAACGACGCCTCAGCCACGAGGATGGGTTTCTCGAGAACGGGGCCAAACTCCCCGTGGCTGGATGATAAATCGACTTCCGGGATTCGCCCGTACGACTCGCGAACCAACACCGACTCAGACGCCCACGTACCCGGGGCCAAAGCGTTCAGTGGGGCTTCACATGCGAAGAAGGGGAGAAAGTGGCGCGGTTTCGCGTGGCCTTGAGATTTCCGAGAGAGATCCGCTCCTTATATCCGAGGATGGTGGGGGTGGTTATCCCCGCGCGATCCAACGCGACCGGCGTTGCACAAAATCTTCCTCGAACGATCGAAGGCCTCGCAAATTCGGCACATCGTTTTCACATTACCTGTGCGACGCAGTTGAGATTTTTTCTAACACTTTCTCGTAATTTTCAATAGTTTGTTCAATTATATTATATCATTTATTGATTTTATATCTTGTATATTCTTATTTTTATATAATAATATATTATAATAATCTAGTATTTTTCGTAGTAGTTACATATTTATTTCGGACTCCATATATATATATATTTTTATCTATCTGTACATTTTTTTCCTCTCTTCATCAAATTGTCATATAATTATCATCGACACGCTAGATCGAAAAATGGTCATACAAAGAAAAGCAAATCTTCGATTCAACGTAAATCGATATTCATCAACGTTACGAAATTTCAAACTTCAATCAATCTACTGTCATGGGAATCGTCCGTGCGGCATGAAGCTTGGTACAATGGGCACACGTGTGAGTAATTCCGAAGCCGCGAGAGAGCTAGCTCAGCACGAGTTCGAAGGCTGCGCAAAAATGAGAAGGGAATGACGTGGAATAAGGGGCTAGTGGAGGTAGAGCGGTTATAGCTAGCTCACAGGCTAGCTAGCTGGCGAAAGGAGACCGGGAAAACCGGAAGCCAGTGGGTCTAGAGTTGAATTAGAACTAGACGGTATCTCGAATCGATACAGGCTCGATCTCCGAGACTCGGAGCCTCGCCCGGTCTCAAGGTTTTCCATTGAACACCGAGGAATCCCGGAGCCCGATTAGAAGGGATGTAACGCCGCCCTTGAGGTTGCGGAGACCTCCGAGGGGACTCCGCTGATCCGTTGTTCTCGAAACACCGCGTAGATGCTGCAGCGGTGCAAAATGACGAGGCTACAACTTCACTGAGAACGGGAACCGTAGCAGCAGCAGCGCCAGCAGGGAGCTCTCTTCGGACGGCGAACAATGGCGATATTGAAACAAATCGGGATTCACAATAGTTGTGGATTTATCAATACAGACTCGTCGTGAAGAATAATTGTTCAGAATGAATTTACGTAGAAGCTGTAGAATTTACGATGGTTTGAAAAGAAAAATTAATTTCAATGATTGATATTTGTATTGATTGATTATATTATTGATTCAATGTCCGGGCAACATTCCAAGTACTTTTGAAGGATTTGGAGCTTTAACTGGAATGACCTTTTTGCGATACGATTTATTACGCTACGAATATTAATAAGTCGCAAGTGTTAATGTTTCTCTGGCTATTTTGGAGCTTTGTGTACGTGTTGAATAATTATTTTCGTGCCACGATTATGCCACGAATTTGGCGATCCGACGAGCTTTTTTTTCAGGCTAATTGCAAGTTTATTTAATCCGGATTGTTAAAAATGAAAAATAAAAATTAGTGTTAATCGTTTTCGAAATTTGTATTTTCGTCGATGAATAAATAACGATGATTGCGATACTACGAAAAAATGAAAAAGATTTCGATTACTCTCCAGAACTATGTGATTCAATGAAGATTTATGGGAACACGGTCGAACCTCAGCTCGTACCGAACGAATAGAAATTTGTATTCGCCATCAGACGGTTACAAACAAATGTCGCAACTACGACTTGGGGTAAGGGACTAAACACAGATGCGCATTTATATAGATTAATCAGTTTCTGTATCTCTCGAGTGCCGTTGTTTTTTGAAGTGGGTCACATTCTTACGGACACAGCCTCTTCAGGATCGTGGGATATTCCAATCTCGAATGTCAACTCCCTGAGAGAGTCACATTGAAACGTAGTTGCATCTTTAGGTACACGTAACATGCATGAGAATTTTTTTTCACACCGACAGCCATGGATGATTCATACAAGTGGATCACCGGGATTTTCCGGTAAGAAGTCCGCGAGCTCGTAATTCTTTTTTGCATTTTTACGGTTCTGATGTTGCATCTAAATAAAAGTTCATGGTCTTCTCAACGGAAACAAGTTTATTTTCAAATAATATTTATCTGATTAATGAAAAGTTACTTTCATTCTATTTATACTATTTATCATAATATATAATAAATGATACCATAATAATAATAAGAAGAATAATGATAATAATAATAAGAGAGATTTTTATTGTCTCGAAAAATTATAAATACATAAGATAAATATAATTCTAATAATAATAAGATAAGTTATTAAATATTTCGTCCGTCACTGTACTTTCTCTGTCCATCTATTCCCCATTTTTTTTTCTGTCGCGAAAGG
This sequence comes from Sussaba pulchella, assembly GCA_963971145.1. Lineage (NCBI taxonomy): Eukaryota > Metazoa > Arthropoda > Insecta > Hymenoptera > Ichneumonidae > Sussaba > Sussaba pulchella. Next base: position 13,638,312 of record OZ020166.1, read on the forward strand.
GCAGACTGATAAGACGCCAAATACATGAATTCAATACTTTAAATATTGCAATAAAAATCGTGGAAACATTTCGCGTAATCTCAACGTAACGAATTCAAGTAGTTTAAATTCTTTTTTTTTCAATGCGAACCACTAATTTTCACCGGTTTGGTACTACCAGTGTTGAAAAAAAAAACAATTAAAGAAAATTTGTCATTCCTCGTTGAAGACGTCCCAGGAATCGTTCTTCAGCTAGCGATAAGTGACAAAAAATCAGCCGATTTATAATACAAACATCTTCGATAAACCTTCGAACACATGAGCCCTTTCCCCGGTTGTCGCCATTGCCCGTTTGTTTCGCTACGTGTGGCACGGTGTATGTGAAATGGCTGAGGGTCTTGGGCCTTGGTGCCCTCGAGCGTTCGCTAAGTCGCGTTCCCGTGGATCCACGAGCCCCGGTGGAGGCTCGGTGCAAAGAGCCTTTCCCGCCGAAAACACCCGGTAGATTTTGCAGGAACGGCGTGCGCGCGGGCGATCACGCAAAAGCCGGACCCCGCAGCGGGCAGCGAAATCAGCAGCAACAGCAGCAACAGCAGCAACATAAGCAACATAAGCAGCAGCAGCAGCAGCAGCAAAAGCAGCACCAGCACGAGCGGAGGTGCGCAAAACCGGCGTGCGAAATTTCTGCCAATGAGAAACGTCAGCGGGAGTCGCCGAGGGGCGGAGGGGGCGCCCACGTGGTCCCCGTTCGACCAATGGGGACTCGCGAATTTGCGAATTTAAAGCGGGCCCGCTTGTCCTCGTCGCCGTCTCCGTGCCGAACGAGCCCAAAGCACAAGAAGAAGAAGACGAAGAAGAAGAAGAAGAAAAAAAAAACGAGTTTGCATCGGCACGGCGCGTCTTCCGAAGCCGGGCAGGAGCTAGCAGACGCGAGGCAACCGTGCCAGAAGTGCTGGAAGTAGAGTCCAGGCTACTGCTGCTGCTGCAACACACGCTCGGCGTCTTTTGCACCTCTTCTGTCGTCCGAACGAGACACAACCGTCGAGAAAGTCAAATCACCGATATTCTAACGTTTTCGTCGTTATTCATCCTTATTTATTTATTTATTTTTATTATTTTTTTTTTCGTTTCGTTTCGTTTCGTTTCGTTACGTCTTTTCTAAATTTTGTTTCGGTCTTTTTTTTCTTTCCAATCGTTCGCGCGGAAGTTTCCGGCTAAACCGGTGAGATTGATAAAAAGAAAATTAATAAAAATTAACGGGAAAGATAGGCAGAAAATAACATCCGAGTGCTTCAAGTGGTGAACCTTCGCGTTTCGGTTCCGGCGAACGAGAAAAAAAATTGAAATAAAATACGCAAAACAAAAAAAAACGAAGAAGAAGGCGAGAAATTTGATAGAAAAAGCGTCAGAAAAGGGAAAACATCGAGTCGGTATTCAGTGACCCGAGGACGAACAGAGAGAGAGAGAAAAAAATAGCGCAGCTGAACGAAGCGATAGAGAAATAGCAAGAGAGCTAGAGATTAGAGAGAGGGAGCGAGAGAGAGATAGAAAGCGCGGGAGAGACACAGATACAATTAGCAGAAGATAATTCGTCGATCCGCTCGAATCGCAGTGTGCCCCCGACATCCGCATCCGGAAATCCCGAGCGTCAGCCGATTGCGCGCGGAAACGAAGGACATCCCCGTTAATCGACGAGAGAATTAAAAAAAAAATAAATAAAAAAAGAGCATCGACGAAAAAAATAAAATAAACCAAAAAGAAAGAAAAAAAAGACGCCGACGAAACGAGCATCGGCCAACGTCACTGCGAACAACCCAGCCGAACCCATCAATCGTCGCGAAGAAACGACAGACAGTGAAGAAGCCATCAAAAATTCTCGACTCAACTTGAAATTTCATACCGGAAATGACAATTTGCAACGATAATAAACGTCTAAACGTATAAACGATAAAAACATCATTCAAGTAAACGAACGTTGTATCATCGAACCGCATAGAAGACAGACCCCCATCGTGATCGCGTCGAACGACAGTCAGATAAGAAATCTTCGAAAAATACGTAATTCCCGTGTGACAACGATTTCTAATCAACGGAATAATCGTCGTAACGTCGTTAATCCGCGTTTGAATCACAAATCACGAGAAAATCGTGTCGACGAATAAAAAACAAGCAAGAAAAAAGCGACCGAATAATCGACGAAAAAGATTTCGTATTGCTTCGTGAGATACGTAAAATCGCGAAAGGGTTATTTGATTGGTCGATTGGCGACCCGGAGCGAGAGAATTTATCGTACAGCCGAAGAGTGTGTGATAGAGCGGAGCGCGGTGGTTTCGATTGATAATCGTCGTCGCGCGATCATCGTTGAGACGGTAGGAGATAGAAGGAGAAGGAGATAGCCGAGAACGAGCGGCGAATATACGGCAGAAGGAAGCGCAGCGAGTGAGGGCGAAGAAGGCGGCGGCGGCGGCGGTGAGAATTTAGCGGAGGCGGCGGAGGCCGCAGCGGTGGCGACGGAGGCGGCGGTGGTAGCGACAACTATCTCGAAAACGTAACCAACGGCACCAACTCCAATCGCATCGTTAACGACTGTACGACGCGTTACGACCAAAAGACGAACCAACGAGTTTCGGAGTCGATTTGATTTTTTTTTTTTTTTTTGCTATTCGTTTTTTTCGTTGGTTTTTTTAATAAGAACCACGTGTTCGTCCGAGATAAAACTCGGAAAAGCCGGCACCATAGATTCCACAACGAGAGATACCGAAGGGGAGCAGCAACGCAGCGCCAGTAGCGCCAGTAGCAACGGCTCCGCGATAATCGGTGTTGACGCGACAACCGCGATCAACGATTCGCCATTTACGAACATCGAAACGATCGCGACGACAATAACGTTAGGAAACAACGGCAATACAATGTCGAAATTGTACGTAGGCAATTTGCCGTCAGATTGCAACGAGGCATCGCTTCGACAACTTTTTCAAGTTCACAATTTATCGTGCACGACGATACTGGTTAAACGGGGCGGTTACGCGTTCGTCGACTGCTCCGATCAATCCACCGCCGATCGGGCCATCGACAAACTCAATGGTGAGTAACTTTTCATCTTTAAAAAATTTTTTTTTTTTAATTTAATTTCTTTTTGCATACATTTTCTTTGGTCAATTATACTTGAATATGTGGCTCGTAGCAAAAATTATCTTGCATTCGATTCGGTGATACGAAAGTATCGCGGAAAATCGGTAAATTGTCATCGCAGCTTTGGATATAACGCACGCTTTTTATATTTTTTTTCTCGCTTTTATTTATATTTACCTGCTTTCAGAAGCCAACGCGGCTTTTATTTCGACTCCGAGGATGGGAAACGCTACAATGATCGCAACGCTTCGCAAATACACAACGCTTATGCTTATAATCCCACACCTCCTCGCCTTTTAAATTTACTTTTTTTAAAAATATTTTTAATTATCATTTTTTAGTTTTTTTCGGTTTGTTTTGGCGGCTTTTTTCGCAGGAATTTCACGAACGGAGTAGATGCTGGATGGATCGATGGGTTGAGAACCACTGCGCGTCTTCGGCACGTTTTTTTTTTTTTGTTCTTCTCTATGCGAAGATTCGGCGCGAATGGTTGCGCGCCTAACGCGCTCTCTCGCTCCATCTCTCGTCGGAGTCTGATACGCCTTTGCTAGCCTCCGCAATTCCGCTCTTCTCCTGTTATGCTACGCATACGCGCTTCATTATTGAAAAAGTTTTGGTATTTCCGACCTCCGAGCTCTTCCTCCCTATATTTCATTCATTTCGTTGACGGTGACGACGAAGCGGGCTTGATACACACACGCGCGAGAATGTACGTTGTTGTTTCAACGAAAAAGGTTTTTTTTTTTTGCCATTTGCGAATTATTCGCGGCGTGGAACTTTGATGCGAGAATGGATTTTGAAAAATGACGTTTTGTCGGGAAATTTGAACGAGAAAATAGGCTCCCGCTCGGAAATTCTTAGGCTGGGAAAGTTACAACGGCGTAAGGTTGACCGACCGTTGACCGAGTGATGAATTTTTTCATTTTATTCATTTATTTATTATTCTGTGGTAGAGAAGAACCGAAGTAACTTCGTTGTTCGCCGTTTGTTGGTGATTGTTGGGTAAAGTTCGACGTTCGTCGGTTGATAATTTTCGTTTTTTTTTTTAAATTTTTATTTCTCTTTTGATTTTAATTTTAATTTTTATTCGCCAATCGTTTCGGTGTTTTGCAATACTGCGAACGGCTAATTGAGCCTATAACCGTCAGCTATATCAGCACTATTTGTTGATATACGGTTCTTATTCACATATTTTTTTACGAAATGATGAACCAACAAATCTGATTATTCGAATTTTTTTATTATTCGAAAGAAATTTTTTTTTTCAAGAAGGATGTGAAAAGAATTAATAATAAACAAATGAAAGAGTAATAAAATTATGAGCAATAAAATTTGGACGAATCCTCCTTTATCTGCCAACTTCACTGTCAACATACGCCTCAAACCAAGAATTATTCCGTATCACTGGGATTTGATAACACGTGAGAGTTCTTTCGAACCCTCAAAATCTCTCACAAATAACAACTCACGTGCGTTCCGAAGTCCCTAAAAATGTCTCTCAACTTAATTAATATTTTTCTCAATCCATCTTCGAGCCTCATTACTTTCTCTCCGTAAAACGAAGACAGTTACACCGCAAATAATTCAACAACTCAACTTTTTTTAATTCAAATAAATTTGCGAAGCTTTGTTCTTTCCATCGAATGTTTAAAAATAATCAAACCCGTAAAATAAATTTTTATAAATGCGCAATTAGATCTTTCGTGTCTCCTTGAAATGTTCGTTGTAAGATAAAACGCTAATATTCCAAAGCGCCGCAATTGTGTTGGAGCACGATAAAAAGAGCATTTATATTTTCCATGATTCATTTACCAATCTCGTCGTGTTAACTCCGGTGTCGCATATTTTTAGCTCGCGTAACCTGTACGTTGTGGCTTCGGCAATGTGTCCGACGTCACCACAATTGTCGAGTAATACACAACCCACACAGGACTCCTATTATTACCGGATCCTGAAAATATCCTTATTCGCCAAAATAACTGAAACCTCTGGGCTGCGTTCTGAATCGCTACTCGAGTCAACTATAGTTAACTCGCGTCGTTATAATTCTATTACTATAGTTATACTATAGTTGACTCGAGTTGGGTTTCAGAACGCAGCCCTGGTATCGACGTTGTCTGAAAAAGTAACGAACTTTTCTGATAACGGGCATACCGTTTGGTTGCCCCGTGTACGTACGTCTGCAAATTGTGTAATGTAATATATCTAAAAACACATGGTCCATTCCAAGTAAAATCGAGGAGCCAATCCAGTCCCAGGAATTATCGAATCGTGGCATCCATTTTTTTTTAAGCTTTTTCGTCGACTTCAAATACACATATTTTTGTTTAGAATTTTCCCGCCACTTCCAAAGACGGCGCAATGATCGGTTTCGGTGTGAAAAAAAGAAAATCAATGAAAACACATCCTTCAAATATTTCATGTTCCAACGCATAATTTACAAACAAAATATAATAATGTTTCAAGGGTTTACATTGTTTTTTTTTTTTTTTGAAAAACAACGTCAATCAAATTTTGAAAAATAATTACGGTCTGTTTGGAGTCGAAAAAAAAAAATCAAAAAAAAATGTATGAAACGATCTGATACCGTGAGGGAAACCTCACGGGGGCGGACACCTCGATTTCACTTGGTATTTCCCATGTATGTATGATACGCGGTGTATGGTAAAAACGAAACGTCGAACACGCGATCGTGCTAGCTAGCGGCTATATCGTTCTCGACCATCTGCATAACGCCTCGGCACCCGGCGCAAACATTCGTCTCTCCACGACGACGACGACGATGTCGACGACGGCGACGACGAGCGAGCGAGCTAGCGAGCTAGCGATCGTGCTGGTTAGCTAGCTCTCCCTCGTGCGCCCGGCTTGGTCCCGTCGTCAACGATCCTCGTGGCCTGCCAACCGGCGTTTCTCCTATCGCACGCGACTCATCCGCAGGAATGAGAACCCCTGGGCGCGACCTCGGCAACGTTTCCGCCGAAAAAACTCGGCTCTCTCCCTCCATTCGCCCACCCATCTCTTTTCATCCAACATATCGCGCTCTTCATAGACCCGAACGTTTCGAATCCCCGCACACCTCGATCCCCTTCACGCATTTCCCTCATGGCATGGCGCACACGGGTTCGGCATTATCTTCGCCCGCGCTTCGAACATTTCGAACCCACGAAAAATTAATTTTTCGACATCATTGGGGATTTGTTTTTTTTTTTTTTCGTTTTTTTAAAAGATTTTCGGTGAAATTTTAATTAATCGTAATTTAATTGTTCCGTTTTGATCGGATTTTTTTTTTTTTCGGTGATAATCGGTAGTGTTTTCCGCGGGGCCTAAATGCGATAGTCGAAGTAAAAAAATAAATAGTATGAAATTAATAATATTCATAATTCAATTAAATAAATACAATAAAGATTTGAATAATAGTCATAATAATTTTTTTTCAAAGGATTTTTTTTTTTAAATTTATTAATTTATTACATTCATTCAAAATGGATCTATCAAACGGATCAATCGATTCGTTATTGATAACTTGATATATATTATATAGGAATGTATATTTTACATTTACATTCGTTAATATCATGAAAACTCGTGTGAGAAATGACATTGTCATGAATCAGATCTGGGTCGCTTTCAACGTATTATCAATCATTCATTCATTGTTGGATTCATTGTTCATTGATCGCTAAAATAATAGATTCGATGAAGCTTCTATCGTATGAGGGTGTTTTCAAAATTTCCTTTCGCGCTCTCTTTCTCTCTCTCTTGATCTGTCTGTTTTTGGCCGCTCTAACACAACGCGTAGAAACATCGTAGTCCACGTGGTAAGACCACGCATGGCCTTCATGGCGTCGGCGTTGCCGGTCGCTCGGCTCTCCCGCTTTCGGCTTCTCACCAATGTCTCGTAAACGACCACTTGGCCCTCGCAGAGACACAACCTTACGCGTTTCGTCGTCTACGACATAATTCCCGGATAAAAAAATGCTTTCGAGCTTGTGACAGGGCCCGACTTCACCTACAACACGACACGTCGGCGGTCGAAGCACGAACGGACGTCAATCCTTCAAAGATTGACAAACCGATAACACAACACACGTCACCGTCATTGTATCAAGTCCGAAGTAACATTGTTACAATTTTTCCACGCTCAATAATTATCTTGGTCCATTTCTTTTTTTTCTTCGTATTTTTCTACACCTCACCGATTCGTTTCACAATTTTCGTAGTGCTTTTGATCGAATGAGATGAAAACAATAAATTCCTTGATTCCAAATTAAATATTTCCCCTTTCTTCGTCGTCGAATAAACCCGACGTGAATGTAAACGCATGCGGCTCTGAAAAATTATAACGATAATGGATTTGACGGGTCCCCATCAAAACTCAAAAAAAAAAAAAAAAAAAAAAAAACAACCTAATTTCCGAAAAATCCGGTGCTTCAATCGATATTTCTACTTAAAATTTGCGTGGGAGGGGTTATCGAAGCTCGACCGGCTATTTTCGCCGGCACTTCAGCCGGCAAAGAATGGATCTTCCGCGGGGCTATTGAGGGGGCGGGAGCGCATGGTCAAGGTCGCGTGTGGCAGAAGATGCAAGAGCGTTCGCGTTCGCGAGCGCGAGCAGTTGATTCTCGGTCGAAATTCGCGCGAGCAGAGCCGAATAGCGAGTCGGGATCGTTGAAGTGAACGAGATGATGATGGCAATGGTGGGCTTTGATGGTTGTGGCCCGTGACGAAGAGGGTGGGAGACGAAGAAGGGTGGGCAAGGGAAAGAGGCGTTTGTTCGTGGTGGTCGCATCTTCGTGCCGAGCGAGCCATTGCGATGCGTAATCGCTTCGTCACACTCGTCGCATTTCTGTGGTCCAGGAGCCGCATCTCAACCGCAGTAGCACTGGCCAGAAGTACGACGAGAGGTGGCAATACAGATCGTAAATTCCACGACGGCTGTTCTCCGTCATAACTTTGAGTGTTCTGGTTTTGAACGAATGACCAGCGGGGTCGACGAGGGCCTGAGTAGGCGTGAGGAGTTCGTACTTCGGTAGCTCCGTGAATGCAACTGTGTCGTGCATCTGCGTATATTTTTTTTTTAGTCGGTAACGAAGCAAATCGTTCGTACCTGAATATTGTTTAGCAGGTCGGGGAGAGCCTAATGAGAGCCTGAAGAGCCTGAGAAGGAGGCATTAGCTTGTACTTTGGTAGCTCTATGAGTGATCAACCGTGTCATGCATCGGCGCATATTTTTCAGTCGGTAACAAGCGAACTTCATAAATGTTGTTTATCAGGTTGACGAGAGTCGATCAGGCGTGAACTGGTCGTACGTACATGTGACTTGAATGTTATTTTTTGCGGGTCAATGCGTCGATTGCGCTTACCCGGGAATTGATTACCATTGACGAATTCACAATGTATTAATTTACTTTGCAATGCACGATTTTCAGGTTTCTTATATTTTAGCTTGGTGCAATAAAGCTTTGATTTTGAATAATAAATGCTTTGATATTATTCTTTTCGCTTTTGTTTTATAATCCTTGGCTTTCCCGCGTTTCCCAAAAATCCTGCATTATTTGTGACCCAGCTTTTTGTATATAATATAATTTCAACATTATTTCCGTGTTTCGCTGTTATTTTAATATATAATATCATATAATGTGCTGTAATCGATTATTCGATTCTTCGGCGAATGACTCGAACCACCGTTGTCATGACTTATGGGACAAAAACAAACGTGGTAACGATGGAACCATGCTTCAAACTTTCACCCGATAATATGGCACATACGCGACGAAAGTTCAAACTTTTTGCTTCCTCATTTTAATCATTAATCAATTTTAAGCGAACGATGATAATTTGCGACTACGAGACTGAGCTCGGATTGTCCGCTGCGCGAGCTAGATGCTACGGCCATAAATGTCAGTAGCACGGTATATATATGTATATTTCTTCTGCGTTGGGTTTTGAACGTTGTACGAAAAGAAGCGGGAAAGAGAATCGACCAGCGAGGTTCCTCGATAACAATGGCATCCGTCACTCTCTCTCGAACGTTGGCGCGTTAGTTCCCCGAGGCCATAACTAGTTTGGTAGGGTTAGACAGGCTCTGAACTAACCGGGGAAGTGTGAGAAAGAAGAGAACCTAGTTTCAATCTCTATGCAGCTTAGAAGTCCGCGATTGAGAATTATGCGCGTCGTAGGAATTATTTTTGTACAATCCCAAACGCTGATGGTCTTCGAAATCTGTCTATTTCCAAGCTTCAACCCTTTTTCGCTTCTCTCTCTCTCTCGAGAAAGTCGGATGAAATCTATCCAGCTTTTCTATAATCCATTTTTGTCGGCCTCTGTATCCCCCTTCGTTTGTACGTCACTACATGTGCTTTTGATATGAGTTTAGTAGTTGTAGGGCGATCTGTCGGATTCTCGAATTAAGTACGAGTGCGAGAGAGAGGGAGGAAGAAAGAGAGAGAGAGAGATCGCTCCAAAAATCGATATTTGTAATTTCTCGGAAACGTCTAAAGCTTTTCCACCGAATCAAAGCTTAATCACTTCTCGCCATTATCACGCTTGGCTCAAACTAAATTCCACCCTAATCCATCCAGCCATTCGGGAGAAATTAAAAATCGCATTTTCGAGGTGGTCAGAACGCGTCGACGCCATCTTTCAAGAAACTTTCGGACGCTTAAGAAAGATGCAGCGATTAATTTTCAAAACAAATAATTCGCCATACGTTAAACGTCTTCGGTCGAAAACAAAGCTTTACATTTTTTCAGTTTTTTTTTTAGGTTATGTATACATCTTGCTGACCCATAATCCCAGCGTCGAAATTTCGATAAGTACGCTCGCAACCTTGTGGTCGTCGTTGCGACGGTATGGGTGACTTATATTCCAAGTTTTTTTTATCCCCGCGGACTTCGGTTGTTCGAAGGGCTTTGAATCGAGCGACATGCACGATGGCGATGTGTTTGTGTGTGTGTCAGTCTCGCATACGATGAATTCTTTCGGGGTTCCGCCGTCGATACGGGCTTCCACTGTACACACAAAGACACGCAAATATGGCTTTGGAAGCCGAACACGCGGGTCTTCTCGAAGCTCCGTCGACGTCGTCATCGTCGGCGGCGACGACAGGAAACTGCCACATTCTTCCAGCGTTTCCATCATCCGTCCCTTCTCTACTTCTCTTCTTTGGCCTTCTCCAAAAGTACACACGAATACCCCCTGTGTAGCATTCGTACGAGCGACACTGTCTCATCGCCATTTAGACGGTGCACGTTGCGTCGTACGGGAACAAACCTGCCAAACGTAGATCTTTCTACGTTGATTCAACTATTTCTTTCCAGTTGCATCTGAATTCGAAGGATCTGAAAAAATCAAAGAATAAAGTTTGAAAATTTTTTTCTATCTTGTAGCTGAAAATAATTGAGAAAAAAAAACAAATTTCGGGTAATCCGACTTTCTTGTTTAGAATAAATAATGTATTCAATTAAATGGGATTTAGATAAGTATCATTGATAATAATAATAAATATATTATAACGTGGTATCGATGACTTTGCTTAAAACGGATTATCTCGCGACTGCGTGTCACGAGACGATAACAAAGAATGGTATTGAATGCTCGGGTGCTGAGGTTTTTGAAGACGTATCTGTAACGTGAATCTCAAATTTCGCGTCGATGCTACGACGATTTAAAAAGCTATGGGTATATCGACGCAGTCGAGGGCTCGAGAAATTAAACGAAAAATCATTTTCGCAAGTTGAAACGTTGGGCGTTTACGTTTTTTTTCTTCTTTATTGTTTTTTAAATAATTGATCGACGTTGGGCGCACGGCGAATCGGTTGTGAGTCGAGCATGTGCGAATTCAGAAGTCGATTTGTCGCGTGCTCAGATCGCAACCGCACCTGCCTGTCGAAAAAGTAACCGCCTCATGTGCCCGGAGCGTCAAGCAAGAACGTCGAATCTCGATCGTAACGATCCATAATCCATCCGGCTCGGACGTAGACCCGCGATTTTCAAACTCGATTGATATCTGAATCGCACGATGAAAACTATAATCGCAATAATTTTATTCGAATATTAATCTAATTTTTCAACAACGCCCATTTTTCAAATAGGTTAAAAAATCGTCATTAAAAAATAATTCTAATTAAAAAAAAATGTTTAAATTTAATTTTTCCGGAAAATCTGCCTCAATCAGAATAGATTAGCGTCTAGTGCGCTTCGATAGCCGAAGAACCGTTCAGCAATAAAGAAAACTAGGAGATTTAAAAGAAAAATTCAATCTAGAAAATTTCAAAATAAAAAAACATCGAAGACGATCGCGAAAATCTGAGAACCCCTGTAGAAGCGCGAGATCTAACCGTTATCTCGACGACGTGGTTGACGGGGGCTGCGGTATTTGGGTTCACGACTCCGATATATCTATATATCTATACATACGGAACCGAATCGTTGGTTCGTCGGTTAGTTCGTTCATCCGTTGCCCGGGAAGTCGTGGACTTCGATCCTACGCTGGTGTAAGCTAGTGGTTGAGCGTCACGGACGAAACGGAGCCGATTATAGTATACGTAGTATACGTGTAGTATTTAACAGTATGCAGCAGTCTCGACTTGAATGAAAGTAGATATCAGCCTGTGACGGGCCGAACGTGTACGAAAGATATTATATTTTCGGCCGCCGCCAGAACCGATGTCGATTCCTGGAATTGGTTTGACGAAAGAAAAAAAAAACAAGACGACCACTCGTCGCATTATCGTTAATCCAGAAAATTACTGGATTCAAAAGAATCTATTTAAAATGAAGTTTAATTCGAGTGCTTAAGGTTTAAACCCCGGGGTTTTATATAATGATAAAAGTAAAAAAATAATTGATATGATAAGCCAGTGAATTTGATGAATGCAGTTGATAAAAATGAATGGAGTGAAGATTGATACACTGTATATGTCTGAGGGTGAGTTGAGAACCTCGAAAGTCGGGAAAGAAGCTGCGAGTAGAGCGGGGTTAGATAGGACTGTGCACCGGCACGAATGTGGGTGAGAGAGAGAAAGAGAGAGAGAGAGAAAGAAAGAGAGCGAGAGAGAGAGAAAAGGACCCGCAATGTTACGAATATAGTTTAGAGCAAAAAGCGTTCTCTCGTGCGCCCGCGCAACGAGGAAGGAAGTGCCGGCTATCTTTAGAAACGGCGAGACTAGAACTACGGAACCTTGCACGCACCATATAGTATCCAAGTTCTGAGTCTTCTTCGTGGATCCTCGTCCATATTTCCATTTCTTCGGTCTCACCTCGTACTCGCTCTTCGCGATCGTAATTTCCACGTGGTCTTTTCCGTCTGGCGCGGGCGCAGCCGAATCTTACGAAGTGTTCCAGGCGTTCTTTGACGTTACGAACTCTGAAAAATGATCTTTATGCACTTTCAAACCCATTTCATCTTCAACTTTCAAGAGATTTCGTGACGTTTCTTTTGTTTCTTTCTTTTCTTCTTTCTTCGCGGCCTAATTGCAATCGGGAGTTGCGATGTCATCGTGATTTTATCGTTAAATCATTTCTCGATAAGGATCTCGACATTTTTGCCAGTTCTCGCTCCGGTTGGCTGATTTCCTACGTATAGGACGTTCCGCGCAGAGTCTAAGTTTGGATGTATAGTTATTAAGGTGTGTTAAGGAACAAATTCGGCAGCTGTCGGATTTACAGTATATACTGTAAGAAAACATCTATAAAATCATTATATAGATTTCGCATTTGATTGATTCGTAACAAAAATTGTTTGATCAGTTGAAATCTATTTTTCCGGTGAATATCCATATTCTACGATCGAAACTGAGTGCAATACACAATATTACCCTCACTTGAAATGAACAATCATGGGTTCCACAAAAAAAAAAAATTCATCATCAACAATTATCGAAAACTTACGAAAACGTATTCAACTCAAAAGAACGATCACGTAATCAATCGATTATTTTCAATTAGATTCAATGCAAGTGAATGAGTAGGAAAAGTGGTGAATACACGAATAGGGTGATTCACGATAGGGTAGAATTCATATTTACCGAAAACATTGATTTTAACTGGTCAAATATTTTTTTTCAAGTGTTAATCAAATTTAAAATTTACATGATGACTGCTCATCATCTCGAAACATTCCAATTGGGCTAAGAATTGGCCACACATTTGTCGATAGTACGTACTCCAAATATGAGAGCTGCCGATTTTTTTCTTTCGACAACACTGTAATAGTTATGTGCGCGTGTATTACGTGGCTTCGCCGAACCGGAGCTCGAAGACACCAAAGCCCAAATCTTTTTCGTGTTTGTCTTAGATATGCGGCCATTGACTTCCCGTATCAGATACAGCGGGCCATGCTCACTGCCGGGAGTTTTCGGCGTCGGGCTGACGCGCACATGCGCCTGCAGCAGCAAAACTCTGCCGCAAGCTCCGTCAAACTTCCGACTCTCAAAACTTCATCTCGAAGCATGCCACACTATTCACCCATCAAAATCAAATTTAAAAAACTTTACTAATCATCCAATATACAATTTTACAAAATTTCTCTTCGAACAAAATAAGAAATTTTTGATTCTTGAAAAATAACCCGAAAATACAAAAAAAAAAAAACGAACAAATTCTTTTGCAAATATCTCAACGAGGCAGTGAGGTATTTCGATGGACGGAAAAACGGCAGTTGACGGCGTCTGGAGTATCCGTCATTGGTTCCCCTCCACGTGGCGGGACGCGAAGCCGACGAACGGATATTGCCCGCAAAAAAATAGCTTAGCCGCGGACCAGCGGACACACGCGTGTACATATGAGAAATCCGAGCGATTCGACAGGTGTCAACGAACGCTGGCAACTGCGCTCTCGCGATCGTTACTCGTAGCCGCTCGTTTGCCAAACGAAGCTTTAGCACCTGCCCCCACGAGTATAGCTCGAAACTATATGTAGATACGTGTGTGTATATATATATATATATAAATATATATATAGATATATGATATATACACGCATACATATGGACACAGTAGGCTTGAGATTCCACATTTTTTCGTCAGTCCCGCGGCGTTTCGCCGAAAACCGGATATAAATATGCGAAGAAAAATCTGCCGGCCGTTCGATATCCATAATTAACCTTTTAATGATCATCGAAGCGCGATCTTCTTGATTCTATGAACATTAATTATCATTTCACTTCCGGGCTCGCGAGGTTCTTAAAAGCGGAATTGCAAGAAGAAGAAAAAAATGAATAAAAATAAATAAATTAAATACTTCCGGGCACATGCAGGGGAAGCTCGTTAAACTCGAGATTATCAACGACTCGGATGGCGGGGACGAGATAGAAATTGTTTATGTAACGAGGTTTGTTTGTTGTACGGAATTATTTGTCGCTTTTTCGATTAAACCGAATATTTAATATCTCAACCTATATCGGAATTAGAATTTAAAAAGGGGGCAAAAAAAATTTCGATTTTTTTATTTACGTAGATTTGTTATCGTTCGTTCTTTTTTTACCGTCCCGTCGTTTTGCCGGGAGGGTTCGTGAATTGAGGACGTTCGGGAGACGAGATCGACGGAAATGGGTGTGAGTGATTTAATTGTCGACGTTCATTGAAAGCATAACGCTCGAATTAAAAGCTAACGATCGAGAGTCGATGTGTACAAAATATTTTACCGACACCGAAGCTTCGATGCCTGCACCCTCCACGGTTGCGCGACCCTTCGCCAAAAATTGCCCTTAACGCGGAGTCGAGCGATCGGCGCGGCGGGGGTGGCGGGAGGGGGGTTGCGGCGAGCCATCGAGCATCGAAAAATCCATCCCTTCTGTTGGTGAAATAAATCTGTAATGGCTCGAAGTGCATTTACTTGATTCACGATTCTATGCTGCGGCCCTTTGAGGAATTTGAGACATTCGAGTCGCGGCATTCTGCGTTAAAAAAAATTATAACCTATAAACACTGACATTAATTCGACGAAGGAGTTTATCTTATTTTCATTTTTAAGGCGCCGTCCTCTTGGCCGGCTCTCTCGCCGTCTCTCTCTCTCTCTCTCTCCCACTTTTTCTGCGTTTCGTCTGACTCACATAGCAATCGAGAGTCCCTTCCGAGAACGCGGCTACCCTTTGTTCGATCGGTGATTCGGATTCTTCCCTCAGGGCAGAATTACAAACCGAGTTTACCGAACGATTTAATCTGCCGATTCTGCATCGGCGTCGCGAGCATCGACACTGCATTCCTGCTATCGCGATGAAATCGGATTTTTCAAAATTTAAATTAGCCAACAACTTGAGATCAAAAAGTTTCATGGACGTGCAAACCAGAATTTAGCCGAATTTTTAAAAAATATTGAGCCGTAGAATTTTTTATATTGTAAGAATGTATAAATATTACGATGTTTGATCGTGTAGAATGATAAGCCGGATCGGACGATCGTTAGGGGTTGCTCCGAATTTTTTAAGTTTTCAAACGTAAAAACACGACGACGGGATTGGTATCGACTTTCACGTTCCTTCGCGCACTTTATGCGGATTCTTCTGTATACAGCTCTGTACAGTTCTGTATGCTATATGCGGTATAGCATACAGTATCAGTGTGGTATCCATATACATATATGTACAAGTTATATACATATAAGCAGGAGTCAGGACCTATCTTAACGTGCGTGGGTCCGACACAGACCGCCACTATGGTCTCTCTTTTTCTTCCTTCGACAAACTAACCTACCCGTCTAAGTAATCCATTGTGCTTCTTTCCGCGCTCTCTTTGTCCGGGCCCTCTCTCACGCCGAGAGGGCGGCTCGGGGCGAGCCGCGTGCAAGACGCATATTCAAGCAAGAGGAACCGAAGACGGAAACAAGCATGCCACAAGGCCACGAGCTTATCGCTTTTGAAGCAATTTTCAATTTATCTCTGGATGCGGTCTCGTTTCCGGCAAGGACATTTAAAAAAAAATGTAATCGAACCATAGTATTAATCTGAATATCATTTGATAGGATTATTCTCATTCTATTGTCACGAATATTCATCCCAATCAAGTTTTAGGTATTTTTCAATCAATAAGCCAGAAGAGCCTGAGAATTAATTCGAAAAAATATTTTTTTACTTCTGATCTTGGAATTCTGTTTGATCGAATTTTGCCATAATTACAGTCGTGATGGAAATTGAGTGAATTGTCGACTATAAGAATTTTTCCGCAACGTTGAATGAATGAATCACAGCCTATACGCCACATTCGCATTATAGTAAAACTAATGTCGAAATAGCATCGGGGAGATTAGTCTTAGCGCGGGAATTACCGAGAAGACTACACGCGTCCGCCATGTTGGATAAGAATTATTCAAGCAAAGATTATGGGTCGGCGAGGTTAACAAATGGGGTTGTTATTACCCGTGGATAGTAAGATACATAAGTAATTCAGAAATGAACGGTCGAGTATGCGTTCTTCAAGGTACCGCGAGGATTCCTCATTCGTTTTTAACGTCCGGTGACCTCCCAGTTCCACGTACCAGGCACAAAAAAGGTTCTTTTAAATACAATTTCCGGTGTCCATGTGAGCTACGAGCCGAAGGGATCTTCATTCGCTGGATAATCATACCGAGCACAAAAACAACGAGAATAACCGACGAGAACTGACTATTTTATTTATGTTTCGATAACCCGATACCGATACTCGGCCATTCTGTCACGTGATAAGATTATCATCGGTACATAGACGTTATTTCAGTCGCACACCAAACGGACGCGAATTGTACGACACAAAACAGAGAGCACATTCACAAAATTCCGCTCGTGTGCGTGCGTGTGCCTGCGTATGTGTGTCCACGAGGTCCATTCGGCATATCTCGGTCTGGAATGCGCAACAGGAACCTGTTCTCGTCCTCATTCCCATTTCTGGCGCGCAACCAAAATATTTCTTTTCCGGTAGCAAGAGAGCGAAGGCGAGAGAGAGAGAGAGAGAGAGAGAGAGAGAGAGAGAGAGAGAGAGAGAGAGAGAGAGAGAAAGAGAGAAAGAGAGAGACAAAGAGAGAGAGAACAGCAAATGGATAATCGAAGCCATAGCATCGCTTGCCTACGAGCCGATGCTTCTGTCCGGTTTCCCGCTTATCTCTCGTCCGTCCTATATTCGGGATCGAGAATCGGGAAGGATAACCGGCGGGAACGGTGATACGATCGGAAATGCTCCTCGAGTTGGAAACTTCGGAAACAGGGTTAATGAGATGAGGTTTAGGAAATGGGTCACTCCATAGAATCTCGCACGATAGAGGCAATCATTTTATAAAGACGACAATTCTGTAACCAAGTAAAATCTCAGACAATCATCAAACTCCGACGTTATTATTTTATCCTGATCGACTCAGCTATTTTTCCGGACATAAAAAATTGTCATATTCATCGAAAGACTTCGTTATCATCCAACCAAGTCATCGCGAATTTTTTTTTCCCACGAGTTACTACCCCTAACCGATACCCGCCCACAAAAATTGCGTTTCAAATTTTCCAAAACCCAATTATCGCAAAATCGAATGCACGCAACTGACAGTCGTAACGATCGAGAGAAGAAGAGAAAAGCCGGTAAACTCGAGCCATGCGAAGAGAAGTGGGACCGCGGTACTCTCGGAATCAAGAGAGGAGCGCGGAAGGGGTGGGGTTAGAAGGAAGAAGAAGAGAATGAATATATATTAGGTGGGTTACGTTGCCGGGTCCTCATACGGTGCCTAAGCTCACTCACTCGACTCACCTCGGCTGTAACACGCACACGCACACGCACACAACCGCGGTGCCGGTAGTTTTGGATGGTTAAGGGGAGATCGAGAATCCGAGGACTATGCGCATAAGACCTTGAGAAGCTTCGGGCTCTCTCGGTCGGTCGGCCGGGTGGTTTTGCCGCCGCGGCCGCGACTAGTACTGACCCACTATAAAGGCACTTGCCGTCCTCCTCGTTCACCATGACAATCCCCTACAACCTTCTCCCTCGGGGAGCCTGCTAACCTACTCTGGGACTCTTGCCCACATCCACCGGCTCTTCTCCACTAACACGGCCAAAAACCTATACGTATAAACTCGCCCGAAACTTGCTCGAGAGTTGTGCGCCCCCCTTCGCAACCTTCTCGCTGGCTCCGCGTTCTTTTACCTCCTTCCACCTTCTCATCTTTCTATCCCTCTTCGTACCATATTTTTCGCAAGCTTCCATCTCACCCGAACCAACGCTCACACGACGTCCCCTTCCGCGTCACTCTCTTCTGTACTTTTCTCCCTTCGTTCGACTCCCTCAATTTTTTTTTCTCATTGTTTTTTTTCGTCTTATAAATTTTTTTTCGCGTGTGGGTTTCGCGTCCGTGAACACGCGCATACGCGTGCGTAAGGAACCAACACAGATCCAAGGCGTGCAACTAATATCGCGGTTGTAGCTGTGACGACGGGGTAGCTGTGGTGGCGCGTACGTGAGCGCCGCAAAATGTTTTGAGGAGGGAGGGGGGGGGGGGGGGTGACGGCCGTGTGCTGCTTAGGATATTGGAGCGTATGGTTTGTACACGGGCGTGGTGGATCGCGTCCGTGTGGTTGCGTCAATGAATGTGTTAGAAGGAATATCCAACTAGCATAGCAACTGCTGTTTCTGCATTTCTTAGCAGATTGCGCGAGCGAACGAGCGAGCCCCATCGTCTACGCATTCCTATACCTATATCTGAGTTGTATAACGGGTGTTCGAAACAGCGGAGTAAATTTATTCGCCGATTCGTGGGATATCGTCTACCGACAAACGACGGAATCATTGTTATTATTCTTGTTATTATTTTTTAATTGATTCTCATCGCACCGTGGCCGAGTATTGTCATTGAAAATCGAGAATTATCGAAGCAGCTTCAAATGTTTCGTTTGGAAATAAGAAATTTCGGTCGAACGACGATAATAACATTTTTGGGCAAATAGTTTTTTCGGTTATCGAACGTTTTCGTTGAAAAATGGAGGGTTAATTAATTGTAACGAAAAAAATCATTGTAAAATCTATTCAGGGCTTCGCGTTGTATGCGGTAGTGATATAAGAATTCGAATTGGGATTTTGAATTGTCCGTGCTTTTGTTCCGCCGTCGTTATAAAGGTGTGCCATCAGCTCGATGGTGGTTGCGCGCTTATTTTTTCGTTCAAACGTTCGCGAATAAAACCCGTTTCGTGAGATTGCGTACACGTTCGATCTAACGTGTGTCACAGGCGATGTAGATACACTTTGCGAATGTTATATTATGAAGTCGGCGGTGCTTTGGGGGACGCGGAGGGGCGATTTGACACGGCACTTTCTAAGTAGCCATCTATAGCGGCTGTACAACTACTGCCTTCTATTTTTTTTCTCACTGCTAATCCTTCTCCCCTCTCTCGCTCTCTCTCGGGCTCTCTTTTTCGTTTTTCCTCTCTCTCTCTCTCTCTCTCTCTGACGGATGAGACCGTCGGTTCCCACCTTGAATCACCATTCGTAGTTAACATTTGGTACACGTAGATTTTATTCATTCGTATTCCCAAGCAAACGCAGATCCGGTAAGACCCAACAAATACAACAGTCATATCGCAGAATCGCGGCTGGCAATTTATTGGACTGGCAGCTAATTGAATTTTCGCAATTATTCAAAATTATTTTTCTCGGCCATTTTCTTCCTCACGCCTGCCTCATAGACATTCGTGAGACTGTGCAAACTCCACCGACTCTCAAATAAAAATATACAAACCCATCAACTTCTGATCGATACATTTTTTCAATTTGTTTGCACAAAAAAAATGGAACGATTCAAAAAAAAATTCGTTTTTCGAAATGAAAATTAGAAAAAAAAAATCCCAACCTAGCCACGATACTTCTACTATGTTCATTAGACTCCACAGTTCAATAAACCAGTCTCCGTCAAATAAAAATTTCTGCAATCCAAGACTCTCATCAAATCCCATAAAAAAAACTTCGAGCAATTCTTCAAAACCAAAGAAAACCCCGTCTCTTACATAACCCACGTGGATGACCTCGAGGTTGCGGAAGACGAAACAAGAAAAAATAAAGAAAAGAAGCAAAAAAAAAAACTAAAAAACCAGCGAAACTCTTTGATCTGAGGGTAACTGCGAGGTCGTGCTAGAAGGCTTGAAAAACTGGTTCGAGAAAAATTGGTATACGCGAAACGATAGAACGAACGCGAGAGTATATATATTAGGGTCGACGAGAGCTGGGTAAAACATCGGGTATGTACACACACACGAGCGCGTATATGTATGGGGTAACGCGTACACACGTGGAACGAAGTTTCGAGACACCTGGCAGGCCAGGTTGTGTGGTAAACGGAAATAAAAATACGCGTGTATAACTAGTCGCTGGTTTCGCGTTGTTGCGCTATTCGCAATTCTCTTCCTCATAGTTTCCTCGCTTCCATTCTCATTCCTTTTCTCCGTCTTTCGTGCCGCGAACGAAAAATACAACGACAAACGTTCCGGCCGTTTGTTTCGTCCCGCAGGAGTACGCAGGGCTGTGCGCGTGCCACCAGGAGTCCAAACCCAGCTTGTGCGCCGTCGTAGCTGCAGCGGCAACAACTTCGGCAGCTTCGTCAGCAGCGGCTGAACGCGAGAAGAAGCGGGAACACGCGAGACCCGGTCTTCCGATACTTTCTCATAACCTCTTGATCCTGATTAGAATATGACTAGGGACGAACTATGGCGAAACTAGAAACGTCGCGCTAACGTTGGTCCAGCATCGAGTCGACGACCGAAGAGTTGTCGAGCGACAACGTTGCGATTCTTCGGGGTTTCGACCAAGCATGCGTCGCTCGGGTTTCGGTTCGTTGTGTGAAAGGTATAAGCACGTGCGATGACCAACAGCTTTACCGGTGACAACCCGGAAGCATAGGTGCTTTTCCGGTTTACCGCGCTCGTACGTTGCTTCGCTTATGTGTATGTAGATGCTCATTGAAACCGGCTACGTTCTCGCTGCCTCGTTTTACACCACGACGCTCATGGGACTCATGGATAGTCATGGTTCGTTGCTTTTCCATGGGAAATATTTTTCTCGTTACGCGCACGAGGTAGAACGTGAGACGCTTGTTATGGAGTTCATGAACTGGTCAACGTGAATTGCTTTTTTTTTTGTTTGCTTTTTCTAGATTTTGTTTTGTGGGATATTGATGGATTTTTAATTCGTGATTTTTTTTTTTTCGTTTGGATTTTCAGGATACAACTATCTTGGATCCTCACTCGTCGTCGAGCCATCCGTAGCCAGCGGCGCCAAAAAACGGTGAGTCGATTTTTTTCATTAGTTTTTCATGATCGAAGGGTTGTTTCGGTGAGGAGTGGAAACAGAAGGTTGCAGGGAAACAACCGAAGGTTTTGGACGGAGCCTTTTTTAGGGTTTCGTAGGCAACTAGGAACTTTTGTGGTTTTGGTCTGTCCATTCGTCTGGCAGTCCGTCTGTCCGTATGTCACAGTCCTTCCGATCTATCATTTATATACCGAATGAGATAAAGTTCGATGTACTGACGTAGATTGATAACCAAAAAATATAAATGATTATGTTTCCGTAAAAAAATAATTTTAATGATTTTAACCCTTCAATCACGAAGATATTTGCTGTCATTATCTGAGCGTCTTCCCTCTCATTTTTAACCTGTCGATGCAAAAAATCTGAGATTTCAAAATTTAGCTTTTACTCAGTTCTTTCTGAGTAAAATAAAAATTTAGAAATAACTCTTTTTTCAAAAGCAATTTGTCCGGTATTCTATCCGTGCGTGCCCAACACGCTGCTGACAATTTTGTTTTTTTTTATGTGTCAACCCTTCATCGTCATAACACACCCTACATTAAATTAAATTCTTTCATTTATTTAATTATTAAGTACGTAGTTGACTGGACAGAGCGGCAAAGTGCTGATAGCTTGCCAATCACCGTGCTGGTTATTGCACACGTGTGCCGTTCTGAACTCTTGCCGAATGATTGCGATGGTACGAAATGAAGGAGCTGTAATTGAGCGGATCAGAGTGTACGATAGCGCGATAGCCGCTCTTTTGACGTAGCAATCAACACTTTTAGAGGCTATATCGAGCGTGATCGCGTGTAATACCAGGATAATTAGGAGGATAATCGGACACGTGCTCGCGAACGAGCCAGACCAACAGGCGGCTCACAATCGGCAGCAAAGACAGCACCGGCAGCGGCATTTTAAAAACTACCACGGTCTCGTACCGGAGTGCTGCGGTAAAAGAAAAAAATGAAAAAAATTCCGCGGATTCTCTCAGTGGAACTCATTTAACTGCATTTGTTCTGCCATGCTCCCTTAAAATATTTTTCTTACCTCCTGCAATTTATTTTTCGATCCCAAATAAAAATTTGATCATTTTTTTTCGGGACTTCAGTGAAATAAAGACAAATTATTGTCTCTGTCGGCCAAACTGATCGCTCACGACATTTAAATATTCGCATTTGTAAAATCTAAAAACAATCCATTACTCGCAATCCCGGTGAAGAAAAAAATTTCAAAATGACAATTGAAACGTAAAATACAAAATTCGAGCGAATTTATTCGCTGCTCCATTTCCAATATCGCATTTTAAAAAAATCCATTGAAGATAAAAAATATAAGAACGTTCTTCAGATATTTTCCAATTTCGGAAAAATGTTGGAAAATTATGACATTTAGGATCTATAACTAGAAGCTTTGAATGAACGTCGATAGATGTTTCGATAACTCGATACTCGTATCGGCATGCGACGAAGGGCAATTTATTTGGGAGCCGCTGGATCGTTTCTCGAGCGAGGAACGATGAGCCGGTCTTCTTGGTTCGCTGGGAGGAAGCGAGAACCCTACCCGAAAACCGTGGCACCTGCCTCCTCTCCTTTCGCACATATACTACTTATATGTTATATAGTATAGCGCCGGGCAAGCTCATCGGCCGGCGCCGCGACCAACGACGGAAATAACCCTGCAGCCCTTGACGCTACGTTACTTCGTTGTGCAGTTTTCGAGCTCGTGCCCCAACGCGAATGTGTTCCATTCGCGCCCCCTCGATCTCTCGCGTAGCGCGATTCCTCCGCACCCACTCGGTAACGTCTTCATACTCGCTACTGAGACGTAATATCTGCTCGGAAAAACATTTTACGAACTGAAACTCCAATAAAATCGGAAATTCTCGATGAATTAAACCGAAATTCAATGCCAAACATCCGCCAGCATCATTCTATTCGTGAAGAACAATTTTCTTTGATCAGATTCTCCGATTCTCCACGGAGAACTCCAACCCCAACTGGCTTACTCCATTGACATGCGACGATTGATTTACACGGCTATCACGCCACGTTCGTGTGACGTCTTTAAAGATGTACCAAACGGAACGGAAAAAAGAATTAACACAATCCATGCACGATCAAGTGGAGCGGTGTAAGATAAATAAACAAACGAGAACTGAATTTCAATAAAAAAAGAAGAAGTAGCAAGATTGTATCGATATACATCTCGAGTACTTTGTCGAGCCCTCCGAGGTCGTTGTGCACAGTTACCGATCCGAGGCATCTTCAGAAGTAGCGAGTGAACGAGCTCTTGACGATGTTTCTAAGCCACGTATATATGTATGTATATATATATATATATATATATATATATATACACATATATCCGTGCGGTTGCACATTAATTTCCATACAAGCCGATATGTTTCAAATGTAAAGTACCATGGACGAGAGGCTCGAGCTCGTCTCCGGCAGCTACGAGGGAGACAATGTCGCGAGAGCCGAGAGAGGATGGACGAACCGGGAATCGAGGGGCGAATGCACCCTCTGGAAACCATAGAAGAAAACAAGAAGAAGAAGAATAAAAATAATAATAATAAAAATAATAACAATAATGAGGGCTAACTGGTATGCGCTAAAACTAGTTTTTTAACTTGGGGTGTCGGACCCTCTCTCCCGCTCTCCTTCTCTCTCTCTCTCTCTCTCTCTCTCTCTCTCTCTCTCTCTCTCTCTCTGGTCGATCACAATGCGGGGTGGGCTCGAGGATTCTAAGCGCAGGATAAAAGTTTGTCGATTTTCCGGTAACGTTTGCGCCATATAACTCGCCGTTCGGACCACCTCGCGCACGTCGCTGCGACGTTTCTCATTCGCGATTCGTCTCTGTACAATGTGAGCTAACTCTGAGCTCTGTGCCGTTGCCATTGTGATATACCTGCCTAACTCGCCGAACGTTCTCACACTCGATCATCGTGTTTTGCACTTTGCACGGCGTGAAGGGGAAAAAACGTTAGAAATGAATATTCGTCACCGTTCTATTTTTACGGTGCATGATTTTTCAATTGATAAACAACAATCTGACAATGAACAATCGCTTGGGAGAATTGATCGAATACGAAGTTTTTATTCCTGCTAAAAACATCTTACAATTTCTTTTATTCGTATTGTGAGTTCGTAGATGCGAAGAACGTTTTTAATTTTGATTATTGAAAGAATTATTCTGTATGATAATTTGACAACGAAATTTTTTTATAATTAACCGAAACAATCATCCAATCACCACCATAGGGTCAGAAATTTGAACGAAATAAATTGTATAATTTTCTTTCTTTCTATTTCTATTAAAAATAATCAATAATTTTCCATCATTCAATTCTGATTTTTCATTAAAAAATCATTCTCTTTGCCACAATTTTAATCACCAATTTTTTTATGTTTCCAAAGTTTCTCGCCAATTCCGTCGTAGCCAGGTTATCCTTTGATAACCTCGGAGATTGCACATTGATCGATTTTGTAAAAAAAATAGACTGAAACAACGAGTAAAGTCGATTTGTTGGTAATTTTTCGAAACCGTTTGATAGACGTTGTAGGACGATGGATTTTACACGTAAAACACGTCTTGGTAGCGTAGGCGTGTGCAGCCCGCGGACGTACGCGTGCCCCATATGTCCGACGCGCGACCGCAGAAGCCTCGGGCGTCCCTCACGTACCACCACAGAAGCCCTTCTATGCACTTTGCGGCTCGACGGCCTCCGACCGGCCGCACAATGCATCGTTCCCGAGGCACGTGCACACCATCGCCATTATTATTTTTCTCCCTTGCACACACGCTGCACCAATCCAACGTGAATGCACTCACGAGTCTGCGAGATGCAACGCGGCAAACCCGCCCTGCCAGCCACAATCGGATCTTCCGCGAGGACTGCTCGGTGGCGATCCAATGCCTTCACAATCTACTTCCCGTATATTTTATTGCTTTCTCCAGTATTATCGTCTTCTTGCACTTTTCAACAATTTCTCGAAGTGTATTTATTTTTTTCAAAATTCCAATGCCTGTAATCAAATTTACGAGTCACCCCCTAATTTTTCCTGACTCGACTGAACGTTGAATCGAATTTGGGAAACAGGGAAGGTATGTGTTTATCGATACGACGTATAGATAGCTCTTACAGAACTTGACCAACTTGCGAACGAGACTCGTGCATTTCGCCACAAATAATATCACCCTCTGGCAACAATACGATTGCATTCGTAGGCACCATCTGCTGACCCAAACGGAACCAATAGGTGCTCTATTCGAAAACGGTTGTGCTACCTTGGAATCATTCGCATATGTCCAGCTGTTGAAGAAAAAATAAACTGTTCGATTTGCCAAAGAAGAAATTTCATGTTTTCTCAGAGGAATTCGGCTATGCTTAAATAAAAAAGCCACCTAACCGGAATTAAATTGTTTTGATTATTCCGAAGAGTTTTAGATAAATCATTCAATTTTCACTAACTTAAAATATGCTTCTTAAAAATAAAAACGAAGTTTCGAAAAAAATTAACACAGATTTCACCTCATATTCTATCGAAACGCAACGAAGATCATTGAACGGTATAATAAATTGTGAATCTGAAGTACCTCAGAGCAATTTTGGTAGCGATGTCATTTTTTATCCGACCCCGGAGGGGAAGACTGCTGCAACTTGTTTCCTTCGGTAGTTTCATATAAGTGTATCAACCCTTCCGAATCGACAAACTAGAATTCGTCGTAAACACGAAAGTGACCACTGGTTCGTCGGTGCATCGGACGATAATGGTGCATTGACCTCCGACAAGTCCGGTGCAATCTCCAACGCCAACCCCTCGCTGCATCGTTGCATGTACAACGAGGGGTTGCGCGATTTTTCTTCCTTCCCATCGCATTTGCATAACAAGGCCGCGTTGCATATACTGCCTACGTACGTGACGTGCACATAGCTATAGACCGCGGTACGATGTGCGCGACACCGGATGCATAAATGCATACGCACCTTGTTACGTCTCGTTGCAATTGAGTCGTGATGTGTTAACAGGTAGCGCGTACGTCGCTCCGCTCCCCTCGCCCTCTTTTTCTCGGTTAACTCCGATCCGTGCCGGGTCTTCTTGCCCCCTCTGACTCGGTACCATGCAACGCGTGAGCTTTTCATACGCGAGAAAGAGTACTCGCACGATTTCCGAGAGCATTGAATGCAATTCGCATACATAGTCTGACGGAATACGGATCTTATTCCCTTGATTCGTTCGAGTCGCACCAACACTTCTCAGTTACTCGTTTCGTTTATTTTCTGGCGTCATTAAATTTACTTCGCTGTGGTTTATTGTCCCAGAACTAAAATCATACGTACACACATTGCATACATGCGAAAGAATATTATATGTAGATATATCAGGGTGATTGTTGTTTGCATCACGTTCGAATTTTGATTTTGACGGGGTCCCAACCGATTCCAAAAAAAAAAAGAATTGATATAGCATAGAAATTCATCAAATCAAATTGTTCATAATGATTTAGAACCAAAAGATCGGCATTATTGTTGTTATTGGTTGTTATGGCTTGTAGTTATTGATCGGGATTGAAAGGAAAATGTATGCACAATGCAATTTACACATATATATTTTCTCCTATAAACATTATATATAATAATAATGATATTGTATTGTTCACACGTTTTGCACTCAATCCCGACCAATAACTACAAGTCGAAAAATAATTCCTATGTTTCCCTTCAAAATTACTTTTAACATTTTTATCCAACCAATTTTGCTTTCACAAATATGTCGCCCGACTGTGAGATTTCTGGATTGTGAATTTCAAGCTATTTAAGCGACGGTGGATGCAACCGACTCTGGGGAGTCATTGCACTTTGAAGATTATGCACCGAAGAAGGGTGGTGCGCAGTTAGATCGGGTACGTGACGTACGCGGTTTTGAATTTGCATAACAAGACTCGGCGGGACTCTGTTGCGGTATTTTCGATTGTCGGTGAAGTATTATTGCGCAAGTACGGGGCAATTGTGACGGGTGACGGGGAATATGTACGATAGGTAATGAGCGTATGAGGCACATGGAGGTACGATCGCGCGTTACCCTTCGAGGGTTGTGATGCCAAGTTGCAAGTGTACCTTTAGCCACCTGTGACTCATCTCGCACGGACGTACTTTAGGGTGAACTCTCTTTCTCTCTCTCTCGGACAATCGTAAATGCGCATTACACGTATTACACCGCTTAAACTGTGAGCTGGTCATGACCCTTTCTCGTGCCTGCATTTTCACATGAATTTACGTCACAGGGGGTGGGTTGATGCACTTTTGATATTGGCATAACGAGGTCGGCCGTACAAACATGACCAGCTGAGACTGCATCGCATTTTTTCTCTACACAATGGTTAATGCTTCGTGTAATTACCCAGAATTTAATAAAAATTCGAATAAAAATTATAAAAAGATGAAAAATAAAATTATTATTATTATTATTATTATTATTATTATTATTATTATTATTATTATTATTATTATTATTTTTATTTTTATTATTATTATTATTATTTTTATAATTATAATAATAATTTCTATTATTATGATTAAAGCGAAACAATTATTTGACGAATAATATTTCTTAGTTATGCGGTAAATATTCGGAATTGTTTTTCTCTCTGATTGAGCGTTGGAATTGTTTTTTCAATCTTTTACCCTCTGAAACTAAAAATTGCACTGTCGTCATCAATGTCGCTTATTCGACAATATTGCTGGAGGGTGCGTATGTAAAATTGCGTAACGATGCACCCAACATGCACCAGTAAAACTACAACCTGCTGTACCATCGCTTCTATTACAGCCGGGTCCCGAAAGTGGCTCCAAAAGTGCGGATCACGATTCAGACCCTCTCTTATCGTACGTATTTCGAGTGCATACTTCGCCTCGTGCTCGTTTTGCACGCTCGTACAACAACTAACCTTCTTACCGCTCTGAAAATTTCATTCGAAATCGACATACAGAAACACGAGAACACCACTGCATGTTCTTGGCAAAAAAAAAGGCAACCAGTTTTTTTTAATTCCAAATTTTAAAATGTTTCCAAAATTCGTTACTGAACGGTCACGCGACGCTGCGAGGACGGTACGAAGACGTTCAACCGAAACATATTCAAATTGAATATTCAATAATTTAGCCAAAGGCAACTTTTACATGTTAATCTCCACTATCTTACTGTGTATAATTTAACGAAATTGTGGACACGATCCTGAACAAATTGCAGCTCATGCGCGTCCTTATTTCGCTGAAAACTCTTTTGAAAATTTATTTTTTTTGGCGAATCGCGGGATCGTTTGCATCTCGAGATCTCCCTTCCTTCTCGTTGAGAGGCTGCAGTCCCGCTGTTACATATTTTTTTTCTCGCTCCGACCCGTTCGCTTGCTTCTTTAACCCTTTCTCCGGCTCGATGAGAATCGTTGCATGCGGCGCGTGCCAACCTCGTGCTTCGGCTCCTCCCTAACTCTCACCCCTCGCCACGGCGAAACCGACGCGCCGAGGCAGCTCAACCTCTCCAACTCGTCGTAATCGTCGTCGTCGTCGTCTCCTCCGTTTTTCTTCCTCGTCTTCTTCTTCTTTCTCTCCCTCTTTCTCCTCTTCGTTTTTTTCTTCATCCTTCTTCCTCTACTTCTTCTTCTTTTTCCTTCTTCCTCTTCTTCTTCTTTTTCCTTCTTCCTCTTCCTCTTCTTCTCCCTCTCCTTCTTCGTCTTCTTCTTCCGCTGCTAGAACGATGCCGACGAAGACGACGCTCGCGAACGCCCGTCGTTTACATTTCTACGTCCTCTTCCTGCCTCTCCTCTTCTTCCTCCACCCGGCGCCTCTACTTACCCACCCCTCGCAACCGTATCCTGTATGCACCGAGCCGCACGCGACCCATGCACGCACGGCACGACGCACTTGTTGCACCGAAGCGCACGCTCTCGCCTCTTCATTGGTCCGCGCGATTCGTCGTTCGTCCTTTTTCCTCGGGCAATGCATTTGGGCACGTACGCGTCGGCCACTCTCGGCGCGAATGGCCCGTCACTGACTCCGTACTCGCTGCATTGCACGAGATAAATTGCACTTTGGCATTGGCCAATCGTTTCAATTGCACGATAACTTTGTCGGACGACTTTGTTTTGGAATATTTTTTTTTCTGCTGCGTTTTTCGTCGTTTGATACTTTGTCGTATGTGTGTAAAATGAGTCGGGGAATCTTCGGGGAACACAGATGCGTTTCTTGATTGTTTCACGAGATTATGTTGATTCCAGGTAATTTTTTGATTTTATGTTGTCTCATCTTATTTCAAAAGTTTCGTATCTTGCTTGCGTAGATCATTATTATGGTAAAATGTATTTTTGAGATTGAGTCATTCGAGTGCTGACATTTTTGTAATTTATCGAGATTTCTTCGATACGTGTCAAAATTCCACGACTATACTTGCCACTAGGAAAATAGCGAACAAACGTAATATTAATTAGTGGATTAATTTCGTATTCTCGATTAATCGAACATTTTTCTCTGTATATTTAATTATTTCTGCACCACAAATGTCAAATAAAATAATAAAAATGCATAAAAAAACAAGCTGTACAACGAATACACAAAAATACTTCTCCACCTATCTGCAAACTTTAGTTTGCGTACAGCCCGATCGAATCGGAGATAAAAAGAATTACGATAAAACGGGTCCGAGCCACGCGTCGGCAGTTCAACGTTACTCGCTACTGCATGCACGAGCAAAACTTCGTTGTCGAGCTTAATCGAATCGCGAGATCTCTTTCTTCCGATGTTACCGCCTTCCCCCATTCTCGAACGATTCCCCGCGGGTCATACCCACGAGAATAAAAAAGAAAAATTTAAATGTCTAAGGAGTACTTGTGACTTTTTAGTAGGATTAAAACTCGAACTAATATTTGCGCTCCCTTTTTTCTTTCATCGTGTAGACCTCGCGCGCCACGATTTCCAGTGAGTTGACGCGTAAGATCGCAAAAAGGGAAAGGTATAGAAACTTGGGGGGGGGGGGGTTAAGATCGCGAAACTGGTGGATCTGCAACTACAGCAAATCCGTTTGACAAATATAGAACGCGATGACACGCCCAATATTTTAATTCGCATGGACGATTCATTTTTGAATTGCGTACTTTCTTTCTCACGTGTAACTGTTTCCATTGTAAACCAGTCGAAAACAAGAGCAGAACTGCCGGAAACCGGCCTCGTTGGAATGCATACTCGTCATGTGAGTGTTGTATGATGATATTCGGGTGTGGTATGAATATATTCATCGGTTCCTGCAAATGTTTGTTCGAAGTATACATTGTCTGGATCACGTGTGCTTGGAAAGATGGCTTATCTCAGTTTTGAACTTTTTTTTTTAATTCAAAAAAGGATTTTTTTTTGTCAATGTAGGACCTCGAGAGATTCCATCGGCTCGGGATTGATAACGAAGGTTCGAAAAATCGAACTACTCACGAAAGATTTGCAATTGAGTTACTCGAATGATTTGTTAATTTTGTTGATATCTTTGTCTACATGAAAATAGATTCTTTATATTGATCATGAATAATTTTAATTCGCCGAGTTATATATTTGTGGTCTTATTTTTTCTTCCAGTTTTCCGGAAACTTCTCTATCGGTACAATGAAATTCCGCTATTCGACAATGAATGTCGATTATTTATGATCTCGCATCGGTAGGCAAGATCGGTTTGTTAGCAAAACCGAATTAATCCACCATCGTTTTTTCATCCATAATTCATAGACTAAAAACTTTACCAATTGCTACCTTGACTAGTCCCAAAAACTGAGCATTATCTGATAATAATTATTCTCAAAATCAATCAATCCACTGTGATAGAGCTTTCGCAACGTGAAATCGTTATTTCCCCAACACTTTCTCTATGGACTTATTCGGTTTTGCCTCCAATCCACAAATACATGTACGTATTTCTTTCCTTATCATTTTTTAATTGTCCGCACCAGAACGAAAAATCTTCATAACGCTTACATAATATCCGCGGGCATGATTTTTTTTTGCGTTCAATTTTTTCATACCCCGTTTAATCTCCGTAACGTTGCGAAGCACGAAGGCCCTCGTCAGTTCGAACGTAATAACAGGGTCTTCCAATCCGAGACGTCGATCGGGAGCTGCAGGCCGTCTGCGGACGGAATGCAATTTGCGCACTTGGTTAATGCGCGGCGGCGCGCGACGATCGACGACGAAGACGACGGCGGTGGTTGTGAGAGAGGAATGAAGCGGGGAGGGGTGGAAATGAAATGCGATTATATCGTTCGCCGAGGCTGATCAACCGCCCTAAACCGCTGCTGCGCTCCGCCACTCGCCGAACGTCCAGCTACGCCGTTTAAACGAATCGTTTCGAGGCAGCGATGAGAAAAATAAGATTTTCTTGTTCACTCTATCAAACATAGTGCTAACATATTTCATTCCACCTTCCGATATAATTTTTTTTCACCCTCATTGACATCCGGAACTCGCAAAATAGCTTCGTAGTTCAGCCCTTAAAATCGTTTTATTCTAATTTTTCATTTTTTATGTTTACGCGCGTATTATTATTTTTTTCAAGAGACTTATTAATGTTTCAAAGAATCTATTGAAAATTTTCAATCTCATGAAATAGTGTAAACATTTATTTTTCACTCCGTCTATGTACACAATCTTAGCCGCAATCGATATACAAGATAGAACGGGTTTGGCAGTGAATCGCCAGAGAGCCGAAAAAATTACGCGGAAATTTTTAATGCGCCGAGACGAGACGGGAATTACACGGGAAGCAGAAGAAGCAAGAAAAACAGAAGAAAAAGGAAAAGAAGAAGAAGAAGAAGAAGAAAAAGAACATGAAACGAAGAAGGCACGCCGGCACTGCCGCGTGGCCCGAGATCCGTTTGCGTCCGCAGGTGATGAGGGAGCTTCTCAGCCCCATTCCCCCTTCTCCAACCCCCCCGCCTCCTCTTCGTCGTCCCCCAAACCTATTTCTCTTCGCGTCGTTTAATTATCCCCAAAATTGAAGCACGCTGACGTGCAATAATTATTGTTATCCCCGTCGCTTCTTCTTCTTCTTCTCGTTCGTCGTTTTCTCACTTTAATTTCAGGCTGTTCTCAATGGAGAGCTCGCTCGCTCGCGCCCGCGCCGACGCACTGGTTTGGCTTTGAAGCCGCGCGGTAGCGCCGCGATTTTTCGTCCTCTCGACATCGTAAACTCTCATCACAGTACTCTCGCTGTTGCGAATAAAACATTTGATTTTTACGTGCAATTTGCACGATCTCCGGCACCTGCCATATTTTTTTTCTGCTTTATTAACGTTGTTTATTCTTTTTAAAGAACTCTTGTGACGTACTTCGGTGGCATCTCCGCATTCGGCGATTCAGTTGCAATTATCCGGGCTATTTTCAAGTTATAAATCCTAATCCGATGCAACCGACGGGTCTTCGTTGCTCCTCGCGGACTCGTCATCGTTAACGTTTTACCGGAGACGCACCTGTTTCCCCGTGAAACAGGATGTACGTTCCACCGTAAAATAATAATAACGTTGAAATAATTAACGATCGTGAAACAATTAAATTTGCAACGAAAACTTTCGGCGCTCGTATGACGTTTGTTCAATTATTTTTATCGGGATTATATTTTTTGTGGATTAAATTTTATAGGTGCGATGCTTGATTAATTTTTTGGAGGCTTGGGAGGCAGCAAGCTGTACTCATTAATGCAGAAACCCCGAGGAAAGATGCTTCGAGTATTATCATCGTGCGTTATAGCGCGTAATCTGCCCCTATGCCGAATTACGTTCTTGGTCGAAAATTGCAGTATCGAACGAAGCTGATAAACGAAGGCAAGGGGAGAGGCAAAAAGTTGAGGTTGAGATTGGACCGACCATTGTGGTACTTGAGGACGGTGAGGGGTGGCGGCGGGGGGGGGGGGGCTGTGCTGGAAATGCCGAAGAAAATAGCGGCGAAAGATCGCGTATAGGAGGAAGTTCTCATCGTCGGTTTCGAACTCCCGAACGGGTTTCGGTAAATTGAAATTCTCTTAAAGTGACGCATCGCACCCAAGCTCTCGGCGCGAGAGCGCACTTGATTCAGGCCCCGTACATGTACCGATACGTATATCCGTGGTTTGAAGGCAAAACCGCTTCGATTTATTAAAAAAAAAATTAGATTAAATCAGATTCTTGCAATTGGGAGCAAACTATCCGTCCGAAGCGGTTAAATAAAATTACACAATATGCTCTGCACATTTTAGATGATGTACACAAATTTCATTCGTGATAAATAATCAGAGAAATCGATAAGTGAATTCCACGTAGTCCGTGACGGTGCGAAGGGTTAAAACACAGAGTTGCCGAAAATATCACATATGAGATGGAATAAACGAGATAAGCCTAAATAAATCCATTTTGTCTCCAAGACTAGTGTTACATTTTTTTTGCAAATTTTTCTTTAACTTCTATCGGTAAAATAAAAATTTCGTTATTTGGGAATATATATCGATTATTTATCGTCTCGCATCGGTAAGAAAAATTGAATAAATCCGTGATTCATAGGAAAAAGCGAATAAGTCCAACAGCGTTTTTCTTTTTCTTTATCAATAAGTAACAGACTATCTGAGGGCTCGCTCAGATATTTAACGGCGATTCGGCTTAATTGGCGTAACCGAGGCGCAAAAAGGGTTGAGTCCCAGACGGGCGTCGATCGGTCTTCGAAAAACGTGGCACTTCGCTCTCGTTCTTATAGTCGTTGCCGATTCGCTCGATGAAATAAGACGCGAACGAGCACCTGGCCCTTTGATCCTATCTCGATACCAATTGGTGTTTTATTATTTTTTATTTCAATTTTCGTTTTTTTTCTTCAATTTACTATTTATCTTTGTTATTTTCTCTCGTTTGTCACTTGATCATGTATGCATATGCCTATCGCGTAACGACGATAAAGCGCGGCGAAAAAAATTGTTCAATAATTTCCTCAAGGGATTTCGATGAAGATTGTAATGAGCTCCTCTTTTCATTTATTAATTTTTGCTTACAATATTCAGAACTCCGTGCGTTTTGTTTGCATTTATGCTTCATTCGCTTCACCTTCGATCATCACAACCAATGTCATTTCTTTCCATACCAGATTAAACGTAACGAATCTATGTATTGTTTTTCACTCCGACTAAAACGTATCGCCTCACCATACGCGCATGGAAAAATTTCCGCCGTAATTCATCGCGACTCGTCGCGTAGCGAAAAAAATTTTCCGTGCATCCGTCGACCTTTCGTCCAACAAACCAAGCCCGCTGCGCGAGATTTCTCAACGGCGATGTGTCGTGCAGAGGGGCGGGGGGTTAGAAAAGTGTGAAACCGAAGTGGAAGAAATAACGCCGTGCGTTGCAACGGCGAAGAGCTCTGAGCCGGATGCGAACAATGCTTGATTTGCATGCCAATTCAGGTCACGTTGTACCCGCTTCCGTTTTTTTTTTATTACTATTATTTTTCTTTTATCTCTCTTTCACTCCTCGCTTCTCGCGCAGAACCGTTCGTCAATGGGTTCACCATGAGGCGTTTGGAAAAACGAAGAAGAAGCGGATGAGATGCTGCGGAAGCGGCGGAAAAGAAAGAGATCGTCGGTGTGTGCGTGTAGCAACCCAAAGAGCACGGAGAAACGTTTTTTTTTTTTTTTTTTTATGTTCGTTACGAAGAATAGAATAAAAGACACGGAAAACGCAACGACCTACGCGTGTGCGTGGAAGCTGTGTATGTGTGTGTGTGCGCGAGAGGCAAAACCATTATGCTACATGACCGATGCGTAGCCATTATTATCGTAGACGAGTTGAGGCTCATACCCGAACCAAAATCTCTAACGCCTCTCTTATTCCTCTTGTCCTCGCAACTCACTTCCTACAAATGTGTTTTTCCTATGGTTGCAGGGGTAGCGGCAGTGCCCTACCGGAATCCCCGGTCGACCAGGTCGGCAACGGATGGAGGTGAGTCCTTCTCTTTCTCCGTCTCACTATATTTCTGTATATTCCCGCTTATCCCTCCGCACCTCGGAACATCGCGCTCTAGCTGTGTATCTCACCCTTTCCGTTGAAACGAATCGTTAAAGTTCGTTTTTCCGAGTGACGTCGATCGTCGCTTCACGTGCATCATCGATCGTTCCGATGGAAAATAATTTTTGGGACAAACAGGATTGGTTGTTGATTAAAAAAAATTTAATCGTTGGGCAAAAGTTCGGTCAAGGTTCAAATGCATACAAAACTTTAGAGACTGTTTCGTAATAACCTCATTAATGTGTCTGCGAACAATTTGCGATACGGGAAAGAAATGAATTTTTATCGGACACCACCGATCGAACGGCGAGATCGTACGTGACCGACAAGGACGTCATTCACGATCAGCCACACACTCATTTTCATTTGTAAAGGTTCTCCTTGTACAGGTTTATATACCGTGATGCACTTTTGCGAATAATTTTTGGTGCATCTACTGCGCCAGACGCGACTAACGAAGACCCGCGACGTCTGCTTCGACGTAGTCAGCGATCGAATCGGTTTTGCAAAATATAATGAAACAGCGATAAGATGCAATTATTTGCAGTCACGATCGTGCGTACTCTCGAGAAATCTTGCGATAACGATGCCCCTGTAAAATTACATCCAGACACGGATTGGCGACGTCGAGTTTTCAAAGAATAAACGAAAAATCGAAAGACATGAAACTCTTTCGTCGTCACGGCTGCTGCGACGACGACCCTCTTTCAGTCAATTCAAAATTGCTCCTCGAGTCTTCGAATGGAAAAAATCTCATACATCTCTCAATCAACAAATTGCAGTCAAAATTGAACAGTTGATAAATTGTCAGTTGTTCATTATATCAATAAATCATATGCATAACATAACAGCCCTGGATTAAATTGATAATAAAACATTTATTAATATATTAATTCGATTAGATTCAAAACAATTAATTCATTTTGGTTGTCAGATGATCGGATTAAAATTGACGAAGAAAATATTTAAAAATATTCTCAAGCAATATTTTTATATTTATTATTTAAATAATGATAACAAAACGGATAAGAGTTATTACAATTAAATTTTGAATCATGAATCTTTTGCTAAAAAGATGAAATCTTCGAAATTATCAGACGTTGATATTTTTCTCTGTTCCCACCAGAAGTGATAAATATATACCTTCGGTAAACTCAATATAGCGAATTATTTTCCAGTAGTGGCATCGGTTGCGTGCCATTTCGTCGACCCGTCCGCCGGTGCTATTGCCAGCCTCGAGCCACGCGTAAAAATTAATCGATTTCGACCCGACCCTATACTCGTGAACGATTTTCGTCCCCGGCAAGGGCCCCCACCCGGACGATCAACTTAACGAACACGAGTTTCGCGCCACCGCCGCTATTCGGAACTGTCGCGTCCTGCCACCTCGCGGCTGCTTTCACGACAAAGAGAACCGATGCCTCAGAAATTCTCACCGTATACATGTCTTCAAACCAGCCACGTTGCCCTTCGGTTTCGATTCGCAAAACACTTTCAAAAAAAAAACCTTAGCTACCGTCCGGTCAATCTAATCTTCATGAATATATTCATCAATTCTTACATTCGTTAAAAACTCGTCGAAAAATAAGCCAACAATAATTTTTCAAAATACGCTGACAGTCCACACCGCAAATTGCAAATAATGTTTTCAACGTTCTTCACCGATCCGTCCTCGGATTCTCAAACGCGACGCTCATCTACGTCCACGTCTACGTCCGAGTTTCGAATTATATAGAAAACGCGATACACCGCAGATACCAAAAATACTCGGACAGCCAGTACCGCGCTTCATTCACCTGGCTATTTACGACGTTCTGCAACTATAAATTAGCCGTAAAAAAATACGAGAACGAAAACATAAAATGCAATGAAACAAAAATAATAAAAAACCAGCGTCTGGCCTCGTCACGAAGAGCGACTTCCCTAACGGCGCCCTTAAAACCCGTCGTTTCTTAACCTACCCCAAAATTTCACCTCGTACACACCATTCGATCGTTCTCTCCACGGCGAACGATTCCATCGTGCGTTGCACCAGACTGCACAAGACCAGACACACTCATTATAACACACCGTAGAATCCACACAAAGGCTAAACAAAGAGTTTCGTGCCTGATGGCTATCCTTCGGAAATTTTACGTCACTCGGTCGCGGCATATGCCTCGGCCACGTCCAACCTTCAACCTTGAAACCATCGGGCAACCGATTAGATCATCGTGCGTAGAAAAATAAAAAATAAATAAAGCAACGACGTCGATAATTTATTCATCGAATGGTTTGATAATGCTCGTGCGTATGCGCGGCGACCAGTGGCGGACTCTGGATGAATTCACGAAACCGTGTTAAGGGCTACCGTACCCCTTGGGTGCACTGAAAACCGAGCAAACTTTGAAAAATGATCTTAAAGGTTACGTGGTGGAAAAAAATTAAATTGTTGATTTCACATGAGCTCTTAACTACTTTTGAATAACTTATTCTAGGCTAATTTATAGTTGCGGAAGGTCGTAAATAGCCAGGTGGATGAAGTGTGAGAAATATGTTCAGTTTCATTCATGGAATAAGACATGTATCTTCTATACACAAAGTCCATGGAATCCATAAAATTTATATATCAACCTTATACCATTTATATATGAATTATAAATTAATTATAAATTATATACGATATAAAAAATCTTTGCCATGCATATGAAAAATTCACGTATAAACAGACATGCGATCCATGTACGATAGACTGTATCTCGAACGGACTTATCACTGTATTTCTATTCAATTTCTTCTTCCACTTCGATGTTTAGACAAAATTGCAGCACCCAGGCTCGGAGACGATGAACGTAGCTTTGTACGTTAGCACATCAATCTTTATAGCGAATTTCCCTGCCTTTTTCGGCAAAAGCAAGGTAAACACGGGTTAGCCGTGTAGCTGACGACCCATGGGTGTAGCCCACCGACCGCCTATGGGTTGCAACCCCCGCGTCGTCGCGTTCAACTAATTTCGTTGAATGGCCAATCGATTATCTCCTCGACCAAGCGTGAAGCTCTCGATGGCTTCGAGAACGGTGTCTTCGCCATCGCGATGGAAATTCGGTGTACTACGCATCGTATAGCACCGTCGCAACCCTTGCCACCTCCACCCCTCTCGACCCACCCACTCGTCCACCCTTCGGTGGCGCTGTGGAGAAATAAAGTACGGGGCACGGCGTAAGCACCGACTTACTTTTGCTACTCAGGTATAAAATTGCAACGTGACCGAAGTACATCGCCCGTCCACCACCCCCTCTTTACCCCCTTCGCAGACCCTTTTAACTCTTCATCCTTCGTTCGTTTCGGCCCGTCCCTGCCCCGTTTTCTCTGCACTTTGTGGACGAGCGACGATGCCTTGCTACGTCGTTTGGCATCGCCAAGCCGAAACTGAGAGGTGCCCGACACGGGCATCGCTCGTCTGCAAAGTGAAAGAATCGAGCCGAAAGGAACCAGCAGACTGCTCGAAATAAAAATAAATTTGATTAAAAAAAATTAAAAAAATTCACGACAAAACGAAAATATTGAGTATGCTTATTTTTCTTCGTTGTCTTGTTTGTTTTTCTTTTGGGAATGCAGCAGCGAGTGGAAGCGTTCGAGGATAATTCTGGATTTATTTTTGTGATAGAGTTTGAAGTTCGAATTTATTTCGTATTATTATTTTCATTAACGATTTACAGCGTTATTGGGAATTTGTGAGTCATCGTCGGTTCATTCTTGTATGTAATGGTAACGTTGATTTAGTGGCAACAATTAAGATTTAATTCGTGCGTAATGTGTATTCGATATTATATACATAACTTTGATAACAGCGCCGATTAGTTTCTGGGAATGGGGGGGTCAGTAATTCCGTAGTGTATCGCCCTCAAGGGCCACCGAGCGACCCCGAACCATCGGCTCGGCCCAACGACGATGACGACGACGACAACGACGACGACAACGACGACGACGACGACGACAACGACGACGACGACAACGACGACGACGACGACGACGACGACCGTGCGACTATGAAACCGTGCCAGGAAGACTTGTCTTCACTTGACGAGGTAATCACGGGGCCCGGGCCAACTCTTAAACGAACCCGAAGGGAAGGTCGTATTCATCAGGCCAATAATTCATTTCGCCTGCACATAAATTAGTTATTTCGTTTGCTCTCGACCGCCGCACAGACCGAGCTGTCCCTCATCATGACAATTCGTACGACACCGGACCACCTTAAAATCCAATTCTACATTCCACTACTATAATATTTTCTTACATCTATAAATCTAACATAAATAATATAAAATAATCTGAAAATGAATGAAAGTTCGAAAAATTTGTTTTAAATATTGAAAATAAAAAAAAAAGGATCTAATAATATATATATATATATTTTGATTCTCATTTCGTCGTATTCGAGTCGTCATCTTGAGTTTCAAGTTTTTGTTCGAATCGTGAGAAATTTCGCTTTTTGTCGAAATGTCCGGCTTTTCTAGGGTAGAGCATTCGGAAAATGGAATTTTCGTCATTCCTGCATAGCTTTGAGACGTTTAAATGCAAAGCTCATAGTCCGGCTCGGGGAATTGGCAAAAATGGTATTATTCGCGCACCTGGACTTGCCGAATCGTTTGAAAATTCTTCTTCGAACGCAGATGGTACTTTGGGTTCTCGCGTGCTCGCACCCCCGCCCAAGAATGAACATGATAAATCTGCTTCAGGTATATGGCAGACGCACCTTCGTACCTGGTCTGCGAGAAGATAATAGAATGACTGTATAAACGTGAAAACCCAGAAACTTCGCCCTGCCCCGATCTACCGTGTATATATAATACACCCGCAAACCGCACCCTCGCATACTAACAATGAATTGCAAATGTTTAGTTGAGATGAAATTTTGAATTTTTTTTCTTTTCATTTCGTAACGACGGACCGTAAGGGATTTTAATATCCGAAACGTTGAAAAAAAAAGATCGCGAATTTACGCAATTTCTTTGTTGATGTTTGTTTCCTGAAGGAGCAGTTCGAAACGCAAATTTTTACGTGACTTTGATTAGATTAAAAATATTTTGTTCCAGAGATATATGGTTTTGAAATTTTTTTAAACAAAGTTTTGAAAAAATCCTAGGTTGAAAAAAATGCCGCGAAAAATCTGTAAAATTCGTCACATGCGTTTTTTTTAATCAAATAATTGGGGGGAAAAAATGTTTGATCCAAATTGTACATTTGCTGGGTTTTGGCTGGTACGTTAGCCGCGGAATGCCTCATATATATGTAGAGACGCGTCGATGAAAGACTGTCCTTGTGTATATACTTTGTGTTAGCGCGTTATATACTGTACCTATGAATTTCTATACCTGTCTATGTACACAAAAGACGAATCCTTGTACCTTTCTACCTGGGATCGAACAAAGAGATTTAGCGTAACGGAATCAACCCTCCGGCATTCAACAGTCCGAGCTTGCCAATGTTTCTTCACGTTCCACGGATAAACTCGAAGAATTTGATACGGGCTTCGTACAATTTCACACAATTTTTCGACGATTTACAATTTTTTTTATTCTCTCAGTGCAACGAAATCTAATTTCAATCCTTCGTAATTCAACTAACAAGAATAATTTTCCATTCGCGAGGAGGATTTTCTCAAGTTTTCATTCCATTCTTCCACACGGATTCCGTTTTGCTGATCTAATGTCACGCATGCGTATTCAATTTTGCAATTGGCTCCTCGAGCACGAGTGGTTTGACATCGAGATCCGTTCGAAATGTATAAGGCAACATTCTCCCCCCTAAAACTTCGTTAAACTAATTTTCCTATTTTTGTCGACAGTTTAAAGCCCGAACGCTTCAAAAGCGAATTCATTAAAATTTTGATGTGTCCTGGTCACCTTGTACAGTTCACCTGGGTAACTTGGCACACTGCAATAATCCCAAGACCGACAAATTGTCAAGAAAAATATTTCCGGAATGTTTCCTTTTCATCCAAACATTCCGGAAGGCGCGGCAAGATTCAGCGCTCACCCCCCATCCCTTCGTCGAAGCGTTAAACGTCCACTTTTGACGCTCATGGGCCAATTTTCATAACCGAACAATTGAAAATAAAAAGAAAAAAAAATATGTCCACCTTGTTCGCCTCGCGTAGCGCTGGCAGCGGGGACTACTCTAGTCACGAAGAGATCTCGCGTATGGCGGCCGGCGTTGGCGGCGTTGGAGGCGCCTTCGAGGATATCCATCCACGTGGATCGTCGACGCCGGCGGGGGAGGGAAGACTGATGAGGGGAGCGAGGAGTAGTCGTGGAAGAAGTGCCGGCAAGAGGGTGGCGGAGGGGGGGGGAGGATTGGCCTTGGCGAGTGGCAGTGAGATTCGTAGCTCGGACGTCGATTCTAAGCGTGGCACGCTGCTTCAGGCAGGATCCTGCTTTATAAGGCTCAAAAAATCGATTTTTTTATTGCTTAAATCTATTTCTAATGTATCTAAAAATATGTATCCAAAGTTGTAGAGGCTAATTCACAATATTTTCAAATATAAAGCACTAAACGCAGTGGGGTGTCGAGCAGCTATACGAGCGCTCCGGCAGCTGGAGCGTGCGGTCGAATAACTCCGATCTATGTACCTAAAAAGATTCAACGGTCGTTCTCGATCGAAACAATATTTTTGATTCGTAGAAGTGCTGTGTACATAATCTATAAGCTATAGTGCGGATTATAACTATATCATTCCTCTCTGTGTACGTGCTTCTACGGAGCTGCTTCTGGCGTCAACGATTAGTTTCGCTCTGAGTCCTGTCGAGTGCACATCACTAAAATATTATGTCAAGTTATCCCAAAGGTGATAAATCGAGCAGTGATCGTTCTGCGAAGCCACGAAAACGCCGATTCCACGGGAATCGATTCACAAGTGAACCAGACAATGCAGAGTGCAACACGAACAGTAGTGCGAAGAAATTAGCCACCGCATGTACCGAAAATATAATTGTACAACCAGGGTTCACTGTTTCACCGAATAGTTGAATTTCTTACAGTGTTTCTTGCAATTTCTGACATAGTAACATGCAGATCGTGTAAACGAAACATAACATTTGCAGAGAACGGGCATCGAGGCTTGGGTTTCAAAATTGTATTATCATGTATGTGCGGTCGACGAGAAATCAATTCAGGACCGTTATTAAACACTGGTTACGAAATAAATAGACGAATCGTGCTTGTGATGAGGCTTCTTGGTGTTGGACGAGAAGGCATCAATGTGTTTTGTGGACTTATGGATATATGTCAAGGTTTGGCGAAATTTTGAATTTTAAAATTTTTTGGGTTTTTCTTAGTTCATCTAGAAGAAGAATATATGGAAATTAATATTTCTTTGTTTTTTTATTTCAGACGAAAATTACGAGCTTCATCCTTCCCGCCGATTGGAGACTGCAATTGCGAGGTGTTGCACAAATGTGCATAAAAATCTGTTGCGTTT
The DNA here is from genome assembly GCA_963971145.1 of Sussaba pulchella. Classification (NCBI taxonomy): domain Eukaryota; kingdom Metazoa; phylum Arthropoda; class Insecta; order Hymenoptera; family Ichneumonidae; genus Sussaba; species Sussaba pulchella. The sequence goes on from OZ020166.1 coordinate 13,681,163, forward strand.
GAATATTTTTCGCTGAAAAATTTTCTTTCTAGTGTTCAAATATGCAATAAAATGATCTAAAAAGTTCGCTGGACTTGCTTATTTTTTCGTCCTAGAAAAATCCATCCAAAAACGCTTTTTCATAGGCCTTCTAAAGCAGGATCCCGCCTTCATGCCGGCTTGAATCGGTCTCTTCAGCGCCGTTTATTCTCTCTGTACTACGCCGGCGTAATCCGTACGTCGTTTACGTCGTTCGCCGTCGTCTGCGTCGCAAGCACGAACGGCAAAGTGTATTGAGATTGCGTAGGAGGGGACGAGGCGACGCCGGTGGCGGGCTCGACGACGCCGCAAACGGCTTCGTTGTCTGCCGGCGCCCGCCAGATGTCTCCGAGAATCGGAACACCGAGAAACGACCGAGAACTCGGCCGAGGGCGAACGATCGAGGGAGCGAAGGACCGGGATGGAGAGAGAGGTTGAGAGAGGGCGAGGGAGAGCGAAGGAGGGACGAGTCGAATGTGGGCCTTGCGAGATGCCACGACCGACGTCGCGTCATGACGTCACGTATTTTCCCGATTCACGCGGGCGTGCGAGAGATAACTACTTCCCTGACGGAGCTTGAGTCGAATTTCGAACGTATTTGAAGACGATTCCGGTTGGTGACAGCGCTTTTCGACCAATCGAAGTTTTTTTTTCGTTATGGAGGTAAAACTGATAGAGTCATTTTTCTTAAAAAGCAAGAGCAAGACGGAAATTTGTTGTTTGGATTGTGAGCATCGTTTTTAAACGGAGTTGCAGAAAATTGACTATGCAGGAAGGGATTGACGAGATTAATCTGAGAAATTAAGTTCATGTCGTCGGAAAAATCGAATTCGTTCGCCATTTTTGTGTTAAATAAAAGAAAGCAAAATTCGAGTTATACTTTTTGTTTTCTTGAAACTTTAATATCGGTAGAGTGGGATTTCGTTGTTTGACAATTGATATCGATTATTGGTTGTCTCGCATCGGTAGGCTAAGCCGGATATGTTCATCATTTATAGGCAACATCGAATAAGTTCAACGAAGTTTTTTTTATCCACAGACTATTTACATTTTGCAGAACGCCACGCTGGATAGTTTCAGAAAGTATATCCTGATAATTATCATGTTCAAAATCGATTTCTTAACGGTGTTCGACTGTTCGCAACGTAAAATCTATTGGCTCGAAAACTCTTTTTATCGGCTTATTCGATTTTGCCTCCAAACCAAAACCATGTCCTCGACATTATTCATCCCATCGTCGTTTTCATACAGTATAAGATCTCGGTAAAACATTAATCAACCTAAAATCAGTATCACAGCCTCACGGATAAATAGCTAAATAATAATAACAATAACAATTAAAAAAAACAACGAATAAATGTAAAAACTGAAAAAAGTCGAGAAAAAAAAAGTTGACCCTCTGTAAAAATCGTTTCTCTTCCATCCTCTTTCTCAACGAAGCTCAAACTCGGCTACCCGAGTTCCGGAATTCGATTGTCCGGAGTCTCGCGACGAATTTTCTCATCGGAGTAACAAGAGTGATCCGTATTGCCCGTACCTATATCGCGCAGGGGCAGGATCGAGGGGGAGGGGGATACCCCGGCGCCGGGCGTCTCGATTCACCGTAGGACGACACGAGAGCACGTACTCGTATACATACACGCGTATACACATTTATACGTATATACTCGTGGGAGCAAGTCCGGCGAAATAGAAATGAGAGCGACAGAGCTATACATAAATGGAGGGGTAAGCCCGGCTTGACGAAGCGTTGGTGGGGACCCGAAGCCATCGTGCGCGCGCGCTTACTCGCGCGCCTCCACGCGATCAACCTTCCTCCTACTTATGTACATACTCAGACAAATATATATGTATTGAATTTACAAATATACACGTATAATCGTACCTACATCGCGGTAAACGCGTGTACATATATTTATGTACGCGTGTACGTCGCATGTACTCGGAAGGGGCGAGCAAAAGTCGTGGTGGGGATCTCGCGACGAGCTTCGCGATGTTGGCGGATTATTCGGTGGGGGTAAAGCTGGGCGCGGCCTATGCCACTTGTGCTCCGTGCCGGCGGCGTACACGATTATAAAAATAATATCAGTGTACCGCGCTTTCTCGCATAGATATCCCGGGGCCCACGTTATCACGCCACGGCGCATACCCCCGATATTATCGCGAAAGAGAAAGAAAAAACTATCAATTTCGGCCAATTTGTTGTTTTCGTTATGTATTTTTCTTAATTTTTTTGAACCCCTTTTTTTTTTATGGACGATATTATTATTATTTTTTTCTTCTTTTTTTGGGGGGGGGTAATTGAATGATCGACGTTGCTCGGGAGGGGAGGAGGCGGAAGATTTTCGTACGACGTTGATAAAGGCCGGAAGAGGACCCGTCAAACGTTTTACGGACACGCGCGCTGAAATTACAGTCCGCCGGTTGTTCGCCGCGCCGCCTCGACATTATTTCCGTCATTGCGCACCGTCATTATCCGGACACGAGCGAAATCGTTTTGTCAGTGATATTCGTTGGCTCGTTAATTCGAAATCGACGAGAGAACGAAATTTCATCGTCGTACGTTGAATCCGCATGCGCGGCTTTCACGACGAAGTCGAAGACGTTTTTTTTTTTTTTCGTTTGTTTCGGCGGCTCGCAAGCTACGAATGAAATTTGAAAAAAATTCGGATTATCCGAACAATCACCCGGAAATCTTGATTTTTATTATTTTTTCCACATTTTTCTTCCCAAAATAGACAATAATTTTTTTGTATTTTTGTTTCGATTCTTTTTTTTTCGAACCCCGGATTTCCACTTTTTTGGTGCGTCGTGGCTGCCACTGAGGTCACAAAACCACGTGCAACAACTGCGCAACGTCTCAACGACGTACCGATCTAACAACAGCGTTGCGACGACCTCGTAAAAAAAAACGAAAATTCGACTTTGGCTCCAAAAATTAAAAAAAAATAATAATTTTTTAATGAAAAATTAAGAAAATCTTCAACAAAATTTCGTAACCGTGGCAGCGGATACCAAACATTCGCGCGTCAAAAGTTTCGGCCTTTATCGTCAAAATTGTCAAATCGCGAAATCGCAATCGACGTCGCTTTACGAGACCGACACGAAAATCGCGCGACCACGCTGGTGCAGCTTTCTCGTGCACGGTGCGTGACCTTCGATCATTTCACCCAAATTCCCACACGAGAAATCAATGGGAAATTTTCAAAGCCAGGAAAAAAATCGGAGCTATCAAGGAAAAAAATTGTTTTGTTGAAAACGAGCGACAGAGAAAAAAAAACGATTTTTCGAACGGGAGGAAAATATGTTATTTTAAAGCCGACCGAAGAATTACCTCATCGATCCGGTTTCCCTCCACCCGGGATCCGTATCACAAGACGAGAAACCACGTGTGACCGTTTCGCCGGTTTCGACAAAATATATACCGTACGGTCGAGGTGACCGCCGGCTAAAACGACGATATATCGCCACAAGAGAGCGCCCTCGCATTTTATCTCTCTCTCTCTCTCTCTCTTACACACACACACGCACAAACACGCGCACACGCACTCGCGTACATGCACGTATAACGTTTCTCTGGGTCGGCTCGCACGAGAACCGAAAGAACTCCAAAAGCAAGGCACGCTGGTTCGGTCCGCGCGAGAACCCGGCCCGGCTCGTCTAAACCGTAGCCGTTAGTCGACCGTCAACCCAGCAGCCTCATAGTCGCTCCGTCTGTGCGGTGGCAATCTCTCATACCGTTTCCTCCACTCGGCCGTTTCTCATCATCATTCGAATCATCGACCATCATTTGTTTCGTCCCATTGCTCGAAAAAAAATTTTTTTTTCAAAAATAAATTGAAAATAAAAAAATAATTATTATTATTTGTCAAAAAAAAAAAAAAAAAGTTTTTCAAAATTGTTCCTCGCCGACTCTCGTAGCTACCAGCATTCGAGAAGTTCACCATCACTCGCCCGCATATGCACCAAGGATTATCGCGATTGTCAAAAAATTCCGTGAGCTTTCGATAAAATTCTCGTTCGATCGCAAAAAAAAGAGAAGAAAACAAACGAAAATTCGTTCTTCCTCGTTTCATCACCGAACCTCGGACCTCCGGCATCGACGGCTTTTATCGGATTACCGGATAAAGTGGTGTGAATCAGTGAAAGGAATAACGAATCTTGAAAGGAAATATAAGTTTGCTACGCTTGTGCGTATGATATATAAATATACGTAAAAAGATAAAAAGAGAGAGAGAGAGAGACATACATGTCTATATATGTGCAGGGAAAGTGGACCCCGTGACATTGAACTTGAGGGTGCACCGTGTTCCTCGTTCGAAACGTCCTTTGATCGAGGCGATAACGAAAGCGCGTACATCGGTGGGCGCGCGGCCAGAAAGCTCCGGAGTTGGATCCATCGGTGAGCGCTATAGTGGAGAAGAACGGTGGAACGAAGGGCGAGCGAGAGAGAGAGAGAACGAGAGAGGGACGAAGAGAGAAACGAGGAGCAAGAGAGAGAGAGAGAGAGAGAGAAAGGAGTACAACTAGGCAGAGCAACGCTCGGCATATATACCTGAGGAATAGAAAAGGGCGCCGAGCGAAGAATTTTGGTTCCCGGAGTACTAGGGGAAGGGGCAACGGGAGAACCAGAGACATCTGAAGAACCCCGAAGAGAAGTCTATAACCAACACTCGCGTAACAACTGTCGCCGGTTACTATACCTGCCAGACGAACGAGGAGGCTCCTCACCACAACTTCGTCCTATATTTATCCATGATTTTTGGGCATTCCTCGTATTAATTATCATTATCATCATTATTATTATTTTTTCATCGTAACGAACGTTTATCATTATCATTAATTATCGTCGTTAATAAGTTTTTCGTTTTGTTTTCTTGTTTTTCAACGTTTCTCTCTGGAATTTTTCGATTTCACAATCGACGTTTCGGACTTATCGTGAAGAAAATTCTAGTGCTCGTACACGCGCGCGCGCGCTGTATCGTCGTGTGTGTTTCCCCGTTGTGGCCCTCTTCTAACGCTCAACGGACTCCCCCACCCGTCCCTCCCCTCGCCGCTCACCCCACCCCACCCCCACGGCTATCACACCCCAGTCACACGAGCAGCGACATCGAGAGAAAATATATAATCCAGTGTGTGCCAGTGTTTAAGTCTACCTCAAGTCGTTAGCTCAAACTAACGTCAATTTGAACTCCTTAATAATAATTAATAAACCTCGAGGATAATATTTGAAAGCGGGGAGAGAAAGAGAGAGAAAGATTTATATATATATAGTAAACACACACACATATATATATATAAATAAATAAATAAAATATTATATACACGAGGAATCATATATATATATATATAAAAAGTATAATTATATATATATATAAATATATTTAAAAGATTAATAATAATAATATTAAAGAGTGTGCTAGACGCACCGTTATAATATTGTGTACATAAAAAGCAAAGCGCCAGTTTCGTTATCTCTCATTATCATTATTTTTTTTATTTTGAAAAATTTTTTTTCCTCGTGCTCGTCGTTCGTGAATTTTTGCGGGATAAAGAAGAAAAAAATAATCTTCGAGTTAACGGCGTTGATAAGACGCTAACGACGCGAAAAATGTCGCTGGATAAATTCGCCGAGGGTGGTTCGCTGCAGAAGGAGATGGAACGTTTGGATATCGAGGATAAGAACGGCGATGGGCAAAGGTAAATATTTTTTTGTTTTTTTTTTAAATCTTTCGGGCGATGCGTTTTGATTCGAGGGTGTTTCGTGGATTCAAACGTTTATCCGTTCCCGCCGAATCCCCGGGGTGCGAAGTACATATCGGTGTCTGCACGATTCGGAGCCAAAAATGTTTGGTCGAGTTTTGGATGAAACGAGAAAATCACTTTTTTTAGAAAATAAATTTTCCTTAATTTTATTACTTCGCCATTGAACTGGAAATTCAATGAACGAAAATATGCCTGAGACTTTCGATGCTTAGTATGTGTGGTAAATTTTTTTTTTCACATCTATCAGAATTAGATTGGAAATACTAAGTACAACGTCACGTTGCATTGCTTCGGTTCTTTCTGTATTTTCATTCAATTTTTATTTTGCACGTTCGTACAAAGCACATTTTTCTACAATCACTAACACGGAAAATGTTTTAAAATATATTTTCATGTGAAAATTACTTTTGGTTTCACGCGAAAGTTCATCAAAAATTATTCGTCAATTCGTGCAGTAAAAAATATTTACTCGTTGTGGAATTTTATTGTCATTCTTTTTTTTCAATATTTGATACCGAAAAGAAATAAAAAACGTTGTCAGACACGTGTGGCAAACTAAATTCCACAAACTGTGAGCAACACTTTGGCTGCTCAGAGAAAAAAAATGATAAACGGAAAGACGATGGAAAATCGAGCTCCGAAATAGCGAGCGAAGGAAAAACGATTAAATAATCGATTGTCGCAATATTTCTCTCAACCCACGAAACTAGGAAGCAAAAAGAAAAAACGAAATTTTGTCTCGTGCGTGAATAAAGTTGAAAAATCGACGTTGCTTAGAGCTCCAAATATCTCGAAAATACAAAACGAAACTACAAAAATACAAAATTTATTGTTATTCAAACATAATATCGTAAAGTCGAACTCGCGGACTCTCATAAATATTCGTCATAGTCGCGTCATAGCGCCTTTAATAATCATTCATGAATAAATATATATATAATGTAAAATCATGCACAACGGTAGGAAAATTTGCTTTGCGACGTTTGAACCGAGCTTGGCATCAATCGTCTGACCGCCGATATTATACACGTTAATTATCACCATCTATTTTTCCTCTCAAATATTTATACAAACTCAAAAATAAATAAACAAATACGATAATTACCGTATAATATTCTCATCGCCAATCAGCAATGATTATTGTCCGATGACGGCTGTTATAAATTATCTACCCCACGCGTGAACGCGGTGAAGCGTCAACAAGACACGTCAGACCCCCATCGGGTCTAATTGCGAAAACAGATTACACGTTATTGAGCCTCTTGCGCTTATCCGCTGTTGTATGATTTCAAAATCAAACGGCCGACCGTCGAATGATGTCCAACGATCGAATTTCCAAAATCGAACATGATCGAGCTCCATCGGGCGACCGATCGTAGATTCAGCCTGAAAATATCTCACAAATATTATGAACATGGGAAGCAAATTTATCTCCGTGTACGTGAATGTATACATGTATGTAATTGTGTATACATATGTATTAATACACCGATGTGCCAAATTCTATAAAAATAGAAGAGAATAGACGATTGTGACGGCACAATGCGGTCGTTCCACTCAAAGGATAGACGATATCACCAGCGGTACGCGTATAGCGAATGTTTGACTGACAGCACGCGTCAACCGGACTTCCGGCTAATTTTATACCGCCACGTGTTCCTCATTTTATGAATTTTTTTATCTTCCGACTAAAAAAAAAAATATTTCATGAAAATTATGAAGAAAATTCTCTCTTTTCCTCATCATTCGTTGAGTCACGTGCATGGGAAAATTGAACGAACAATGGTTTTACTGGCAATCAATCCAGATTTAAGAGCACTTTATAAATTGCTTAAGTAGATGCAGGAGAAAAAATGTCGGAAAAAAGAAAGAATTATCATTATTATTATTAGACTTTTCATCATTCTTCCAACTGCGGGCATGACAATTTTAGAATGTTTCTTTCTTACCAAAAATCAGTCTGAACTTAAAAGAATCTGATGGATCATTTGATAAAGCCCAAACCGGGGAAAAAATGTGTTTAAACCAAAATATTGATCGGTTCGTCACGTCGATATTGACAGAATTATTACAATTATTTTATTTCTGAAGTTATATTGGTTGAATCATTTCGAATTTGTCGAAACAAATCGATCGGTCGAAAACTTTCGAACAGCGTAACGTTCGTAAATTCGTCGGGTTACGATAACCGGAAACGATCGGCTCCACCGAAGGACAAGGTTACGCACGAGGCCCCGCGAGTGCGATGTACGACACATTGACCGATCCTGTTCCATCAATTCTTCTCTCTCGATCGGGAATAATTCAACGCACGAGTCGAAAATCGAATTGATAACGATGACTCGTTACGTCGATCGCAGATTCTGCTTCGAACTATCCGAATCGTGTCTACGTAAATTTTCTTCACCAACGGCTTCAACGTTCGTTCGATATTAAATTTATCGTCACAATTTCATACTCAAAAATTAAATCTCATAATTTTGTGTTTTTTTTTTCAATTCTTCCGAAATTTCGAAAATTGAATTATTTTCGTACCTGCGACAGCGCGATCGGCGCCCAGTTCGTAAGATAAATTAATTTCCCCGCTCGTCTCGCGCCTCTTCGTTTCTTCCCGTCCACGGAATGACCGACGTAACTAAACGTGACTCAGTCGAAGGTGACGCGGTGACTGCGAAACCATCGCCGGACAACTCCGTGCGTCAATGGATTGCCGCGCAAATTCTTCCCAAAAACCCGTGAAATGACGAAACAAAATTTTAACCTCCGAACCATGGGCGAGATAAAATAATTCCCAAAAATATTCTTTGCTTTTGAAAAATGCGAAACGCATTATTCCGAAAAACTTAACATTTTGGGAGACGTTAAGGAGACAGAGAAAACACGCGAAGACCGGAAGAGGGGGATGGAAAATAAAAACGTTTCCAAAGTTGTTGGGTTGAGTTAGAGAATCCTGCCATCTACTCGGTGTAAGACACACCGGAAGCATCGAGGGATAAACGAACGGTCTCGAATGCATCTTTTCTGTATTTTCTGGTCGTCTATTGTATTCGGTTTATTTTTCTTCACATTTTCACTACTCGGGGGCTCGTGAAAAAAATAAATAAAACATGAAAAAATATTCTTCCGTACAATAATTAGTCGCATTAATCAATTAAAAAGGAAACAGAGAAATAATTAATTTTTTTTCAACGTATATATATACGCAACTTGTATATTCATGTAAAAGCGCCGAATGATGCGCGACTCGCGTTAACAAAATTTCGGATGAACCTTCTTTTTTTTCACCCTATAAGAATGATAAGGCGATATTTTGTAGATATATTCATATATCCGTCAATGGTCACGTAGGGTCCGGAGGACCACACAATATCTCTGCGTAGAAATCTGTATGAAACTTGCAACGATACTAGAAATAGTTCAAAATCCTCATCAAAATCTAGTCGACTTTTCGTTGCTCCAAAATTCTTCCCACTTCAAAACAAATACGCTTCTCGAAGCGGACCCTATCGTGATAGCGCTTATCTCAAAGAACGGTATCTCGACTGTACATACCAGAAATATTACGAAAAAATATTAAAATCTTAAAAAGTTAATAAAATTTTTGTAAAAAATCCTCTTCTCAAAATTTCTCATAACCATATTGAAATCAAAATTTTAAAAAATATCAATCCCTCCTACTCCTTGAAGACTCCAGAAACACTGGCGTTTTTTCCAACATCATAACCACGAACGTCGTCAATCCAGCTCCCAATTCTTAGCCTGGGGTCGAACGGACCCCCGCAACTCTTATCAAACCCACGAAAAGTGGAACTGCCGATACACGCACCAACCCACAGAAATTTCTCCGATACCACGTTGGCGCGCTATTTCGGCGCGGATGAGAAAAACTTTTCCACAGCTACTCGGATTGTTCATCAAGCTTCGTGTGCGGCGCTCGCGCTCGCGCACGCGTGTAACTCGCTTATTTCTCCGACGAGTCGGTTCGCTCGTGTTTGCCCAACTCGCCCGGGCTATTGGATCCCATCAGTCGTTCCAACGTTCTGTCTCTCTTCCGCACATTTACACACGTATAACATTTATAAATGTGTGCTCAGCCCTGTATACATGCATACATACGTATATATATACTTTTTTTCTCGCTTCTCGTCTGCGGGCAATCTAACATACGCGTCATACAAGCCCTGCTCGTGTCCCAGAACCCGCCGTGCCATTCCATACGGGTCGTGGCACTCTCGTTTCAACCGAATAAACGTGCGCGAGAACCCGCCCGCGTATACGCTCGTGCGTGCGTGCGTTTTTCCGGATCTACGGACTTTTCTGAAAACATAGAGATGGCGTCTGGGGCGCGTCGTCGCGTGAACGAACCGCACACGGACGTTCTACGTGGCCGACGAAAACCTTCGATCACGTTCTTCGTGGCTTGGGTTACGTCGTTTTTCCCGCGGGTCTCGTAATCACGACCGAATTACAATTAAAGCGATGTACTTCATCGACGTAACTCGCGAGAGTTCGTCGCGCAATCTGCGATGAATCGTTGGATTCTTCGGCGAAGTACATTAAAATTGGATACTGCTTTGCGGGGTTGTTGAGAGTTTTTGTTTGTTGCGGTTCGACGATTGAGTCGAACGGTTCGAAATGTTGAACCATCGGTGGGTTTGTATTTATGGGTCACTCGTGCCTTGGGGCGATGTTGCGTTGTTCGGGTTTCTACTGGTTTATAGGAATAGATTGTTTTGACCCTTTAGCGTCACACTGCCGAATGTAACGGCGGGTTTGAGGACTGGGTGGATTCCACCCGGTCAATTTTCGAAAAACGATTGGGAGGAAAGTATTCGTTCGAAGTGGTTGGAAAAATTGGAGAACGTGCTTTGAACATTTTGGGTGATGTACGATGAGTTTATTTACGAGAAATGACATGGTAAGTTGTTGGTAGTAATGTTGGAAGTAATGTTGGAAGAAATTCATAAAGGGGTGAAAACGGAAAGAAAAACCGCCGTTCGTCGGTTGATCGATGGGTGGATTTCACCCGGTGTGACGGTGAAGGATTGAACGAATGAATATTGCAGCAATATAATGATTGATTCTTATACTAGGGAAGAGTCAAAGATTTCATGGTTTTTGTGGAATTTTTTGGAGCACTTTGGAGTACTTTTCAAAGCGCCAGACGCGAAGTGACCTATATTGGAGAGATAATCCATGTGGATAATCCACGTCTTCCATGTATCGAGATCGAACAACGATCCTGTTATTATTATTATTTTCGGGAAAATGTGGGTTTATTGGAGATTTTCTATTGCCAGATTTTTCCCATGAGAAACACAAATTTATTTTGAAATAATATTGATTCAATCAATGGACGATTATCCTCATTTCAAATTTTGCGACGGTAGCACAGCATCACATGAATGACTTTTAATATCTTGAAAAGATATAAATAATACAATCAATATAATTCATCGCATATAAATATTTTTCAATATTCAATTGTCTTACATAAATAATATAAGAAAAATAAGCATTGCAGGACGAGAATGATTTATACAAGTAATTTTCATTTAAAAGTAATCCGAAGAGTGATCCGAGTTAGTTTCGAAAAAAATGTTGTTGCCTCCAAATAAAGATCCATGGCCTTAAATTTGGAAAACAAAATTTCAAGAGAGACCGAAATGGGCCTGTTTTCAATCGCGCCTTTTTTCGGAAAATTCCGGTACGGCGATTTCGAATGCGTGTCGTTGGTTCGATAATCAATGTGTACATTCACAATCGCGCGGAAACTTTAGTTTTCCCAAACCCGCTTGCAGAAGTGAGGGAAGATACGAGTGTCAAAGATTTTCATTGGTCGAACGAGGCGTGGGAGAAGGGAGAACCGCGCGTTGGTTACGAGGCGTCTCATTGGTTATTCGAAAGGCTCATTCGTCTGCGCATTATGTTTGAAACCAGATGAGAGCCTACACCCGAACAGCGCGATAACCGAATACTCTTTCGACTATCTAAACGTTTTCATCGGTCTATGATTCTTTTTGTGCTTCCCAGATTTTCTTATCATGATTATGATTGTTTTTTTCGTTTGGATTTCGTGGAGTCGAATGAGATTTATCAAACGTTCCGCCAATGGGTGCGCTTGACGAGATGTACTCATGGCTACGCTATACCGGTGAATCATACATTTTAACATGCGATCACCCAGCTCTCTTTGCTCGTTATGCTCGTTTCAGTCTACGACGTTGAAAAAGTGAAAAAGCCGGTTAACTGCGAGTTCGACTCGCGCGCGGAGTTTTCCGCGCCATATTTTCAATTATTAATGTGTAGAAATCTATGAGACCCAGGACTTTCGTGATAATTCTTTTCTGAACACGAAGAAAGGCATTCAATTCTTTGAAATACTTAGGTCCGGTAGTTGTGGAAATAAGGAAGGTGGAGAAATGCTCTGTTTTTGTATATTTTTCAGAATATAGTATTTGGAATATTTTCCCAAATACTTACAGTTGTGATTTTTTTCGTCTGAATTCGACATAAGAAGCCCTTTTAAATGATCATTTTCGTCTAACCTAATTTGATGCCTCTTTTATTCCTTTATGAATTCATTTAAGTGTCAACAAGTGCAAAAACTGTGGGTTAATGAGATTATTATGCCAAATTTAAAGTTTTCACGTTGCATGGTTTATTGGAAAATCAGCGTCGATAAAGGGACAGACGGACAGACAGACAGAACGAGTGATCTAGGGTTCCATTTTCCCTCCGGACGTCACGGAACAGAAAAAATGGCGATCGTTCGTAAACGTCGTCTCGGGGCGAAGCGAAATAACCTCAGTCATTAAAAAAAAAACTCCAAGCTCTTTCTTTATATTCTTCCAAGGTGCCGAAAATTTCCGAATGAAAGAAAACTGCAGCATCATTCGTTTCCCAATTCTCCATGACGCGGGATTTTTTTTCCGTCAAAAATCTTCTGGCAACCTTGAAAATAATTGTTTACCGTGTTCATTACCGACTGATGCTCCGAACGGCTGGCGGGAGTGGGAAAAATCGCTTCCAAAATGATGGAACACATATCGCACACTCGTCGTCAAATTTATTCCGATTACAATCAATTAAAACGACGCTAGACAAAAGTACAATTATTTCTCCGCTACTGCGCCGATATTATCGTAATGAGGATACAAGCGAAACATGTTCGATCATCGCTTATCGTCGATCACAACGAGCCCGAGACCAAGTCCGAAATTCCGTTCTCACAGAAGGCTCGATCGCTATGGCGAATTTCGCCGGCTCTGTGACCGAGGTCGCGATCGTTGACGCAAGTCCGTCCGTGAGATCGTGTCCGGAGGTCCGTTTCACGGTGAGAAGTACGCGTGGCAAAGAGAAAGGGAACGAAACCGCGGCGTTAGTCTCGATGTTGATTAAAAAAAATTAAAATAAAGAAAAATAATAAAAAGAACCAAGTAAAAACGCTCGCGAAAGATGTGCGAGTGTGCGTGATAAGCCAACCATAGTTATGTATCTCTCACGTACACGCGGTACGAAATTTGTGATGGCTTCTCCTACGAATCTCTCACGTGTACATGGCTATGGCTACACTCCCGCACTCCACGTTACTCCGGCGGTGGTGTAGTCGTTATGAAACGCCCGCCTTTTCACGTCAACCCAACGGAGAAAGAGAACGCGCGTAAGAGCGAGCCAGAGGGAGAGTCGATTTCGCGCGTTAGTTGCGTGCGTGGCTCTATCTTCAGGCTGATTCCCGCGTTCCGCCCACGCAAAGCCGGTAACGTTGTAATCTATCCTTCACACTGTACTGACAAAAAATTATTGCTCTAATTCACTGTTTTCCTTCGATACCGCGTCGTAAAATAAGTCCCCAGCACGGTATTGTATATTTAATTATATTATTCGATTTTTCGCACGCACGTACGAAAAATTTACGTCCAAACGAGATTTCTGGATGTTTCCGTCACATTTTGGACATCCCATCATGAAAATCTCAACGACGATTTTTTTAAAACCGTCACACAGCTTCCTCCATGGAGGAGAAAAAATAAAAATGAACCATTCTAAACCCGGCATACTTATTTACACAAATACATATTTTTTCCTTTTTCTTCTCGTTTCATCCGTTCGACTTGATTGTTCGAAAGAAAAACCCCCAAAAATTTCGTTGAAATATTGTATTTCACAAACGTTGACCCGCACAATCAACGTTTCTCCCCCCATGTGGGTTATTTCCCTGGGTTGTATGAAATCTCGCGTTCCGAAGAAACCTCTCCCCGGCCGAGGAAACATTTTTTCAAAAAAATCAAATGAAAAATACGTGAAGCAGGTAATATGTAAACAAAGGCGCGAAAGGGTCTTTTCAAGGCAAACTATTGCCGGGTGGGTTCGCGTTCGCGGGCGAAGCGAATTCGCTCTTCGTCGTGTTCGACGGAATCGACGTTTCATCGCTCTTCTCCTTGCTTCACTTTCATCCGCTATCTCGCTTTCGCTGCTGACGCTGCGTAGCTTCTCCATATCCACATCTACATTCACATACACGCAAACGCACACACATATACGCGTCGCCCAAGCTCATCCATTCGAATCTTTTTTTTTTTTTTTTATTTACGACGCGCATTCGCCTTCATGCTCGTCTCCGCATATAAGCGAGGCTGTAAGTTTCTTCGACTTTGACCGATTTCCAGGAAGGGCCCCCGGCCCCCTTCCCGCCCCCCTGAAGTTTGCCCTCTCCCTGCCCCTTCCCTGCACCCCCATCGCCACCCACCGGTCTCTCAGGTCAAACGCTTAGCTCGTAACCCAACGGCTAACCGCCATAATACCTTTTTTCCTGACACTCGTCGCGGCTACGAAACAGCTCGTAGATTTTTCGTTATCCAGGTAGGTACGAAATCCGCGGACGTTGCGAAGACCCCGGGCCGTCCCGGAGACGCCCGGGGTTTCGGTCTTCGAGCAGATACGTTCCGAACGAGCCACGGACCGACCGGGACTCTCGGGACCGACGGTGTGTATAAACCATCGACGACTACCTGCGGCGTCCGAAAGCGTCTCTCGGCTTCGGGGCAATGAAGACACTGAGATTGTCGAGAACGAAATGTTCGAGCGAAACGAGAGAAAAGAATGAGATGAAATCCGGAAGAAACTCCGGGTGGAAAACCGTTGGCCGAGCCATCGCCGACAACGACGACGTCGTCGTTGTCGTGTATGTATCGTTGCCGCCCGCACCCACGTTGTACATAAGAACCGCGCGGCGTTTGAATGAGAGGTACAACGAGAACCGAATGTTGGCTATGGCCAATACAATTCGATGGTAGAAACGGGTCGTCGTGTTTCCTGAACCGTCGAGAATTGTATACCCGTCGGTTATACATCCATTCTTTCTCTCGGTGTGCGGGTGTGCGCGCGTGTGTGCGTGCGTGCGAGCTCGCTGATCCCCGGGATGTTTCGGGGCTCGAGCGAACAACGATCGACCGGGATTTTTCAGAGGGAATTTGGTAATAATCGTTTACGGGCTTGGAAATTCATTTTGGGTGTGCCGAATTTTTGGCACACAACGGCGGGAACTTTCTAATCCGGTGGGGTGAGTTAGAAGATCCCAGGAATGGGGATTGGAGCACGGTAAGGCGTGTGCGTGGGTGTGTGTCGGGGTGTTTTGGAGAAGAAATATTTTTGGGCAGCTCGCAGATTGAAGTGTATACTATCGGAAAATAGCTGCCCAAATTTGGGCCCAATTGGACTATCTAAACCTGTCCACGTCGAAATGACAATATTAATATTACGGCTGTCACTCTGGGTGGATTCCGCCCAGTTGGTTTTCAAAAAACGATTGTGTGCAAACTATTTAACTGAAGTGCTTGAAAGAATTATACAACAGGCTTATAACATTCTAGAATCTAGATGATGAACGAAAAGTTTATTTACGAGGAATGAAAATAGATTTTTTCAGTTGAAATAAATATTGACATTGATTAATGTGATGCAAAAATAAATTGTAAAATGGTAATTATTCGTTTGTATGAATTTGAAGCATTTTTTTCTAAAGTAAGAAAGGAGCTCGGAATTATTGTCGGGGGTTTCGGCTTGGATTTCAAAGGCGTAAAAATGGCGGTCCGACATTGGGACCGACGCCATTTTGACAAACCGGTTCGGTGTTACCGTCTTGCCTTATAGTATTGCCACGCAACCCTATTGCAGTCGTCGATGATTGTAATTATTCATAAATCATGCCATTAAAATAATTTTCGCACAGTTAAAAACATTAGTTTATTGATTTTATATAACTATAATTTATTAAATATTAACTTTTTTAAGTTATCAGACACAAAATTATCATTCAAATAATTATAAGTCGCTAGTAATACAGGAAAAAAATGGTCATTATTATCATAACTCTTATCATTCGAATGATTCAGAAATGATATTATATTTATGCATAATATTCATCCAAATAATTATCAAACTTCAAGAAAAAGCAGGAACCGAGAGAAATAGTCGTTGTTCCAATTTAATAAGCTCTCGACTTTCATTCGAACGAAATCTTTTATTCTGATAATTCAGAAATATATAGTTGTTTTGACAATCGACTTATCGTTGCTTCGTGATTCACCGGCCTTGCTGGGTACAATCCTTGCCTCGAACGCGCTATCGTCGCTCATCATCATCATCACCATCATCATCATCATCATCACAATTTTCGTTCTCGTCCTCGTCCTCGCCCTCACCCCCTGCGATGCACTAAAGTGCACCGACGTCGAGTCATAAACCCGCGACGCATGCAACTCGCTCCGATAGCGAAAAGAAATCATCTCTCGGGTCTCTCGTAATCAGTTCTAACTCGACTCGCATCTGACACAATCATCGCGTCCTCGTTGCTCTCGCACGTGGCTTTGCGAACAACTCGCGAGGTCCACCGTCGTAATTTTCTCGCTCTATTTCGTTTCCTTCTACGCTCTCGCATGCTCTTACGACGCTGGCTGTGCGATGCTGTTGCAGCAAAAATATCCACGAGCCAACCTCGGCACCGTCAGGATAATGCTCCGGCGATGGTCGTTAGCCTCTTCAAACGTATTCTCTCGCGATATACTCGATACCTTCTCGGAAAGACACTCTGCCTAGCGGATCATTGTTTGCAGCAGCCCCGGCAACGACACCATCGACTCGAGACAAAAGTTTCAGCTAAGCTTCGCACTTTTGTTCAAAACAATTCAACCGTTCAACTCTTCTTCGCACGTTCACTCCCTACTTACGTGTGAACGTTTTTTCTTTCTGCATATAATCGCGCCAAATTTCGTTTCGAAGCTGCTAAACAGAAATTTTGTCGTAGAAAGAGTGGAAATGTTCGAGTCTTTGGACCTACGCGAACGTTTCAATCAAATCACAGCCCATAATACGACAACGAATTATAATTAAGCTAATAAAGAAAAAAAAACTACGTGCGGATATTATATCGAAATAATTGATAATTTTGGCTTTTTTCATATAGGAAGCTGTGTCGGTGAAAGAAAAAATTGTTGTCAGAATTTTCGTGCCAACATTATTGTTCTGGGTGAGAGAATTTTGATACTTCTTTTCTATTATCGCGTTATGATGCTGTATCATAACATCGATGTTCCAATAAAAATGCCACCTCTTCAGAATTTATTAGAAAAAAATTACTGCAACTTCGTTACAATTTCTCTGGGGGAAAAAATAGGAACAAAAAAAAACAAATTAAATCCATAATTGAGGTTAGAGGCTGTTTCCGACCGTGCGTCTTCGTGACGTAAAACTTACCATCCCGCGTTTACGTAATTTCTTTTTTCATACCAATCTTCGGACCCCTAAAAAAAAAAAATCGCCACTTCGTCATAACTTCAGTAAAATAAAAAATCGTTCGTGATAAGGCGCAAGAAAAAAAAACCAACCCCGGAATTGAAGTTTGAGAACGTTTCCGAGCGTGCAACTTTACGATTCCACGTCTTCGTTGACGCACATCATGACCGTCCCAATGTTCCAAATCCCATGGCTGCGTCCGTGATAATACTCACACTGGCAACCCGAGCCGAGGGTATCGTTTCGCCCACGCACCTTCCCAAAGTATTGATTACTTTCCGCGGCCACGGTCTGGTGTGTGACTTAACGGAGGGGTGGGAATGAGAAAGATGAAGGGAGGACGGACGCGTAGCCGACAGAGACTAGCGCGGCAGTTGTCTCTGTGAGCCATGGATACACCAGCTGCGAAACACACGAGCCGATAGCGGAGATCCGACTCGGCTATCCTTCGGGCATCCTTCGGGCGTGTGGGATTAAGACCAGGAAGGAATTTGGCGACTCCGTCCGGAGACTATGAGAACCGTCGAGCTCGCTGTTCCACGGGTTTCGTTTGAATTTCGTCTCCGTCCATTCTCCCGCTCGACTCTCAGCCACCGAACCCCCGGGCTGTACTCATTCAAAGTCTCGCATTCTTCTTCCACGTTTCATTAGAATCTTCGAACGTTATATCCTTCTTTTTATTTTCTTCTTACTTTTTTTTTTAACAATTCAATAATTTAATTCCAATTGTCGTTGACGAAACGAGTTGATTTGTGTATTTGTTCTTGTGATAAGTGAATGTCTCGGATAACTCGTTTATTATTTTAATGCAACGATTGTGAACTCAATATTTGCTGCCGTTTGGTTTTTTTTCGACTTACTGACTGATCATCGAAACCCATAGTCTTCATAATTGAAAATCATTAATTTTCGATTCTATGTAGAGTTTTTACGCGAAGAAATTAATTTTGCGATTACTTCCATGAAGTACACAAGGACTGTTACGCACAATGACGACTTGGGAATACGTCACTAATTATTGTCAATAATTTTTTTTTCCATTGTCAAATTGTCGTTAGTTTAATCATACAGTATATAATAGTAATAATAATAATGATATTACATAGATGTTATATGTTTTATGTATATCATATTATATTATAATTAGACCCTTCGCGGGTGTAAAGCGACGACTCACTGAGCTTCATGATAATCTACCGGCTTGGAACCCTCATAGCGCGAGTCCTTCTCGCACTTGTCAGTATTTTTTTTTCTTGTTACAACGATTGGAATTAAATTCGTGGATATGAAGTTTGCCTTGCGGTCGAGATCGATACCGTTTGCACGATTTCACACGCGAGCCTGGATTCCACGAATTGCTTATATCCAGCTGTATTACGTTTATACACATTGTTGATGATTCGTGGGAAAAGAGGGTGATTACAAGTTGATCGTTCAATCGAGATTTCTCAGAAGTTCCGGTACCAACATTTTGTACCGGCTTTAAATAATTCTTTCGCCGATTGATATGATAACGCGATAACGTTACCCTCGTTATTAGTCACATTTCTGCGAGTATCTGTCAAAATGGCGTAACTATCTCATACCGCAGATATAATCAGGCGACGATATGTAGTCTAATATTCCCTTTAAAAAAATGACGATTTTGCTGATTTCAGCCATTGTTCTCAGAATTTGAAGTCGACAATCAAATTACAAAAATTAAGGAGCATTTCTATATTATACAATAGTATAACTACATATCATCATCATTCTTATTACTGTTATTATTATTATTATTATTCATTAAATAATGATCGATATATCAATTTTCAAAACATGCCGATTGCTGAATTCTCGATCCTAAACGTTCCGCGATTTCATACTCGCGGTTGATAAAACTTCGCCAGAATCATCGAACAATCGAATGAAAAATAATTGCATTAAGCAATTTTATTCACCGAAAACGATTTTTATTCTACATTTTTTGACGTCACGGCGATAATCGACATTTAGTTTCTCTTTTTTACTTCTTATGCCGATGCGCTCGTCGCTCTATTATAATGCCCGCTCATGGACCGAAGCCGAAGGGAAAAAAATCATTAAAAAAAAAAAAAAACGACGCCATCATCGTAGAGGCGCACCGTGTGCGGTTCCGCAGCGAGAGGAGAGTGTGACGGCGTTGCGAAGCCAAGGACGTAAATCGGCGTCTCGAGCGATCGCCATCGTAGCCCTCATCTCAAACGGTAGAGCGGGACTCTTAATTTCACATCGCCATAAATAATTTGACCGCAG
>OZ020166.1:13701213-13723821 GCA_963971145.1 Sussaba pulchella
AACGGCGCACATTTGGCACAACCACGAAACTTCTTTTCGACATATTTTGCCGATCAACGAACGTTCATTCGGTTAGATCGTGAGATTAGGGTGGAAACGTGATTTTTTTGTCATCGTCGACGTTATTGTGGATATCTGCATGGAAAAAAAAAATATTTTATTACATGTTTTGTAGAGAAAATGAGAATATTTTATTCGCAGGTTATGCTGATGATTATTGGCACGTGTGTTTACGATTTGATGCCGTTCGATTGGATCTTTTAATCGACGAAAACTGACTTGGCATCCATGAATCACTACATTTTTGTCTGTCAGCAACGACAGTACCGCGCACATTCATGCTCGTTTGAATATCGAGTAATGACGGCTCAAAACAACAACCCTCTTCCCGCAAAATAGACTTCGCTATTGTTCGAAATTTTAGTCGGACTACTTTATCGAACTCCGAAGCGAATAACGTTGGAACACCGGCAAAATCTTCATTGTCTCCGAGTGACATCGCTCGAGACGATTGTCATTGTCAAATCAGGGAAAGGAAATAGGGGATTTGGGTTGGAACAAAGATTCAAAACGTTCCGCACTAAGCCCGGATCAGAATGTAATTATCATCCCGTCGTGACATTCTACAGAGAATAGAAATTCAAAATTTGCGAACACAGTGTCGGTACCACAGAGGCATCGAAGATCGTACGAAGGGGTTGGCTCTGCCATTGGAGCTGTCTTCCCGAAGACCTCTGATCTTCCCTCTGACATTTGTTCCAGACGAACCTGACGAGAATTCACGATTGAGAAGGAATACAATTAAATTCTAACTGTTATCTGTCAAGATCTTCATTAATTTCCATTCGTTGACGCTTTCAATTGGAAGTAACGATAAATTGTTGGTTAACAAATTTGTTCAAAGTATCGTCGATCGAACGAAATTAATTGTTCCTCCATTTTATTGTGATATTTAAAAAAATGTAGGTTAGGGTGACTCTTATTTGGGTGGCTGCCGAATTTTGACGAGTATGGTCACTAGAGTGTTTCTAAATGGTAAAAAAAATCCTCGCAAAGTTATTTCGCACTATCTCAACATTGAAGGTTCAAGCCTCCTACTTTTTTCCCTTTAATTAATACAGAATTCCACTGACTCTCCTTCCAGAGGAATCTACGTAGGTTTTCGTAGCTTTTTTTTTTTTTAATCATACGGCGGGCCAAATTTGGCGGCTTGAAAAATCAAAATTTATAAAATTCCGGGACCGCAATTTTTCATTTTTGATAAATAAAAATTTGCTAGAAAAACTACGTAGGTTCCTCTGTAAAACGGTAGGAAGTTCATATTTCTCGCGCGTTTATTACCAGTGCTCTATAACTACGAAGGAGAGTCAATGGAAACTCTCTGCTAGTCAAATGGAAAAAAGTAGGAGACTCTAGCCTACCTTTCACATTAAGACAAAGCGGAGTAACCTTAGGAAGATTCCAAAAAAATATATCATGAAACATTCTAAGGGACGCACTCGTAAAAATTCGAAAATTACCCAAATAAAAGCCACTCTCATGTATATAGTTTCATGTATGCGTATAATTAGACATATATTCCTCTTTTCCACCCCTATACAATTCATATGTAAACCATATTCCGTTCAACCACAATTTCTCCACCGAACGAGCTAACAATAAGTTGAGAAGGTAGCGCAACACTAACGATGTCATGCCGGAACATCGAACCGCATCGAATTAATTTTATCGTTTCATGATCCATCTCCATCGATATTCTTGCAACCCGGTCATCCGATCGATCCGCACAATCGTTGATTTCCCATCATCCCGTTGCCATTGTCCTCCCGTTTCCCCGAATAGAACTTTTAAATTTTACGAAATTGAGGATTCTTGGTTTCACATCGATTATCCCGTGAACGTTTGTACCCCGATTCACCGATTCGATATCGCGTTTCGTGCTCCACATTTCATTCTGACGGCACATCGAAGAACCGGAATACGAGCGGCATCGGTCCTTTTTACGGAGATAAAAAAAAACTCCCACGGGCTCTCCCACGCTCGAATAACCCCATCGAAACGTTCGCGGGACTTTTGAAAAGCTTCGTTTTTTTGTCGTTGTTTTTTTTTGTGCCGCCTTTGATACCCCCGCGAAGGTTTCTTGCTTGTTCCGTACCAACCAGAGATTATTCGTAAATACAAATTCATAAAAATAGTAAATGTAGAATTTGAAATGAATAAACAAATAATTACGCGCGGATGAAAGATGAGGTGCCTTTTAATTATTACATGAGCATTTAATTATTATATTATCGTATATTTATCGAAGCCAAGAAAATGTTTCTATCGTGAAAATCGATTAATGAGATGTGGAAACAACGAGGAATAACAAAAGTCATAAGCTTATCAACCGCTTTCGCTCGAATCATTGAACCGTGGGTCGAAACCTAGACGGTAATCACTTTAGTCAGAACTTTGCTCGCGTCTCGCCGAATCGATTCGACGAGGCTTCGTGGATTCCACCCGCTTCGTATGTACGTCTAAATGCGGCTACACGCAGAGTTTCAACCGTTCAAACACCGATTCCATTAGTACGAAGAGAAAATGTATTTTTTTTCAACACACACATCTTGAATAATCGAATATGTGGGCTGCGGAAATATTTGTTTCGAAGTTTGGTAATTATGAAGTTCCCTACTTTTCAGTAATTATGCATAGTATAATTATTTTTTCTAATTTTATGATTCTTAGAATTGTTTCAAATTTTTCAATTGAAGTATAAAAAATTCCGAAATTATTTTGTCACCTCTTCCATCCGATTCTTCAACTGGAGGTCAAAATGAATACTCTCGAAACAGGAAAATTTCGGGAAATCATAAAATTGGGAAAAATGGCGACGCTGCATAACTACCCGGTGTTTAAATTAAATAAGTGAGTGTCTGCCATCGAATCTGAAGTATAACTGAAAGATTAGGCAAATGGGATTGCACAATATGACGCTCGAGTACACAAAAAAAAATCAATATATCGTCGGCAAAAACAATTTTTTTGAATAAATCAATAATCTTCTTTTTTTTATTTTTTGTTCCAGGTAATGCACAATGGAAACATCATCGTCCGTCACGTGGAAAGATAAATATAGTTGATTAGTATATTATATAGATGCGATACAAAGTATTTACTCGAAACCAAGAGGGATTCGGTGAGTCGTTAAACAGCCAATATATAATCCGCCCTTTTTGACGCTTTTCGCGTTGCTTTCGAAACGTCGTCAAACGTTTCGCCGGTCGACCCGCGTTGCCGGCTAATAATCCTATACAGTTTTATTATTATTATTATTATAAGTATTATCATCTATATTAATTTTTTTTTTTCGTCGGAGAAGATAAACGACGATGAAACACGAAACCGGGTTGCGGAGGTTTTTTGCCCGGTTGGGTCAGTCTTGTTTCCAACAGCTAGAAAAGAATTCATGGACTTATTAATTGGCCTAAGAATCCATAGCGAAAAAGTCAACCGGTCAAGGCCGTTCGTCCGCTACCCACCTGTCATGCCAATCCAGCCCCGAATTTCGGTTGCTTCGGTTGCGCACAACGATGGCGTCCGAGGTTGCAAAGTAGCCACCTGGGGTTTTTTATTTTCCATAAAAAGCACATTCGGAC
Source organism: Sussaba pulchella (assembly GCA_963971145.1). NCBI lineage: Eukaryota > Metazoa > Arthropoda > Insecta > Hymenoptera > Ichneumonidae > Sussaba > Sussaba pulchella. The sequence continues at coordinate 13,704,855 of OZ020166.1, forward strand.
GAAACGTGAAAAAATATTCGGCTCAGCTATTTAGGCAACGTTAAAAATGTCTTGCAACATATTCAACGTTTCCGGAGGTATGAAAATATATCAGACAGCACGAAACCGACAGACCGAATGTGAAAAAAGCTCTCTTGTCAAAGTGTTTCAAAGTTTGCAAAAAAATAAATATATGCCGAGAGACATCTTAACCAACTACAGTGGAGACCAACCAATATAGATAGTATTGATACATTTTTTAATTCCGATGCAGTTTCGCGGTTCATGGAAAGAGGAGGCTGAAGGAAATATGTATTACTGGCGATTGAAAGCTTGCCGAGGGAGGAAAAGAGCTAGAAACGGATGGAAGTTACTCCAATTAATCCAAAAATCCTCGAATACGAAATGTGAATTGGGCAAAATTCACGCAGTGAAGTTTTTGAGTGTACACGATAAAAGTCATCTTCCTCTTCATCCCTCGTTGCGTTCGATGCAAATAGCCCGGGCACGTGAGCACTCTGAATTCCAAAACGGGGGACTGCGTTACTGGCCATCGTGATATGGACCTCTTCCTATCTCTCTCTCTCGCCCTCTTTCCGTTAACCGAGACTGCCGAAGCGAGTCCTTGAACTTTTTCGCTGGATCGACCTCCGCCAGGGTTGCCGCCGGGGTTGGCCTTGAAATTTCGCTTTCCGTCGTTCCACCCCCAACCTCTGTGGTCTTCGCTCGATGCGGTGGTATACTTCTCGTCACTTTCTCCGCTAACCATCCGGGGCTGGGATTCACGGAGGGGCTAGAGGCACCCGGGCAAGCCGGGGCGGCCGAGAATGAGGAGCAGAAAGGACTAACAACCGAAGGGGTTGTTTTTTTAATTTTCTTTTTTTTTCTTTTTTTTTTCAATATGAACGGCAGTGCCGCTCGCGAGCGAACCCTCGACTTTGGCCGTGAATTTGTACGGAGAATGAGAGTGCTCTGGAGCGAGCAGCGAGGTGCATCAAATGCCCGAGCTAACTCTCGTACGTACAGGGTTTAACAAAATTGATTATTATTTTCGTCTTCGGTGTTTAAATCAAAAGAGAAAAAAATCATTCTTGATTGTATGAAATTTACAGTCACTGGGGTAATTCTCAATCTTTCATTGACTGCACAAACACGGGTTTGCATAAAACAACTCATTCAGAATCGTAACTATATCGATCGAACGATTTCATTTTTCATTTTTAATCCGAGCAACATTTTTTTCGCGTTTGTCTCTCAATTCCAGCAAGATTATCACGTGTCCAAATGAATCAAAAAAACAAAATGCAAATTCGTGGTATGCAAATGAAAGAGAGAAAAAAAATTATTAATTTTTCATACGATAATACAATGGATGATGATGGATTGTGATACATCCTGTATAGACAGGGCGAGGGAGGGAGTACCGGCACGAAGGAGTCTGTGAGGCAAAAAGAGCGACCGCACAGAAAGAAAAGCAGAGAAAGAGGAAGCGAAAAGGGGTTGGGGGGTGGGTTGGGGCGTGGACGGGGAGAAATCAAGGGTGTGGGAAGAGGTCGAAGCGCCGCGACGCTGAGCGCAGTTACCCCGTCGCTGGCACGCGATGGAAAAAGACCGCGAGCGGGGCAGAGAGAGCTAAGGGTAGATAGGAGCGCGGCTGGGGGATGAAAGTCGGCGGTGCTGGTGCGGCCGAGAGTCGAGCAAACCCCGCCAACCGGCTGTATATATATATAAAGACATATATATGTATATATACGTATGTATTCGTGGGTGTTTGCGTGTGTACGAGTACATATTGCATATACGTATGAAAGTAACGGAGGTGGGAAGGGATGAAAGGGGTGCCACGCGCTCCCGGAGGGTCGTTCATCCTCGGGTCAAGGTTACCTTTCCAGCAGCCCTGGCGCGCCCTTGCTCTTGGTCTTGCAGTCCCAGGGTCCTTGTACCCAGATATATATTACGCTTCTACCGCCAACTTTACACGTTACGGCTCATAAGCAAAGCTCAGGTTTAAACTTTGCGTTTATTGTTCGTTTTCCCTCGTGGAACTACGCCCCACGTACGTTTCGGGGCCAGGAATACCGCATGGTTGAATTTGTATCCGAATTTTGGAAAAAAAATAAACACAACCGCGATTTTAAATATCGAGACTCATCCATCCATCCATCGATCCATTTTTATCAGGGAACAATTGATGGTTAAACTTTTTTTTGCTTCCCATTTTATTCGTTTGTGATGACGGAACGCTTGTAATTGACGAATGCAACTTTGAGATGATGAATTGATGGAAATCTTATGGCTCAACGTATTTTTGCCAGAAGTGAATAAATTGCAAACTTCCGGAATTAGTTTGACCGATGAATAATCGGATCAATTTTCCTTCCGCCTAACTATCAATAAAAATCCATCAATTAAAGAGAGAAGAAAATTCAATGTCGTATAGATTTTTCTGATAACGAAATTTTGCGTTGACTTTCGTTAAGAAACAAGACAAATTATTGTACTCTGACGCGAACTAAATATATCTGTAGATCAAAATTCGATTCTCTTTATTGAAAGTCGGCTGGAAATTTCGTTCGATAAACCTCGGAGTCCCCCGCTGATAGGCAGCTGCACTCTTCCGGAGCTATCTATAGCCACGAGTATCCGATATCATGGCAAGTACGAGGCTGAACTAGCGTGTGAGGTTTTGTATCAAAATGCTCGCCGATCGATCAGGTGGTCGTTGTTCGGAACTCGCGTTCTCGAACGATGACTTTGGTCCCATGTATATAATGCACAAATCCCCTTCTCGTCTTCCGCGACAACCGTTCCGAACCTCCGTAACATAGTTTATACGTCTACGAAGAATCGTACGACATTTCCGGTTAAGTTATATTTATCCGGATTTCCGTGACACGCGGTAACGCGTTTCTTCGAACAAGAAGTTCGTCCGTCGATCAACAGCTGCGTTCGCGGCGCCATCCTCAACCGCATCTATCTATGGAGAAGCCACTTGTGGACATATCTACCGCTTTGTGCCACTGCTGGGCCATCGACCTTATTTCTCATCGGTTCACGGAAAATAAAGAATTTTCTATTATTAACCTCATTTACGATTTCCTCTCGCGTATTTGGATCGAGTCTGAGCCATGCATATTTCGTATCCTTAACCACTTAGAATTCAGAAAAATCATTTTTCACGCTACTGCAATGAAAATGAGTCGTTAAATTATTCATTTAGTTTTATCTTGTGGCTGGGAGTGTGAAAATATTTAATATTCGGCGCCTTGCTGCAGGGCTAGAGGTTGTTGATCGTTTTTTTTGTCAACATTCGTTTTCTCTCGAGTGGTGGAAATAATTGATGTGATAATAGTCCCTTTATCAATTTTTTTTCGGTAATTTACTGTTTATCGTTCTATCGAAAGACAATAATTTCAATCGGTAAAACAAAATCCCGATATTTCGATATTGTTATTTTCATCCTAAACAAATTCCGGAAACTTCATTTTTCCAAATTTCATCGTAAAGTAAAAACCCTCAGCTTCATTCACAAATTTTCCTAGATCATCAGGATGACATTTTCAATTTTTTCTAAGCCTTGGGTCGATCCGAGACCGAGATTCACTCAAGTGGTCCGAAAAGCAGCGATAAACTAAAAGGCTCAATCCATAAGTTACAAACTGCCGCAATCCAACCGAATTTCACCAGGAATAGTACGAAAACCCAAGTTCAACCTAATAATTATAATTTTTAAAACTCTTTTTTTTTGTACGCTGCTATAAAACTTTCGCGACGTAAAATCGTTATTTCTCGGAAATTCCTTTCACGCACTTATGCTGTGTCGTCTCCAAGCCGCAGATGTAACAACATACGTGCGAGGGATGCGGTAATTCGCGTTAGGATACGTTCGTTCGCAACGTCCTGACAAAACGTCGTCTGAGGTCTCTCAATCCACTTGCTGATAATTCGCACTCTCAGGAACCCCCACGATCGCGGTACGCGCGAAGGGACTCTCGAGTGACGCATTCTCCCGCAGCTTCTGCGAACGAGAAAGGAAGATAAACCGACCGAGACGGTCGAAGCAATGCCGCATTGGGGTTACGGATATCGCGCCGGGGGGCTCTCGTGTGTCAAATACATCCAATTTACACACGTGTTGTGCGATTCGAGCGCGAATGTGTGTTTGCCGAGTACCCACATCGATAAGAGCTACAATCGTTATCTCGTATTGCTCGTGTTAATGCTCAGACTCTGAACGCTCAGCCACGATCCTGCGTTCTATCTATCATGCAGTTGATTCGAAATGTCTGTCTGGCGCGCGCACATACACACGCACACACTTTTCTCGTCGATACCTCGTCCTGCTTGCTATTTTTCCTCTTTCTTTTCTTTTCTTTTCTTTTCTTTTTTTTTTTTTTCAACCGTCTGTCGCGAAGTACCGAAGCAAACGAGACCACCGATGCTTACAAACGAACCCGACCTACCGTCATAACACGAGTTTCAGTTATCCCCGAGCCGTGCAAGCTGCCTTTGTAGACCACCCACTGCGTAATTCGGTATTGGAGAAATTTTCGTAGGCTTGTTTCAATTGCTAACAATCGGTTTTGACGACGAGGTGCGATTATATACATATATTTTCATTCAAAAAAATGTTTGAGCATATGACATGACAGTGACGTTATCGGATATTTTTATTTGCGATATGTTGTTATGTAAAAAAATCGGGAAATTTAACGCCTTACGCAAAGTTTACAGGAAAATTTTAATAAAAAATCTAGGTCCCATAGATGACTGAAAATTGGATTTAAAAAATCGAACTCGCACTTGGCCAGCGTTTTGTCTTTCTTAAAAAATATATCTATGCGGTAGAAAAATTCGTTCTGATAACGAAAGATGCAATATTTCCATTCACGCGAAATTCAAATAAAAAATAATTTTCCTCTAAAAACTCCTCAAACTCGTTCTAACATCCATTCGTTCTACCGTAAACGTCCCAAGCTCTCGCCCCCTCTCCTTCCCCAACTGATAAAATCATTTCTGTACCAGAATGCCTGAAATTTGCATTCACATGCATAATTCGAAAATTTCGACGTTCGAGGGCGACCGTACAACCCTCTTTCGAGTGCAGACATCGGACGAACGTGATCTAGAAATGTTTCATCGACCGTTACCTCTTCACTTCGGGGTTTGTTCTTCGGTCGCCGAAAGAATCATCGAACGTCGGATGTGCGGGAGAACGCGACGCGCGTTTCGGACGAATTTCTTCGGTCGTTTGTCGGTAATACGCGGCCCCCGCGATGCCCCGTGCGTTAGGGTGACGCACGACGGTGACCGCAGAAGGCTCCCGAAAGCCTTAGTTGCGCGGGATCTGAGGGTGCATATACGACGGAACGATGAAGAAGTCAAGAGAGAAAGAGAGAGAGAGAGAGAATGAGAGATAAAGATTGCGAGAGAGAAAGAAAGCTTTGCAGCTCGGTCTCTCGTGAGTCCCGTGCGCGCAATAATTTTCGCGACGACGAATGTACGGCATGTATAATAGTCACCGTGAGGGAGGTTAGGAAGCGCGAGGGAGCGAGCGAGAAGGGCAGATAGATAGGGTGGGAAGCGAGGGCGCGCGCCCGGTTATTGCCTTAAATTGCTAATTGGGCTCTGAACCAACGGCGCGCGGTGCTATGTGTATGCACACGACTTCCTTCTTCTTCCGTTTTTTTTTTTTTTTGTTATTTCTTCGTTTTTTGTTTGGTTTTTTTCTTTTTAGACGTGCGCGGCTCGTTTTAGTTCCGCCCCACCCTTATTCAACGGGAGTATATTCCGCGTGCCCTTCGCCCCTCGCCCATTGTGGTGGCCTTGCTTCCTCCTGTGCGACCGGGATGGAGAGCGACCCGCGCGCTCTCGGCGGTAACGCGAGGGAACGAAGAGGGAGGGAGAGAGAGAGAGAGAGAGACGAAAAGAAAACGAGTTATGGCGGGGGGATATCCCGTGGCACGGAGACTACGAGAATAGAGCGAGAACGCGGCAATAACGAGAGAAAGGGGGTCAGGATTAACGTGCGTTGCTCTCCTTACGACAAATTTCGTACCATTGTTCGTTTCGCCACTGTGCACGGGAATTGAGCGGGGGGCTTGAAAATTAAACGAAACACCACTTGTTTTATCGTTTCGAATGTAAACCAATTTTCAACAGTTTTCTCTATCCTCGCGCCCTTCGAATTCATACACGAAACTCACCTATGCGAGGAATGAGGAATGATAACTTTAGCTATTTTTTTTTTCTCGGTTAATTTCAATTTAATGGGTTTCATGGAGTTTAATGTTTTTTATTATTTATTATTCTCTTACGAGGGTGATTGATTTTTGTATTGAGAATTGAATTGCGACGGCGCGGGGGTGAAACGAACGATGAGCAGTCGGGAAATGCCGTGGCGGACGTCTGGAGGTCTTGCTTGTGGCGATATTGAAGATTATCACGATCAAATGTCTTCGGATGGAGGTATTTTATCACGACTCGAGCGTGCATCGACGTTTTTCCTACGATCGTACCGGAAAAATTCTCAAATGGTTCTTCGGGCTATCTATTGTCGCTTACACAGTTTATGCGTGTGTGTGTTTGTATGTGTGATGTGTACACGTGTGAGTATATTTTCATGTACAGGGTACGAATGGCTCGCGTTGTCATGTGACAGCTGCTAGAACAGCTGCCACGAGCTGCTGATAGCACGATAGATTCTTTCGCATCTCGAGCTTCTCACGCTATACTCTCGTCTTGAATTTTCTTCAAACCTCTTACTCCAGCATTTATTTTCACCGTCAAAACGCAATGTTTTCTTTACCTCCATATATTTCCGCGTAATTTAAAAAATTAACATTCTATTAATACATTTTTTTCAATCATTTATTTATTTTTCTCTATTTCATTGATTATTTTGATACGCATAATTTTTAACTCGACGTCCGGTCGACGATATTCCATTCCGTGTATTTCTTTTAACTCTTTCGATTGCATTATCGCTTCTCGGACTTGATAGAGCTTTCAGCATTTTCAGAATTATAAATAAATAAATAAAATAATGCGCGAACCCGTCGAGCAGAATAACGAAAAAAAATCTCGATGGCTGTGAAATTCTCCATTCAACGGCTTTCGGAAGGGCTTGGATTTTAATCAAATAGCTCGGGAAAAAGAAATTTAAAAAAAAAACGAAGTACCCTTATCCGATATATCGTTCAGGGTTTCCATGCCATCTAGATAATCATTGTACACGTACTGCTATCTATATATCGGCATATCCTCGTATCTCACGCGAGTTTCGCTGAAAATCCTGCGCCGTTCGAGTATTGATTAATTAGAAAAAAATTCGGCTGACGGAACGAGAGAGGCTTGAAAAAAAAATAATAATAATAAAAATCGTTCGATCCGGGAAGTGTATGGGTTTGGGAGGAGACAGAGAGAGACGACCGACGCACCGGCCTTGCGGAGAACGATTGCGGGGGTGGGTGTCGGGGACAATGAAAGTACTGCCTGCGTCGAGTCGCGACGTCGAGATTTCCGATTTTCCATCCGATTCTCCGTTTCAAATATCTATCCGTAGACACGCAACAGCGTCACAATTCAAAATCAAAGACGCTTTTTTACAATTCCAAAATGGAGAAATCACAAACGTATCGCGTATTTTGAAGGAGAAAAAATTGATTATTATTACTGTCTCGATGCGATGCGATGAATATTTGTAATTACACCCAACGTCGATGGAAATGAGTGAAAATTTCAATCCGGTCCATGCATTACCGTGGATTCGAGCACGACACGCGTTAGTGGTGAGTTCATGGGTAGTCAGACGCTCTGAGATGGGGTATGCGGCACAAAGACGACGGATGCACGGCTGTGGCATTGCTTCTTTGCCGCGAGTCGGGCGTGGGGGTTTCGCAGCTTCGAATCCCCGCGGAAGCAGTCGAGCCCTCTGTCGAGTCAGCCACGCGCGATCCGGCTTTTTCTACTCGGATGAGATACGCTTGCAAGTCTTGCCGGCTCGAACTGAATGTCTGATCACGAATCGTCGTGGCTCCTTAATTAGGCTCCGGAGCTATTCCGGAGAATTACGATCTATCAGCTTTACTACGTTTATTCTCACACAGATCCAAGGAATAATAATGATAATAATAATAATAATAATAATAATAATAATAATAATAATAATAATAATAATAATAATAAAATAATAATAATAATAAGATTTATTTCTCTAATTATTTTGAATATTATTTCAGAAATATTATCAATACACGGATAATTATTTCCAATCTGCAGAATGAGACAGAATTATTTATCGAGAAATGTTATTCAAAATTACTTAATTAATAATACTATTATTATTATCATTACCCAGAAATACCCGCGCAATCATCGTAGAAATCCTGAAATAATGATAACAATAATAATAATCACAATCATAATAATTATTATTCGTTAATCAATAGGGAGTTTTGTAACACTCGTCAGTTTATCAATAATAATCGTTATTATTATTCAACGGTTTTCACGAAGATTGCGTTCAAATTTCGCCGCAAATAATGTTGCATTCATTATCAGCCCATTGTATTGAATTTGAAGACGAAAAAGAGTTATTTCTCTCTCTCTCTCCCTCCCCCTCTCTCTCTCTCTCTTCCTTATATAGCACCAACTTCTCGGAGACAATCCAACCCGCTCTGTTTCGAAGATTGCTCCACAGCGAGTCTGGAAGTAACACACATCGTTAGCGCATAATCGTAGACATCGAGGCTGACGACTCAACACACACACACACTCAGCCCCCGCCTCTCTCCCCCCCCCCCCCTGCCCCACAGGGCCGCATACACAGAAGTCGGTGCGTTGCGTTGTTGCAAAGAGACGCAACCGCGAACCGGTGTATTATGCGGATAAGCAAGCTCGAAGCCGAAGAGGCTCGCTAAAGAAGCTCGGCAGTGCCGCGGATACGGTGCCGCGCGGTGTTCGGCACTAGGAGACGACCGGCGGCGATTGTGCTGCCGCTGACTCGGCTCGCGCACCCGCGCTCGAGAAGAGAACACCCCGCGCTCCGCAACGTTACTCCTCGACTTTCGCTTCGCATTCGCGCATCAGTACGCTGAGGGACGTTAAGCTGGCGGGCTCGTGCGTGCCACCGCGCAATCTCTTCACTAACATTGGAATACATTCTATACATACGTATATATATAGACACACACAACGTAATAATTCCGGCGAACGCCTCTCACGCAAACGTCGGACGAAGAAACCCAACCACCCGCGTCCTACGTTCGACGATATCATCGCCCGCTAAACTCACGTTTCTCATCGGATTGTCGCATTTTACCTCGACACGTTGGAAACAATTAAACTGATTGAAGAAATAGATAAAATATAATAAACGAATGAATAAATTGTAAGCGATAAAATTAACAAAACTAGCAGTGATTTTTTATTCATTTTTTTTTCCAAATGATTATTGAATAATTGTAAAGATCGTTCTGTTGTGGTGTAATTTTATTGTCACCAACGAGTTTGAACAACAGGCAAATTGCTTAATCGATCAATATTTTTATCATTAACAAATCAATCATCGGTCAACCAATTGTGAGACGTGATTTAAAGAAATTTCTCCCTATCCTTTGAGTCCAGTAAAGCGTGATTCAAATCGTGCGTCAGTTAAGAATCCGATAGCTCCCGTCCAATCGTAATCATCCGAGCTGAGACGGAGAAACAAAGACAAAACAACAACAAAAAATTACTCTATCGCGCAGTATCGTCGCTCGTTGAAGACAGGTACGAGAAAAACGTAACGCTCGTCGCGCACATTAACCCAACCACGTGGTTATAGCACGCTCGTACTCGGGGAACTGACCAATTACGCGAGTGTTCAAGAAGAGCGAGAAATAAAGTCGCGGTTTGCAACGTTCGCTCGTACCGCGAGAACTCCGGCGAGCGGACGGTGTGCGATCGCCCCGCGAACGGGAGCGCGGTTGATAAACTGTTGTACGGGGGTGAGGTGCAGAGCAAGGAGGTAACCCGGTCGTCGTTGGTTCTTCGCCAAGACTCCGAGCATTCTCTCGCAGTCGACGTTCTACCGTGCGCGATTATTGCGGTGGTTTTATCTTTCTTCTTTTCCGTCTTTTCCATTTTGTCTCGTCGGTGGAACAAATATCCTCTAACTGGATTCTCGTCGCTGTTACGACAATTGTTGCGTCGTACTATCCGGTGATAGCGGAATTACGACGTTAGTGGCGAGTACGTTGATGAATAAATAATCGCGTGTATTCGTAGACGAGTGTATAGATATATCGGAGGTTTTTCGTCATCGACGACAACGAAGATATCGTTGTTATCGTTTATCAAACTTCTCGGAGAAATGTGGAGGATGATATTGCGCGTACGACCGCGCTCTCAGTGGTCCACGGATATATTGTTTTTGTGACGAGACTTCTACGACGTCGACAGACGTTTTTTCCTGCAATTTTTCATTTTTTTTTTGTCTTTTGAAAATAAAATTACAATAGAATAAAATAATATAAAGTGATATAAATTGAAAATAAAACGAAAGGAAACTCGAGCCGTTGTTAAGAACGGCGGTTGAGATGTCGGTGAAACAGTGAAAATAATTTATCGAGGTGCACAGACGGCCGACCCGGACGATAGTCGGTTGCGAGGAATTACGACGACGACGACGACGGCGGCGACGACGACGCCAACGGAGTTTCCTGAACCCGCGCTCGCGCCACACGGAGACATTTGACACGCATAAACGTTCGTTATAACTGCCCGCGAATGTACGCTCACGGGTTCCCACACCGTTACTGTTTGTACGAGTAAGTACGAAATATAAACAGCTCACGATTGTGATGATAACTCGTCACCGATCCGGCGAACAGTGGAAAAAGCGGTGGCCGATCAGACGCGTATTAAATCTTCGCTTTCCGATTCTCACGCGATAAGGCGTTCGAAAAAAAATGTTTTTTTTTTTATTGTATTCGCATACATTTTGTTCCAATTGATAGTGCAAAATTTTCATAACGCAAAATTACTGAATGGAAAAAATTGATGAATATTAAATTATTAATTTTTCTGGTTTAAAATAATCAAATTGAAATAAAAAATTGTGATTTCGAAGGATTTAACGTCTGATCCGAAGCGTTTCTGCATTGCTGCAATTTGAAAAAAAAAAAACACTCAGCTTAGTCGGTATATCTCGTTGTAATCGATTCGAAATGGTTTGGGATTAAATTTTAATTTGGATAATTACGAATTAACGCAATTGCGGTTGATCGTATTGCGGGTATGTTATTTGAAATGGGTTTGAATATTTTTGGGTTCGCGCATGAGACTCTTGAGCGACGCGATTACCCGGAAATGCCCGAGAGAGTCGAACCTCGCGATAACGGACTTCCCACGGAATTATCGCCTCGCGACCGGGGCACACCGCTTTTGCCGCCTCCAGGAGCGGTTTCGAACGAGCTCGTTCAACCGGCTTGCATTGTAATGTCACGACTATACCGGTACGAGATATCCACACGTACACGTTCGAGTTCGAATACGATAACCGCTCGTGACTTGTGCGTCAGCGTTGGTTGTACGACTGAATTTTATTTTCACATTTATCGCTCGGGTTATTGACGGGACGCACACGGAGACGATTTTGTCACGATTATCTTTTTCTACACCTCTTCATCGCGCGTTTTGAAACATTTTATTCTTCCTCGCGTGCTTTGTAACAATTTCGTGTTGTAAATTTAACCCAGAACTTTATCGTTTTCTTCGCGTTGGTATTGGTCAGAAATTTTTGGATACGATTGCTTTGTAAAGTGCACGAGGTGTTCATTCGGAGCCATTTTGATCGATGGAAAGTTTGATATCAACCCGGAATTCGGTTCATAGTAATTGAAATTTTACCAAATCGATTATTCGATTATTCTTGATTGTTATATTTATTTATTCGATCGATCGATCGATTTTCGGTGGATTCTTTTTATTGATTTATTTATTGATTTATTTATTTATTTATTTATTTATTTATTTATTTATTTATTTATTTATTTATTTATTTATTTATTTATTTATTTATTTATTTATTTATTTATTTATTTATTTATTTATTTATTCATTTATTTATGCATTATATATTTCGTTGCGCATTAAGAACATTCGTAACACGATGATTAATCTTTGGATTAATATTTTGTTGTTAACGATCGGATTTCCATTCAAGGAATCATGCGGTTTTCATTTTTTTTTCTTTTTTTCTTCAAATTCCATTGCGGCGCGTGTCTGAGCGCAACAATCGTAAACTGAGAGGCGAAGGTTTCGAAAGATCGAAGCCGCCGCGAGATTAACATAAGTATCCGGCGCCTGTATGCATTGCTGCATTTATTTCGCAAAAAGCGACTGTGTCATGGATTTTTTTTGTCTATTTACCGCGCGCAATGAATCGTGACTTAATTCCGTATGAAAGATTCGACCTCGTCATTCTATCTGATCGACGAAGCCGCGAAGTATTTATGAAATCTATCGAAATCAGACTCCGTAAAGGTATATCGAAACGCATACGACGTAAGTCCTAATTATCACGTGCTTCAGCTCACGTGTCAAAACTTCGAAGAAAATAATCGCGCGGACACCGAACGGGGCAAAATTTCGAATATTTGAGAATTGTGTCAAGAAGAAAATTCACGGTTTTAACGACGATGATTAGTCGATGATGTTCGCATTGCGACCGATTCGAGATTCTTAATTCACGAGTGAATGATCGAGCGGCTTCGACAATCGTGCGCACCGGCGCGGCTATCTCAATCGGTTGAATCTACCGCGGGGTTAACGTCACAGGTCATATTCATAAAATACAGCGGCATCTGATTAATCCATGAACAGATATTGACTCTGAAAAATTGTCCTCGTTGGCTCTTCATCGCAGATAGTTCGTGCATGTCTATCCAACATTTATTTATTTATTTTTTAATTGACGTCTATCATCGTTATCTGACCGGTTGCATTTCGGAAAATGTGTAAATGTGAAGAATTATCGATATATTCGAAACTACGTGTGACGACATAATATGTCACTATCAAACGTTCTTTTGATAGAAAAAAAAATGACTAACAATAAGATTTAATTGAAGATAGAAAATATTTTTAAAATACGAATTTTGGTTATTGAATATAAAATGAATAAGTAAATCAATAAATGAATAAAATATTATCATTGAAAATATACGAATCTTTCAATTGTATCACAGAAACCGGACAAAAGTCCACGACGGTTGCGCTCTATGTTACAATTCCAATGACTCGGCTGTGTCGGTTCGTTTTTCATTCATAAAAGCCGGAGAGCGGAGCTCACCGTCACCGTCGCAACGATAATCGAGAGCTCGTATACTTAAACGCCGACTAATCGAGTCCCCGACGAATTTCCGCGTGTTAGTGGAAAACCCCGCATCCGCCGAGTATTCCACCAACGATCAGCTCCATTGCCGCGGCGCGTTCTTCAAATTAATCAAACGAAGCATCAGCCTTCGATCTTCGCGCTTTTTTGCAAAGAAAAATTTTCATTCGCGATCTGCTGGAATTACTTCCAGTTTGGAGTTGGAAATAGTCTGCAAGTTTCAACTCTTTTTTTCTTCGGTGCAATGGATTTTACGTTTTTTTTTCAATCCCTCTAATTTTTATTGCGATTATTGTCGGAACGGTTTGGCAAATCGTTTTTGACTCGTGACTCAGCTCGGTGCAAAGTCGAATGGCGAAGAAGAGAGAAAACGCGCGAAACTTGCGTCTCTCGCGTGACGATTTACGAGACAACGCTCGCGCACGCACGCCTGCGGACGTTAGTCGTCGTCCAAGCGAAAGAGACACGCCGAGCTGTCGCACCTTCGTGGTAAAATCCACGAGCGACCCACGCCGGACGACGTGAGACAACGCGCGCGAGTCTCGCTCCGAGAATCGCAAAAACATCCGCTTTAGAGACAATACCACAAGTGCGCAATTGCAGAAGCACCTCGACGGGGATTCACTGTGTCGATACTCTCGCGGACGAAGCGAAGACGTGATTATTATTTTGTTTCTAAATTGCAAAGCAAAACATTTTATAGCAACAAACGATATAATTATTCTCTTCATTGATTAAAAACAATAATTTTTTTTTCTTTTTTTTTAAATTACAGTCGGATTTTTATGATATTCGGGGAACGAACATGAACGGAATAATTATATTTTTAAACTATAAAAAGGATAATTAAAGAAAAATTATTTCCTTTAGCCAGACATTTTTTTTTTAATTTGGAAATAATGATTTTTATTCGTATTTTAATTTTCTAATTTGCGGTCTTATTATTTTTCTATTATTTGTGGAACAAGCAAAGACGGAATAATTATTCTGTTTCTAAGCCGTCGAGTGAATAAATAACGAAAAAACGAAAGAATTTTTTTTTTCTTTGAGGAAATAATTTTTCATTTTTATTTCTACATCCGGATTTTTTTTTACTCGCGGAAGAAACAAAAATAGAGCGATTCTACTTCCGAACAGTGAAATAAAAAATCGACAAAAACTTTATTTTCTTCGATAGACAAAAAAAAACAAATAATTTTTCTACCTTGAGATGAATGCTATTGAAACGATTCTTTTATTTTCTATTTTGTTGATCAACTGTCAACCTACAACAAGTAACTCTTTCTTTCTCAACATAATTTATCTTTTAAAACCGGCAGAGAGGCAACTTCATGAATAATTATCTAAGCTTTTTCAATATAATCTTCCGATTGCATCGTGAATTTCGAACGATTCTATTAAAGTTGGTTGACTGTGCGACCGCGAGTTTTATCGCGCTTCGTACGTCATCGGTCGAGATAGTCGATATTTCGTTGTCACGATCCTTCTCGCGCTGATATATACCGCCCCAGCCGATTTCCGGTTGCATGCCGCGAAGTGAAAAAGGGCGTGAGTCGCTCGTATCGCGACCTGTAGATAACACTGCATCCATAATACCGTGTGACGTGAGGCGAAAGTCGGAACGCTCGCTTCGTTTTCTCGCCGATCATTATAAAAATATCCCAGGCTATTCTTCGTGCTAAATATATCATATTTTAGTCGTTAAATAAATATCCGTTGAATTGACCGTTGAAAAATAAATAAATGAAGTTGCTTCTTCAGTGTTGAATATTATTATGAATGTAAATATTCGAGGATTGTAACGCTCACTTGAAATATAAAAATAATTGATACCACGAAGCATTTTTTTCTAATAAACAACAATTATTAAAAATTTACCAGAAATAGTTTCAACTCGAACGAACGATTAAGTAATGAATTGATAATAATAATCTTCAATCGAATGCAATGCAAGTGGATAAGTAGAAAAAGGGATGAATATGTGAATAGCAGGATTAGGACGATATTCATATTTACTGGAAACATCGATTTCAACGGGTCCAACAATTTTTTTTTCACGTGTTAATTGAATATAAAATTTATGTAATGATTACGGAACTTCTCAAAATGGTCCGATTTCTCTCTGATTTGGCCACATCTTTTCTAATCATTTCCGAGAATTTTCTTGGTCCAATCACACCCTAATATATGAATAATAGATATATATGTGTGTAGCCCATACTCGTTTCATCCCCAAACCGGCAATTCTTATTCTCTCTCCCTTCCCCTCTCGCTTTCTTCTTCCACTGCATAATTCCCGAAAAAATAATTCACACCAATTACAATCAGAAAAAATCTTCGATTATCCCGTTATGTGAGAAAATGACGGTAATCGGGGTTAGCCGATTCAACGTAGAAACGTCTCGTCGAAGAGCTTAAATACCCCTCGTGCACAAACACGAGTTTCATCCACGGTTCGGCGGTTTGCCGACCCGCGTAGACGCTTTCGCCGGGCTTTTGCCGCGGCTGTACGGACCGAAGAGCGCACACGGCTGTACGGAAGAACGAGCCACGCGACGTCGAAGCTCGTTGCGACGAATGTGTGTACGCGCAACACACATACGTGCACGCGCACAACCACCCACCCACCCACACCCAGCGCGCGCGAAGCTTCCCGAAAGCTCAGACTCACTTGGCGCAGACCGGGCATGTGCACCGAGCGCGGGGGGGCTTGGGGGGTGGTGTACGGTGGAGGCGAACACGCGGGGGCAAAGCGTCGTGGCACCGGCGCCTTCGTTGGATCCACGATGTTTCTCGGTAATGCACAGTAAGAACACACGAACGTAGTGTGTACGCTGGCACACACGTTGTCCGCACTTTCCCTTTTGAAAATCGATTTTACCGAGGGGTAGGGAGCCCGCAGCGTGGGCAGCCGCGACGACGTCGGCGTTTCAACCACCCCACCTCCCCACCTCCGCCTCCTTCCTCCTCCACCCGGGGCTGTGCCAAGGTCTCGACGCGCTTTCCCTCTCGTTTTTTGAATTTATTTATTTTTTTTTTTCGCCCTTTTTCTTTTTTTTTTTCGCTTCCGCCTTTTCACCGTCATATCCGCGAGACCAGCGCCCCCTGGCGCCCCCGACCCTCCCCTCGCCGTCCTTTGGATCCCTCAGTCGCCACAGTCATACGCCGTACCGTATAGCTATTCGTGAAAGAGAAAAAAAAAAGAAGAGGGTACAAAAAAATTGCGAAACCGACGGAAGCTGTGGGTGTGTGTTATATTTAGAACCGCGTCGTTAAAGGTGAACGAACGAAGTAACGAGTCTAGTGTGAGAACGTCGGGCGAGATTTAATTCTTTTTTTTTTTTTTCTTATTTTTTTAGTTTGTTTTTAGTCTACGGGATTTTTGGGTAGGGAGGCACGCGAGTGTGGGCGATTTACCCTTGCGGACGAGTCATTGCCTCTCGCTACGTAGAGGCGGCACGAAACAAGAGAAGAAGCGTTTGATTATTGAAGATAATTGTTGCGTCTTTTATCGATTGATCGTAGATGAACGGAAGTTATTTGAAATGAAAGAATTTCGTTGCTGCGCGTTTTTTTACTCAGCTTGTTGAAGAACCAATTACACATTTGCACGTCTGATAACGGCTTCGAAAGGAATATCTTGTGACTGAATGGTTAAAATCGAATAGTTGTGGAACATATTTTGTTGCATTTTAGGACACCTATTCACAGACACCCCACTTAAAGGGGATAAGGGAAAAAAAAAATCGCGAACACTTTTCAATCCATCGGAGGAGCTAAAAAAATCATTTTTTTTCTTTTCATAAATCTCATTATATCCGTTTTCACATCGTCAATATAAGTCTGTATACCAAACTCCATCTTAATAGGTATATTAAAAAAGCGATTGAGAAGGCTGTGGTATACAGACAGACGGACGAACAGACCGAAACCGCGAGTGTCCCTACTTAACTGCGGCACTTTAAAAACGAGTTGATATAAATATTTTCCAACAATTTAATTTCCCGTATAATCAACCTCAAACATGTCTATTGGAAAAAAAAATCGTGATTCCGTCCACCGGGCTGTGGCTTATCAAATCCTCGGGACGTCTGGACTGCGCGTGATTGTAATTCGCTCGGTACCGGGGGTTGTTTCTGACGGTCTGGTGGCCGGACACGTGTGACCCTCGATATGCGTGCTGACGTGGGCCAAAGTCGGTAGCGGAAGGTAAGGCAAAGGGTTGAAAGTCTAGCCCGCTGGAAGGGCAATGGTGTCCGCGGTAAAGGCGAAGGGCTGGTGGGAGGGTTATTCTAAGCCGATGGTGTGGAGAGTACAACGCGTACACGAGAACGACGTCGCGACAGGGAGGGAGCGAGTGAGAGATTGCGGGGGATGAAGCAGACGCGCCCGGAACCGACGATGTATCAATGGCCCCGCGTGCACGGCTACCGCGTGCACGTCGCACCCTCGGGTGCCGCCGAAATCCCTAGAAGCACGCGAAACAAAGGGCCAACCCTCCGTCCTCCGCACTCTTTATCATCCTTCTGCGAAATATCCTCCCTACGTACCCTCCCGCACCTCTTCCCACTTTCAGCCACCCTCCCACCGCACACCCCATCCAACACACTCATCATCTTCTGCCTTTCCTCTCGCTCATCCACCCGCTATCTACTCTGCTTCCCTTTTTTTTTTACGTTTTTGATTTTTTTTCCTTTCGACCCCACCCCCCCCCCCCCTTTGCCAGCCCTCCTGGCCAACGTGTGCTCTTTCCTCTCGCTTCATCAATCCTTCTTTTATCGCCACCCTTCGAGACCGGTACTCGTCGGCCATCAACGTGCACTTTTTTTTGTATTTTTTTTTTCTATGCGACGTGCATATAATGTTGGTTTTCTGTGGGTAAACGCGAAATTTCGTCCACGTGTTCCTGCAGCGGCTGGCTCGTGAGGGTCGCGGATTATCAACACACCGTGGTCTCTGTGAAGTTCCATTGGATTCGATGCGCTTTTTATTTCCATTCGGATTGTGCACGAAAAAATGTATATCCCTTGAATAGCACTAATTGAGAGGCAACTGAAAGAATTTAATGACATAGAAATTGAGTCTGACAAAATGACATCAAAGCCGATGAAAAAAGGTTATTCGAGATCTCGTAGAACAAACCGAAATAAAATAATCACAATGAAAGGAAAAAAAATTTCTTCCGCTCGCTATGAAGAAGATAAAACAAGTGAAGCGATGAGAAATTAAGTGAAGATAGAGACGAAGAAATGGGTTTGAAAAAAGAAAAGTCAACGAAACCGAGGCGGACGAGCCGCTCTAAGGGCCTCCTGGATTCGATGAAAAGCGGTGCCACGTAACCGCAATATATATATGGATATGATATAGGTATATCATATAACAAAGACGGGGGTGCCAGTGAGAACCGCCCGTCCGCTCGTCCGTGTTGCATGCTGACTTGTTGCACTCGGAGTCGAGTCGGTGGGGTTGCGAGGGCCCCTCTCGGCTTTTTGCCGCGAAACGGGGCCAAAGAAATGCGCGCACGATAATAACAACGACGGAGCTCGTCGTCGCAACGACGCCGTCGACACCGTCGTCCTCGTCATCGTCGTCGACTCGAAGGCGGCGTCA
>OZ020166.1:13724021-13820852 GCA_963971145.1 Sussaba pulchella
GAATTCGCGCAACGGTGATGCAATCAGGAGCTCCGGGAAGCGGAACGACAGGCGGACCCGGTTCCCGCGCTGGACGCGGTAGCAGTCAGGACGGTGGTTCGCGTTCCCGAAGAGACGGAAGCGCGGCTTCCCACCAGGGTAGTACGCAGTCCCAACCCCCGAGTTCGCAGCCCGAATCAAGTTCTTCCCCACCGAGCCAACAGCCACAGCAGCAGCAGCAGCAGCAACAACAACAACAGTCTCAACAATCGTCGCCGCAGCAGCAGCAGCAACAACAACCACAGCAGCAGCAGCAACAACCCCAACAGCAGCCGCAACAGCAGCCGCAACAGCAATAGCTAAAAAATCAGTAACGTCGATGAAAAAAAAAAAAAAAAAAAAAAAAAACAACAACAACAACAACAACAACAAAAACAAATCACCCGACGTCAACCAATGCCTCACAGAATACGTTTTAATCGGCCAGAATCGGCCTCGTCGCTGCGAATTGTCGGGTCGAAAAGCGCCCCAACGATAATACGATTCAAAATCTGCTCTCGTACTCGTTGAAAAAAAGAAAAAAAAAGAAAAAAAAGACGCAACAACAACGACAAAGATGAATATTGAACGCAGGGTAAACCATCGAATGCGCGAACAGCCCGCAAGTGTCTACGAAGGTCTTGATTCGTTTTTTTTTTTTTTTTTTTTTTTTTATTCTTCGCGATGTAGTTATTAACCAAAGACCTTTCACGTTCGATCAAATTCGAGACGAACCACAGTTCTCAATTCAACGCGCGCACGATCCAACGATTTCCCCGAGCTCGCACATATTTCGGAACTATTATTCAAAGTATTTCTTATTAATCGTCGCGAGTTCGAGGAATCGAACAAGCGCGCGCGAACAACCGGCAGCTGATCGATCAGTTTTCGCGGCAACGACGACGAGACGTCGCCCGTTCAGGACTCTGGCAGTCATCGGGCGATCGTCGCCGGAATCTACGGAGAACCCACGTGATCGTCTTTGAGACGACGATTTACGTCGTCCATTGATTACGAATCGATACGATAATACGAACAAACGAGAATAATGAGAAGAAGAAGAATAATAATAATTAATATTCGCAGTTGACTCGAACAAAGTTAAATCGATGAAAATTTTGTAAGATCGAAAAATCTCTATCGATGCGCTGAAATCTTGATCGAGATTGTGAGAACGACGATGAGAAGAAGACAAAACGCGATCGTCGTCGTTGAAAACAATTGCACGAAAGATTTCTCGATCATGATTAAAGATATCCGATCTAGCCGATAAAACGTTTGAATGAGATGAGAAGAATTACAGCGCAACGACGAGAAAAATAATAACAACAACAACAACAACAACAACAACAATTACAACAGCAACAACAACCACAAACGACGGAACACACACACAACCTTATTACCTCATTCATTACGATTAAAGATTTAAAAATAATGATAAAAGAATAGTGAAATGAGAAATGATAAAAAAAAAAAAAAAAAAAAAAAAACCAACTAATCTAAAAAGTCTACCTAATATTAAAGTTATAATAATTATACAGAGAAGTTAAAGTAACGATTACGCATTACGTTATACCTGTTACTGCTACTGCTACTATAATATTATTATTACAACTACCGATACTACTACTACTATTATTATTATTATTATTATTATTACTATTTACTACTTACCATAAACTTCTTCCACTAACGCCGAAGAAGAATCGTTTCTTTATTTTTATTTGTTTATTTGTTTATTTTTTCATCATTGATGTTTGAAGTAAATACAGTTTTTTGTTTTTTTTTTAATTTGACGGAAATAACAACCGGATACTTAATTATTGAGAAGTATAATTGGGGGGGGGGGGGAAAAAGAGAACGATGAAAACTCGACGTTCTCGTGAACGAGGAAACGAGCGTCGAGAGTGCTTCACGCAACGGTCGATAGTGCCGTTAATACCAAAGAAACGATTATCAATTTTTTCGTATCATAAGTGAAGTGAAAAAAAACAAAAAAAAAAAAAAAAAGAGGAAGAAGGAAAAGAAAAATAATGATAAACGCTCGAAATTTTTCGAAGAAAAGAGAATGAGCGAGAGAAGATCCGTCGAACGTGCGTTCTTGTTCGCGATTGCGTTTACGAGTGTTCGGCAACGAAAAAGATCGTAGCGAACGCAAAAAAAAAAATAAAAAAACTTCGTTCTGCGTAATCGCGATTCGCGAGAAACGTCGGAAAATGTGAAATTTGCGCGTACGTTCGTTTGGAAACGAAAGAAAAAATGAATTGAAACGACGACGATGTTTTTGGGAGACGAAGACTCTCGGCGAAAAGACGCGAGTCGATGAGCTCCGTTGGTGCTACGCAACGAGAGATCGAAGGAAGATGAGAGTAGCGAGCAGAGATGAGAGACGCAGAGACGTTTGATAACGATACGAGCCACACAAATTTTGTTTTCAGGGATTATTACTTTATCATGGATGTAATAGCGTGTGAGTGTGCGTGTGTTGACTGATAACTATTAATTGAATAAGTAATTTTGATGAATTACATTGATTAAGGATGCTGCGTTCGCCGCGATGTTACGATGGAGCTTTCGGCTCGTCGGGAGTACGGGAGTGCGTTCGCGTAATTTTCGCGTCTTCGGATTACAACGGAGTCGAATGTTTTTTTTTTTTTAATTGATCGAAAAATAGCAAGAAAAACCAACGCAACAAAAATTTAAATGGATAATTATTTGGGAACTAAAACGTTTTATCATCATATTTCAGTGATTGTGAACATTGTTTCAATAGACAGGTCGAAACTCATGCAAAATTACAATAATTACATGGCGTTTTGGATTACATCGAAGAAATCGGTAATGGAGCAATTTTTTTTTTTTTTTTCCATTTTTAATAAATGAAATAATTGGATTTCACGAGATTTTCTCGCAGTTTAAATACGAGACGATCGATCGCAACGATACGCACTCCTGTACGAACCGAACGCGCGAAACCAACCGAACGAAATATATGCGAGTTAAAAAAAAACGAAAAAGAAAAAGAAAAACAGTTAACAGAATCGTGAGAATAATAGGCGATCCGACGTTTCGGCACGTCGGTCGCGTACATTTTTGGACGTAACCAAAAATAACCAAATATCGGACTGACAAACAAAACGCCCGGCGCCACAATTTTCTTTTTTACTTTTTTTTCTTTATTATTTTTCTTTTCAAACATGAATTTTTTTTTTTTCTAGAGCTCCCGTAAATCGGGCAGGTACGGCTCTGACGTTGCGACGAGAGACCTTCGCGTCGATCGGCATCGGAAAAACCTTTGTATATTCGTGTGGCGCAACGGCAACAATTTTTTCACTCACCCCCGCGAGACTCCAAACGTCCCCGCCCTCCCCCCCCATGCGCGGACGAAGTCTCGCGAATCACCGGCGATCGAAATTCTTCCCGATTCGATTTCGATATCGGGACGAATCGTCGTACGGTGAAATCATATCCCGGCATACGGTAATGCGATTTAGTACAAAGATGATAACACGAGTTTGAAAAAAAATATTAATGAAAAAAGAAACGTGCTAAAAAGAAGAAGAAAAAAAAAAGCTCGCGTGTGAACGATCGAATTCGCGAGCTCAGCGTCGAAGATAAATTCTTCGGGCTGTGACTCCGTGAGACGATAGAGCGGATAATAACGGAACGAGGGTGTGATAAGCTCGAATGGCGATGAAAAATCAGAAAAAGTTGGGAAAAAAAAAAAAAATACGAAAATAATAAGAATAAATGAATAAAACGAAGAAGAAAAAAAAAAAATTTTCGAAAAAGAAAGAGACACTGAGCTAATCGCAAATTGAGGGGGATAAACGATTGACTCATTGCGGTGGGAAGATGAAGATGAAGAAGAAGAAAAAAGCAAAAAAGAAAAAAAAAAGAGAGAAAAAAAAAAAGAATAAGAGTATAAGTTTATTTTTGATACATTGTTGGGGAGATCTACGTAAATCTTTCTTTTTCATTTTTTGTTACATGTTTTAATAACTTAATGAATTTTAACGATATTAAGGAGTGTCGAGAAGTTGAGGTGATTAATGGGAGATGAAATTTTTAATATAAATAAGGAACGATGGAGGGAATGATTGAGGTTGAAGAAGAAGAAAAAAAAAAAACTAAACAAGAGTAGAGAAGAAAAGAGAGAATTTTGCGAGTGAGACATTTAACGTGAGATAAACGAAAAAAAAAAAAGAAAGAAACAATTAAACGGACGCGCAGTTTTTTGCACTGCGGCAGTCGGGAATAAAGGAGATTTTAGTCGGATAAATTGTATAATATATTTAATATATTTCGAAATACGAAGGTGGCAACGTCAGCCGAGGAAGGAAAGAGAGAGAGAGAGAGCGAGAGAAACGTTTGGGTAACAGGAATACCGATCGCGCGACACCGCGATCGGGCTCGCAGTTTTATGTGACGCGAATCGTGGTGTTGCGCTCGGTTTCGGAGCGGCGTCTCGGTTTTCAACCACCTTCGGATTATTTATCAAGCGTAAATATTTAAATGAAATAAAAAAATAACGAATTTAAAAGAAAAATGAAAAAAGAAAAAATAACAATAAGCAAGAAAGTGCCAAGGGAATAAAATCACAGCTTGCCATATTCGCGTGGTGAATCAGACGACACCGCAAGAAAATCGTCGAGTGTTACCGCGAAATTAAACTTCAAAAAAAAAACAAACCTACGGCCGCCGAAGCACAAACGTAATAAAAAAAAAAATCTAACAACTATTTCACACCAATATCGGACTCTTGAAAGAAACAAAAAAAAAACATTTACGCTATGTAGAGACACTTTACTCTCCTTTTTCCAAGTTAAAAAAAATTTAATTAAAAAAAAATATATATATAAATAACCGTCAGTTATTATACTTTCGCTCTTTGGAACAACCGTTCGGAATTTCGGAAAATCTTAACAAAATTATGGTGAACAAAAAAAAATTTCATCGACGCATGAAGCGACGAAACGATCATCACTCTTTTAAATTCATTATCGCATGGAACAAATTTGAGAAAACAAAAATCAAACAATTTTCTCCTCCCAATCACGAATCAACGCCCCCCCCCCCCCCCCCCGCCCCAATATTCGAGGATTCTTTTTGTTTTTCCGTCGATCACTTCAACCGACGAGAAGATACGGAAACAATGCCGATTGCCAAGGAAAGATTCGTAAGAAACAAAAATTAAACAAAATTAAGAAGAAGAAAAAAACTTGCCCCCGACCGATCATAACACACTCGATCACAATCTCAAACTTTTTCGAATAATCGAACAGCGTTTTGTGTAAAAAAAAAAAAAAAACGTACGAAATACCCTTCGACTTTGTTGCTCGCTCACAGTTCTCAAACTCAGCGAACAAAAGGCAACTGAAATGAAGAAAGGAAAGAAAAAATACAGGAATTCGAAAAAATATATGTATCTACAAATATATATATGTGAACTCCACGAAGAAATGGACCAAAAAAAAAAAACATCAGCCATCGTCCCGCAAACCAAAAGAGAGATGCGAATGAAACAAGAACGATACGTGGATGATGACAGATAGAGAAAAAGAGAGAGAGAGAGAGAGTAAGAAAAAAAGCAAAATCCCACACTACAAAAAGTCACGACTTTTTTTTTCGAAGAAAAAAAAGAAAGAAAGAAAGAAAGAAAAATCTTTTTCGGCCGTTTTCACAGCCCCAGCATTTGAGCCTTAACCACGAAGGCCACGAGATCGTGTGATGCAGAAGAGTGGCTTGGGAGAACGACGTGGAAATCCGCGATGAATCGAAATTTCGACGAAAAAGAAGTAGAGAAAGGAAAAAGAAAAATCGCGTACAAATCCGTCTCCCTCGCACGCTCGGAAAGAATGTACAAATCAAACGCAGTAAGAGACGCGAATTGAGAGGAAGTAAGATGAGAGACAAAAGAAAAATAATCCAGAGAAATTATTAATATAATAATGATAACTCAAAGATTTTAAAATTATAAATTATTAAGTGGAGGCGCGCGGAGTGTAACTAAAGTAAAATGGTAAGGATACCACAGACAAATGTACAAAATCGAGTAATCGCTAAATCTTAAATGTTAGTATCTAAAACGAAAAAAAAAAAAAAAAAAAAAAAACGAAAAAAAAGAAACAAAAAAAAAGTATTTAATCGCGCAACGTTGCCGCGTGACGCGTGGGAGAGATAGACGAGGTCGTGAAAAATGATTGAAGGATTGAAAGCAAACCATTGTTTCCACCGTAAAACGTGCTTCGACGAGCGAATCTCCTTCAAAGTCGTCCCCATGAATTTTGGGCGTTCTTCGATATTTTTTGTTCTCCACCGGATCGACAGCCGTCGCAACAACGATGACGAGCGGGCGAGCTGTCGTGTTTCATCGCGAAGCCGACGATCGAGATTCAAAGTCGCGAGATGAAATATTCATTAATTTATTCTCTCGATAAGCACGCAGAAGCACGTTATCTACCAGGACTGAACAGTCGAGCGTCTAACGCGTAACAGCTACGCGATTCGCTAATTAATCCGATTGAATTGTAACCATTCGCAGTAAACCGCAGAGAAATATTGCTGCGTGCGATGTACATGTAAATGTATATACGCGCACATCAAAGACCAGTGAAAATGATTATTTATTCGCGTTTCCACGATCGACGAACCGACGAGACGCTTTTGAGCGCTGCCAAACGACAAATCGCAACGACAAACGGGCTGGACGAGCGAAAATCGCGCGTACGCGCGCGATAAAGCATATCAGAGCGTACAATTGGCATTTTTGAGGAAAAATCTAGCCAAACGCCGGACGGCAAAGCCCCGGGACTGTCGATAGAGTCGCGATAAACCAAACGAAAGAACGAACGAACAACGGCCGTCGTCGCGAAACGATGAATCGAACGGATAAATAAAATCAATCATAAATAGAACAAGAAGAATAATAATCCATAGAACGGAAAATTAATCAAATGCCTCGTGAAAATCGAGCCAGACTTGTTCCGTTGAAAAAACAAACGAAGATTATACGCATTTACATTGCCGAAACAAACAGACAAACACACGCACCAATTAAATGTTAATTAACGACATTAGAAATACCGCGTACGTTGAAAGAATGATAAAGACAGCGCGATTCGTGTCTACCGCCGTCGTCTCGGCGCACGAATGCGCGAGTACGATGGCCGTAGTTGATAAAGTTATTATAATGATAGTTCATAATAATAATAATAATATTAATTATATAAATAGTAATAATAATATTATTAATAATAACGATAACGATAGAGATAATGAAAATAATAATTAATAGTGATAATGAAAGATGAGAAAAATACGGGACACGAGCGAAATGATAGTGATCGTCGTGTGAGAGAAAGAGAGAATGAATGATGTAAATGAAAAGAAAAAAAGGAAAAAAAATTACGTAAGAAATAGCGATGATGGTGATTATCATTATCATTATTGTTGTTGTTGAAGAATTCGGAACATGCTGCGGGCGCAAGTAGATATTACTGGCTGATTAAAAAAAAAAAAAATAAGTATGATCACGAAGAAATCACAACAATTGATGGAATATTTTGGGCTTTAGTATTAGTATTCAGGAATACGAGGTAACAGTGAAAAAATCGCGGTCGTCGGACGACGTCTCGATTGAGCAACAATTTCTTGTTGTTGCTCGTTCAAGTTTGTTCATTCTCGACCCATTGTTGCGTATAACAAGAATATACGAATCAACGGGGAAAAGAAGGAAGAGCAAAAAAAAAAAAAACGTCGTTCGCGTCGTGAATTCCGCCGTCGTTGGTTAAAAAAAATCACTAACAATCTCGTATCCGTTTCAAAATTAAATACACGATAAAACTACTCGTTTCTTTTTCGGCTAAGATGAAGAAAAAAAAAAGTAAAACAAAATACCATCAATGAGAACGAAAAATTGTGAACGCGGCTGCAGAGATGAGACAAAAAAGAGAATAACAAAATAATAATAATGAAAAACAAAAACGTGGGCCTTATTGTACACAGTTGGGCATTGTTGTTATGTGAACGGTTCGAGTGATAACCGCTTACAGATGGATATATCAGATTTGATGGAGTTGTCGCGTTATCGACGACGTTTAGTAGTGTCTCGCGATTAGCTGCTGTTATATTGACTAAGATAAATGATTTCGGTTAATCGTTACGAGAGATCATGCTCTCGCGATTGAACGCGAGATGAAATAGTTAGAGAAGGACGAGTGAAAGAGACAAATAGATAGAGGATACGAGACGCCGTTGCTTGAAGTCTTAATATATTATCTATTATTATCTTATTGTTGCCAATGATGGGCATTATGAGAAAACCGCGCGGGTATGTAACTTATTATCTACAAACACAACACACACGCACACACATATACACATACACTGACTAATTACGAGAAAAATCACTCCCGAAACTTCTCCCACAAACCCCCGGCTCGATCCCAACCAATATGTACATATACTATTAATTATCTAATTATTAACAATCTGATATACATAGTTGATACGAGATCTAAAGATGCCCCACCCTTCCACCCCCGCATTGCTCCGGAAAATGGGGCATATACGCTCTATTTCGTTCTGCAAAACGGTCACGTTGTGACGCGTATATTATTTTTTTTTTCTTTTTAAATCGTTCAATTCCAAACGATTTTTAATTGTACGAGATTAATACTAAAACCCAAAATGAAACTTTTCATCGTGACGCCAGCCGGCGCTCCTTGATGGATCAATCAAACTTACGCCGCTCAATGCCGATGTTCGTGCGACAAAATACATCGTGTTTCGAGAAAAAGAAAAAAAAAATTGCAAAGGAAAGAAAATGATGAACGAAATGATGATTAGAATGATAATTTAATGCAAAGCCATGATGCGCGAAACGAGAGAACCCACAGACCAACATGAGTATTGAAAAACATACCGAATTGCGTTTGCTACCTCACGAGTTCTACAATTTTTTACATTTTTAAGCAAAGAAACGTAAAGAAAAATAATTAAAATTACAAAAGAAAAAAAATCAATTCGAGAAGAAGGCAGAGTGAGATAACTTGATAACAATCGTTGTTTTGCGTTTTCTTATTCGATCTTTTAAAAATAAAATCAATCGTGTGCTTTTTGAGAAATTAATTGAAAGATGTAAAGATGCAAAGGAAGAAAAAAAACAAATATTGCATCTTGGCAATTCGAAAAATTGTGATGTGACTTGATTTCCGTTAGATTGTTTTTTTTTTTTTTTTTACATCATAATTTGTCGTACATTGTTCGCGTCGAATCGTTCACGGTCGTGTTTTTTTTTCTCGTGGAAACGAGGTTTGCACACGGGTGTTGTTTGATGTTTCGTTAGTCCATTACGATTCTCGTTATTATCATGTTTTTCTTCTTTTGTACGGCACCAGAGAAAGCGATTTGAGGCGAATGCGATCGAAAGTTTGAAAAAATGAAAAATCGTGAAATAAAAAGGGTGTTCCGAAAATGCAGACTCGATATGGCTCTGAAACGTGAAAAAAAAAATACAAAAAACGGCAAAATACGCGGCAAAGAAAAGAACAAATGCCTATAAAGGGTTTTCGCACTTGAATTGATCCGTGCTCGCGCAGAAACTGATTCCACTATAACGCGATATACAAAAAAAAAAAAAACCGACGAGAAACAATAACGATGGCCAATCGAGTTGTAACAATGAAAAAAAAACGAATGGGAAAAATAATAATAATGATAAATAAATGAATAAATAAATAATGCTTGAAAAGAAAAACCGCGAGTGACACGACCTAGCACAACGCTTGGGCGTAACCGCAGATACATTAATATAGCCTGTATAATGATGGTTGCATGCATACGAAATAAAGAAGATTGAAAAAATAATTAAGAAATGAAAAGAGTTGAAAAAAAAAATGAAAAAAAAAATCACAAAAAAAACGATAATTAAAGAAAAGATAAAACGCAGGCGCAACTCGGCACAGCGCCGAGGCCCCGATTTAATCGTCTATCGATACATAATATTGATGCTTATGATTTTTTTTTTGTTTTGTTTACGAAAGTCGCGCGTTTCCGCCGGAGACAACCTCCGCGCTTGCATTCGCTTCGCAATTCGCTACGTTGATTATTATTTTCTTTTTTTTTTCTTTTCTTCGGTTTTTCGCCTAATTTTGCTTTGGGACGAATGAATCGCGGCGATTTCTCGTCGGTCCGATTCGAAGCTCGAGACGATCTCGAGATTGCACGAAAAAAAAATATTCCCGGAATAATTATTATCGCGATGGTAAACGAATTCGCGATTTAACAAGATCGACCGACGATCTTCACCCGATTCACGCGGATCCCACGTTTTAACGATATTCTCACAATAATTAATTCATTCTTTTCGTTATTTTTTTCTTTGGTTTTGTTGCATACTTAAGTTTATTTTAATTGCTACAATTGCTACTATAACCCCTAACGATATAGCTACACTAAAAATACTAGTACGACTTTTCTTATTTTTTTTTCTTTTTTTTTTTTGTGTCTTCGATTATTGATTATTTGCTAATTTTTCACGAATTCAATTAATACATTTATCGGGCTTGAGCTCACGTTTTGAAAATATACGTATTGTACGAGCATCTTCTACTCGGACCCGTTTGGCGAGTGAACGCGATTTTGCGAAAATATCAAAGAGTCATCGTGAAATGTAACAACACGTCGAGGGCGGGATTGAACGTTTTTTCGGTAACAACGAATAAACAAATTTATTTCGAAACTGGAATGAGATTTTGCGGAGGAGAAGAAAAAAATAAAAAAACAAAAGAAAAAATCATTTTTGAGGGTTGCGCATGAAGATAATTTTGAAAACAAAAAATCACCGTGCATCTCGTTTTGATTCTCGATGTTTTTACAACTTTATCGCTCTTACCCTCTCTCTCTCACTCTCTAATTTCACTTACGCATGGCGCATTGAATTTTTCGACTGCAAAATGAAAATCATGGTCAAGAAAGGAAAAAGAATTTTTTTTTTTTAACACTTACGGCGTTTTTTAGTAAATATAACGTTTAAAGAATTACTACATGTATGGATAATCATTAAGTACACACAGTATAGGAATAAAAAGTAAAATAGACATTAAGGCAGGAACACACAGTCGGTGGCTTCCCTCCAGATACAAAATTTCCAAAAAAAAAAAAAAAAGGTTTTTCCTAACGGCATCAACGTCCGGTTTATCGATTTGGCTCCGCGAATATTCATTTCGAAAATGACAAAAAAGAGAAAGAAAAAAAAACGTCGAAATTGATCAGAATAAAAATGTGAACATTTGGGTTTTTTTTTTGGTATTTATTCTGGAGAGACAGCTCCGACTGTAATCGCGAAAACGCATTTGGATTTAGAATCTACTCGAGCGTGAGGAATTACCGTGTACGATGTTAACAAAATTTACCGCTAAAAATCGAAGTATGCGCCGTGGAACCGTGAAAGAAAATTTGTGAAAAAAAAACAAAAATTCAAATCATGCAACAAAATTACGCTGAAAACAGGCTTGCGAGCTGGAATATTATTATTTTGTTCCGTTAATTCACAGTTTTGTATGTTAAGAAACCGGAATACCATAGAAAGCTATATATATATACATATAAATTAAATATCCGCATGTATCCTCTTAACACCATAACGAAATATTTCTCTGACGAGACGGTCAGTGACAAAAAATAACCAATTAATTGCAGAGCGAGTATTTCTTTTTTTTTTCAACACACAATATACATACACATATATCTATATAATACATATACAAATAATATTACAGCCTACAGTCTTTCTTCTCTACGGTGAATATAGTTATATATATTGAATAGTTACATGCTGCCGCGATTCGATTGAAATCACAAGTGCAATAGTTACCCGATGAAAAATGGATTTTTAACGCGTTTTTCGTCATCCTCGTCTCATCACCGTGTAATCGTGAATTTTCTATTTCCGTTTACTCGCGTTGTCGCACTCACGATCGTTTGCGACCAAAAAAAAAATAAAATAAAATTAAAAAAATATTTTAAAATGAATAAATGAAACGAAACGCTAGTGAGACTATGGTGATGAAGAATTTATGGGTGATTGCAAACGCGTCCACAAAACTACCTCGCAAATTTGTTATCTGCAACTGTAAAAACCGTACCTCACGCTAAAACCCCCATAACACACACGCGCGTACGTGAAAAAGTGCGATAAGCGGTAATAAACAAAATGGCACGATTCGCATTTGCAGAAATATTTGTGTTAACGATGTTTTTTTTTTTTTGTTTTGTTTTCGGTTATTTCGTTTGTTCACGATAAACAAATATTTTGTGACGTTTTCTACAAAATTATTAACGACGACGAATTAAAACGATGCGATCGTCGTTACGCAATAGAAACCTGAAACCTGCCTATACATAAACTTAAAATACATTATATTGATAACACGGGCATAAACGATTGAATTATAGAAACAGAGCTGATGGATTAATATCTGTATACACATATATATTATATTAATGTGTGCGGTTTTTACGTATGTTTATTATTTCAGGTATTTTTATATACACAGAAAATAATCAGTCTATATGTATATGTATATAGATATGTATCTATATATCTATATATACACACGAAACAATTATACACAGCACAGAAAGAAAAATGATAGAGATATTAACGAACGATAATGATAATCGTATTACGATTCCGAGACCGTGAGCATTTTTGTAGACGAGAAAATTGAAAGATTTATCGGAAAGATTCGATAAAACGATTGAAAAAAAAATTAAATAATGGAAAAAAAAAACAAACCGAGAAATGCATGAGAAAAAATCCTTGAACCACGAATCATTTTTCCCACCCTACATGTAACATTCGACAACACCATACCATAATGTACATCAATGGTGAAACGAAAAATCGCGAATAATAACGATTGTGAAATATATCATCGTGTTCGCGTGCTCCTTCGAATTTTTCACTGGGAAACAAAACAAAAAAAACAAAACCCAATC
This sequence comes from Sussaba pulchella, assembly GCA_963971145.1. NCBI lineage: Eukaryota > Metazoa > Arthropoda > Insecta > Hymenoptera > Ichneumonidae > Sussaba > Sussaba pulchella. The sequence goes on from OZ020166.1 coordinate 13,737,048, forward strand.
TCTAAACCATACACGTGTCATTCTCATCACTATTACGTGAAAGACTGTAATTTTTTTTTGTTTTTCTCAAAATTTACGTTTTTTCTTGTTATCCGAGAATTTATCGTTGCGTTGAAAATCGATCGATTTCATTTCAATAGCCACGAATCATCTTCACAAGCTGTTCTTTCGGTCATCGGCCGAAATCTCCACTGCCAAAACGAAACCGTCGGAATTACAAACCAAGAGCGATAAATTCTCGCCGAAATATAAATTTTGAGAAGAAAAAAAAAAGAAAGAAAAAAAACAACACGATTGCAGCAGCATTATACGAGAGCGAGGAAATAATCTGTTATATTTTTTTGTCGTACACCGTTCGATTCAAGATCCTGTGTGTATCGCGATCGAAGAAAAAAAAATCCGGAGCGTGAATTGTCCGACCGAAATCGAAATAATGAATTAATCAAAAATCCGCTCGTGAAATTCCAACAACTCCGAATTTTTTTCAATCGCCCGAGGTGTCACCGACGAATTGTTATTGTGCCGAAAATTGAAGAAAAAAAATGAAAAAAAAAAAAAAAAACAGAAAAACAAAGAAAAAAGAAAAAAAAATCTGTTAGTCTTTTGTCCTTACATGTTAGCGTTAAATAGAGAATGAAATAGTAGAGTTGCCGTTGTGTTTTACATTTATTCTGAGGTGACGAGGGGATGACGAGGAAGGAAAAATACGGAATAAAGAATAAAAACAAACAAAAAAATACAAAACTGTATGGATTTTGATAACGAAAGTCCTAGCCGAGAGCCGTTTATTGTATGGTGATGATACGTCGTGCGTCCCTTTGTTTTTTTAACGCCCCAGCGTTGCTCGACGTCGAGAGAATCTCTCTTCTTTTCGCTATTTTCGGCCTCTTGAATGTTCGAAGAAAAAATCACAATTTTGCGATTTTGTTTTTCGAAGAGAAAAAAAAAATAATACGCGAGAACTTTCGATCGTGAAAAACGCCGGGACGATGAGGGCATTAAAATAGATTTTGTTTATTTTCGAAGTTTATGCGTTTCGTTGTGTTCGAAGAAAATGGTGGAAAACGAACGTGCGGATATGAAATTCCTCACCGAAGCGAACACGTGTGCGCGCCGTCAGTTTGAACGTATTACACACACGCGCGAATTATTGACTGTGTAATCATGTGACAAATTCTATAAAATGTAAACGCGTTAAACTATTGAGAAGTGAAACAGAAAGGAACGATGTGTCCTGCCACAGTTCACCGTTATCGGATAAGCGAAAAAGAAAACAAACAAAAGACACAAAAAAAAAAAAACAACAAAAGATGACGTTTTTCTTAAAAATTAAAGCAAAAAAAAAATGAATAAATAGCTGTACGTGTTTAGATACTAAAAATCGGAAACAAGAAGAAAATGAAATAATGGTCAAACCTCACGCGCGTGGGAAGCATTTTTTAAAATTTCTTTTGAGTATCCAAAAGTAACCGAGAGTTGGTATAGTTAGGCGTAAGATTGTTGGGAAAGAAGGAGAAAAAAAATATGAGTATTGCACGCTAAATTTTGTCTTGTCTCGCGATTTCCCCGCATTATCGAATATTTATTATACAATTAAGAAAGAAGACACTATCTACACTTTGAATTTGCTTTTGCGTATTCTTTAATAAGAAAATCTTGAGCTGTATTTGATTTATTTTCTTTCTTTCTCTTTTCTTTTATTATCCACGAATTGTTGTACACAAAAAATTTAACGAGATTGGCACGCAGAGACGACTCGACGGTGATGCGACGATGAAATAATGAGAGCAATTGGATTAACAGTATATATATATTTATATATTCAACATAATATATATATATATATGTATATACTTGCAAATGTCTCGGCCTTTTCATTACTTTTTTCACGTCAGGAGCTGCATTAACTTTGCTCTGCCTGCGTTTCTCACTCTTTCTCTCTCCGTGTTCGTAAAATCAGCCAACAGAGCCATAGCCATGTAATATCCAAGACGACGAACGTTCATTCGCAAAAAACACACACATACAAGGGAAAAAAACGTACACCCGTGTGCACTGTAATAGCGCGTCGTTTTTTTGGGTACTAAAATTTACACGAAAAACGAAGATAAAAAAGAAAAAATAGAAAAGAAAAATACATCTACGATGATGAAGGGAAAAGAATCAATTTATAATGAATTTACGTGTAACATTCAATTGAGGATTGTATGTAATTGTATATATATGAGTACAATGCAGTCCATGAGTTAAGATACATTCTCCTTTTTCTACCATGAAAAAAAAAAAAATAAATTATTCTAGTTAATAAAAAAGTGTGCGTCCTTTGATGATTGACGAAATCATGATTTTTCATCCCTTGTTGATCCTTCCAAAACAAGAAAATCCATCGCAACACGGAGATCAATTTTATTTCGATGCGAACGAATGTTTTTCGATAAAAGAAAATATATGTATTCAACGATAGGGACAATTTTAGCTCTGTATTAACTTTTATTCTTCCCGTGATAATCTATTCGCTTATTCAATTCACATCCAAGTTTGACTTTCGACGACTAGTGAGAAATTATCAATTAACGTAAATTAAATCGTATTGCCTTGTTAACTGTTATTTACACTTAATGACAATTTTGACTACACCTCCAACAGGTTCTAAATAATATATATACATATTTTTCTTTTGTTTTTTTCCATTACCGTGTCAAACTTTGTCAACAATGTCACCATTCATTTGGTCACCGATATTGCGATAAGTACCCACAATTGTATCATTCTCTCGCACAAATTAATTATCATCATCACCACTCAACGGACAATAATTTCAATTTCAACATCAAGATATTCGTTTGGTTTCGACACTATTACAGAATTGACTAGATACGTTCCACTTGAATCGATCACAATATTTCTACTCCACAATTTATATATTTACACTTTTTATAAGTTGTTTTTTTTTTTCATTGCACTACGTAGCCTGCAGAAAAAAATAAGTATTTGTATTTTTAAATATTGTTGGATCGATACCGGCGTCCCTTTTTTTTCCTCGGTAATGATTCCGGGTAATTAGGTGGGTCTTGTGGCTCTGACCATATCCCCCAGCAACCTTTCGACGCTGACATCACCGACGGTAGGTTTGAACAAAAGTTCCTGCAACGTTCCACGGCAGAGGGCTCGAGCCGGGGGTAGCAATAGAAGCAAACGTCCCACCCTACCGGCACCCTTTTCGCCGAGCACCGCCACCGTCTGTTCCTGGATTGTCGACACTCGGCCGGCATCCCCTAGACCCCTGGACTCTGCGAATCATCGAACGGTTTCATTCAACGCACCCCCATGGAGGGTGCTAAATTCCTGTTTTACCGACCAAGCTCCAAAGGTAAAGTTGTCGGATGGAATAATTAATCAACACTTTGCCCCGAGGGGATGACGTTACACGGTCCTAAAAATACTTCGTAAAGTATTTTTCTCCGCCATTGTGGATCTCATAGATAGAAAACAGGAACGGTTGACTCCAGAAGTTCAAAACGCAGTCAATCGTTCTCGTTTTTTATCGAATTGATCGATCGAGGCAGAGTAAAAAGCTTTACAGTTTTTGTTAACGACCGAAAACTAGCACATCGCCTCAAGGGTCTCTTATAGTGGTAAAATGAAGCTGAACGAATACAATCCCCTTTAATCATCTTACTCACCCCCTTTGAAGAGTACGATAGCCTTGAGACAAGCGTATTCGGAATAATCGAGCCTCAACAAGGCGAATCTCGTCAACAATTCACGCAAACGTCTGGCTTCGTCGATTAGAATCTGTTTCCTCTCGGTCGGTAAGCTCATCGACACGAGGCTCATTTCGTCGACGGTGAAGTTCCATTGAGCCGCTGTGAGAACGAAAAGTTCGCTCCACGATTCCTCGAGAAGAATCGCTTGGTCTCGGTACGATAGCTGCAAAATCATATTAATTAATCCATCAATCGAATCCTTCAATTGACAACACCGCATTTATCTTCTTTTCTTCGAAACAATTGACCAACCTCTAAGAAGGAGGGAATACTTCTGGCCCATTTGACCGCCCAAAAAAGAAGCTTCGCTGCCGATTCGTAAACGTTTTCCGTTGGTAACAGCGACAAACTCGAGATGGCGTATTCCGATAACGTTTGACTGATAACAGGGGGTGCAAGACGAATACCCACAGAATCTACATTCGACAAGTATAATAATTGGATCATCGATGAGCTCTCGTTGTTTCATTATCGTTTCATTGTTTTTACGATAAATTGTGAAAATTAACAAATACAAACCCTTGTGCTCATTTCGATGAACAGCACTGCCCGCTTCTTCGGAACTCGTTACCTCGTCTTCGTTGCAATTATTCGTTGGCAAAGACTCGCCCGTAGGTCGTGGCAGAAAATGAGCTATGAGATGATATAAATGATTAATTCGAGTTTTAATAATAATAATTAATAATAATAATAATATTATATTATATTATATTATATTATATTATATTATATTATATTATATTATATTATATTATATTATATTATATTATATTATATTATATTATATTATATTATATTATATTATATTATATTATATTATATTATATTATATTATATTATATTATATTATATTATATTATATTATATTATATTATATTATATTATTATTATTATTATTATAAAGTCAAAAAGACTCACCGACAGTGGGGGTAAATGCCGGAACGGTAGGCTTAAATGGAAAGAGCGGCGGATACAAGAGGGGATGATAGGGGGTGCTGGTGGTGTGGTAGACGTGCGAGATTCCCGGATACATTGACGCGGAAGCTCTTCTCGTACCCGCAACCAAGGATGACGTACTTCTCGGCGCTCTCTCGTGTTGAACAGCTGAAAATGACACTTCCTTTCGAAATCTTTTCTGAATGGTACATCCATCCAACGCACTCGTATCCTACACCTCTTCACAATGACGCGTTCGTATCTATTTTACGATGAAGAAACGACCGACAAACGTTATGTCGAAAAGTTCCGACAATTTTCTGGAACGATATTGCAAATCCACTTGGCTCTCGATACCATTTTTTTCCGGCTCAAATATGTAATTTCGAAAATAGAAAAATTCTTTTGAATATTTTAAACGGGTTGCAGGCTTAGCAGGGATGGTAAGAGGCTCCAGCGACGAAACGGAAAAAAATGGGGAAAAAACAGGCTCGGAATCGCGACGAGCACTAAATTCTACTTCCTCCAAGAAGCTTTTGATATTTCAAAATTCGCAGAGAATTATTCGACCCCCTCGGGGGCTAAAAATCATTCGCAACTCGGAGCAAAAATACAAAAATATGTATTGTATTCCAGTTACGAATCGTCTGATACATAGATATATATTTTTTTTATGGTGATAGATCGTCCTCGAACAGGACTCGATTCCATCTGCTTGTATTCATATGTATACAGTATATATTTTTACCCCGCGCCCCCGCCCCCGCCCGGTTGGTCAACAAGGGTAGTTTGACAAAGTGCGCAGAGGTCTGGACTCTTAATGGCCGCGGCCAGGGCCCGCTAATTGATATCTCGTCGCAATCAAGTGTTTGGATTATCGGTCATACCCTCCTTGGTTGCGGGGGGTTGGAAGACCGCTCGAGCTGTGTTTACAAAAGCTGTGAACTCGAGTCTGTTTCTGACACAACCGTTCGGGGCTGATTGTGAACAAGAAGGACATATCGTAGCACGGATACGTGCACCAACGAACCTCTCGAATACTCCTCGAATTTCGTGCAATGGGCTCGGCTTTTTTTTCTTCTTCTTTTTATTAAAATATAACGCGCGAGAGAAAGAAACGCGATGTGGGTTCGTGCATTGTAATATGTCGCAAGGATCTCGGGTGTGGAGCAACGATGTGTGCGTCAGCCACAGCCAACTTGTTTGCTCTACGGTGCGCGGAGTGCTCGGTGAAAGTGGATCGATTGATACTCGGATGTGTATGCTGCATATGTATATCGAGAGGTTTTTTTTTGACAGGCATTTTCGAAGCGACACGGAAACGTCGATGGCGGATCAAATCACCGTGGAATACGAGAGTCCCTCCGGTTCCTCATGAAATCTTATGCTCTGCGAATCACAGACCCGCACGTACCCGCACGGACCAGCTTGTTCGTCGTCACCGTATGTGCCCGGAATCATGATTATTTTTATCTTCGAATCTTTGTTGGATTTGAGACTCGTCGTTGAGGGATAAATTTGGTTTCGAAAGGTTGTGCGTTTTGGAGCTTTTAATTATTATCGTCGGTATCTCGGGATTGATGATTTTTGGAATGGAAAACGATGTATGAATTATTTAGTTATCGATGATGGGAAATTGAACGAGTTTACATTTTTATTGAAGCAGTGTTTAATTGATTGAGTTATCGTGTATTTCTATACGGATGATAATTTTTATTAAATCGTTGGCCAACTCAAATTTCTATTTGAATTATGAATGAAGATTCGAAAGGTCGTAGATTTTCGAATAGTGAATAATCATCGCTCACGTCTCGGACCTGATCATTTTTCGAATGAGAAACAAGTTTTCATAATCATAAAAAAGGAAATTCCCAAAATTCTTTGTTATTATATATTCCCATACTCATAGTGATTGTAATGTTCGAACTTCTCCGAATTCAAACTTTAATTTCGACGATAAATTTAATTTGGAACAGTCGGATCTTTCAAACAATCATCATCCCCAAAACAAATTACTCATCAATTACACTTTGGAGATACAAAATTAAAAAAAAATTCTACATCCCCAATCAAGTTGTAAATGTCCATAAGTCACTAAAAATAACATTCACTTTCTCTCTTTTTCAGCAAACTTCAAGATGAATCGTATCCTAAAAACTAATAATTAACTTTTTATTCCTCATCGCATCTTTTCGATAGAATAAAGAAAAAAATGTAATAATAGATTTTCGACTCACCATCTCGTTTCATGTTAACCTGAAGACATTTCGTGAATCTGCAAGCTTGACACTGATTCCTTCGGGAAACGTCCACGACGCATCGTCCATTTTCCTTGCAAACGTAATCGAGATTCCTGAAGGCAAAAAAAAAAATCGAACCGCAAGGTGTTTAATTCCGCATCGTTTCCATAATGAGTTTGGTTGTATTTCGCTCGTGGCGTCCTCCATGCGCAGGGGGTGGAGCTTGCAAGCTCGATAATCGATCATCGGTATTACCTTGCGTACCTGCGGATCGACCGCTTGAAGAAACCGCGACATCCGTCGCAACTCGGCACGCCGTAGTGTTTTCCCGATGCTTTGTCGCCGCATACTTTGCACAGAGTCTCGCCCCGTCCGTTTTCCTCCATGGTTTTTTTCCTATTCTCTTCTGATATATCTGCAAATTATGTAACCACATTTTTCTCGTAATTATCCAATTCTCCGCAACTCCAAAAATGTTGCAACAAATATTCACGGAGTTCTTTCGACCCACGGCGCTCCTAGCTGCGCTCTAAATTGGAGTTTTGCATATTTTGGAATGTAAAAAATGTCGAAGTATTATTTAAGTCTATGAGAATTAGGAGCAATCAAACAATAATCGAAAACAATAATTTTAACATAGTTGAAGCAAGAAAAATTTGTAAAAACGTCGAAAAAGTGACTTTTTTACAAAAATATTGATAACTTTTTCAAGTTTGATTATCACTCGAAACACTTCAGATCGATTAACAGTCGAGATACTGTTTTTTGAGAAAAGAATCGATCCGAAAATGCCTGCTTCGGAAAGCAAATTTATTTTGAAGCATGAAGACTTAAAAATTTACAGATAAAAAAGTCAATCAAATTACGAAAAGAAATCAAGTTATTATCATCATTTTTAAAACTTCTACACGATTTTAAACGCAGAAATTTTCGTGGGGTTCTCCGGACTCCGAGTGACCATCGAGGGCTGACTTCTCCGTATCGAATCGGCAGCCAGTCGGGGCAAAAAAAAAGTTTTCCTTTTGCGTAAAGCTCGTTGGAATTATTAACAATATGTGATTCGTGCTAAACACAGTTTGTTATCACCTCGGCGAGCTTCTATAGCCAGCGAGCTTTAGCTTGAGGTCATCGAGCTTCCATGCGGAATTGTAAAATTATGCGATTATCGAGTCAGCTCGACGTTTCGTTGCACACATTGTTCACATCGAGCGGATACTTCGATCCGCGTTGAAACTAGAGCCTCGTGGTACGACCCGACGGTCGAAGAATCGTACATTTCTCGTTGCATTATTTGTTTCCCAAATTACACGGATATCATACGTTATTAACTGTGCATAGACGAAGTAACGAAAGCGTTCAGAAAACTTTTATCCTCATTTGTCGTTCATCATTTATTAGGGAATAAATCACTCGCAAACGAAAATTCTCAATAAAAAAGGATGCATTTTCAATTTAAAAAAAAGAAGAAAATCGAAAGCACATCAATGAAGCTCGTTATCAAGGACTACATATTTCCTACCCAGGTAAGTTAAAGGTAATGAAAATTCATTAGAGCACAAAAAAAATAAAAATCATCATAACCAACTCGTTGAAAATCCATCAATATATCTTCAAATCTGGGCTCCACTCTTGCCGAACCGTCAATTTTGTACCCAAAAAAGGCCGAAAATGATTCCGTAATTCGAAAATTGAATAACATTCCTTGATTCTAAAATTCAACTTCGTAAAACCGTTCTACGGCATGGCACCGAGTCTGTCAACCCTCCAAGGGTTCTTCCCGTTCATTCTACGACTTTGTACGCACCGTGTATACCTCAGTACGCTGCAAGTACTACCCGCACATAAATGTATACACACGTACGTACGCCGCAAATTGACTTCTACAAGGGTATATATCCTTCGGACGTGCCTTTTCCCTTCACCCTTGCCTCGTCGAAATCGTCTTGCCACACACAAGCATGCCACCCCCGTTTTGTCCCGGGGTCGCCGTTAGCCAAGTCTCAGGGCGTTCCTGACGCGCGGGGTCCTTTTTCCGCTAATAGGAGACCGCGACGCCGCCACCGGGAACCAAGGGCCACCTGTGGGTTTCCCAGGCTCAATAATGCAACGCCGACACGGGGTTACGGACGGCTGCTGGACGAACGCTGCTCGACCCCGTCGAACCGCACGATTTCTCCTTTCGCGACTCCTTTTCCACTCCTTTTCCTCTCTCTTTTCAACCCTAATATCTATAGAACTTCATGTATTCACCGACTATATATATAGTCCCGATGTGGGGTGGTCTGTTCCTTCGTTCGCGTTGCCGCCCTTCGAACGTTTGGCTCAACCTCGAGTCCGGTAAACCCGACTGCGAGACCATCCCTCCGGGGCGCGAACACCCGCTCGTGACTTCTTCGTCGCGACGGATGATAAAACCCCCTCGGACCACGGTTTGCTCCCGTATCTCACACTATGGCGCTTCATAAAACCTTACCACCGCCCTAACGGCGTTTACTTGTCACAATATTGTTCGATGGCGCTCCGTACGCCTTACCGCGAACCCAATTTTCCCCGTCAAATGCCAGTCGATGACACCACGGACTTGTCTAATTTATTATTCATGTCCTTTTTTTCCCCAAAATATTATTTCTTATTTCTTATTATTATTATTTTTTCGTTTTTGTATTTTAGGTGTAACGTTTGGTTCAAATTATTGAATTGGATTTTATGTTTATCTGAGGGATGACGGAAGCTGGTTGGAATCAATATGTATTTGTATCGAATAAAATGTTTCATGAAAGGGAGAGATCTAACGAGAGTGCTATTAAATAAAAAACAGCGAAAAATTCTGAATCGCTCGAATAATTATTTTTAATTACCTTCTAATAGAAATCATGTACATTTCTCTGCAGACTTGATCTTTGAAAGAGACTAAATTTTGCATACTTGACCTTTCAAACAAGAGGAAGGTCCTGCATGAGGTTTCGAACGAACCACCCTCATCTTTCTTTCCCACTCCTTGAAGCGCAATTCTAGCACGTTTTGTTAAAATATTGTACACTTGACGTTCAAAATAAGTCGAAAATCACTATCCACCCGAGATTTCGGCAAAACAACCCCCATCCCCCTGAACGAACCATCTTCACTGTGCGCAAAGCCCAGGCAACGTCGGGTTCCTCATCTAACTTAGTGATAAAAGTACTTCGAATACATTTTAATTGAACGTAAGCCCATCTTCGCCTTCAACCCTCAGGCAGGCCCTTCAACCAATCGATAAATTAAAAACATTTTAAATTGCGAAGGAACGCAAAAAAAATGACGAACAATCGGGATTTCCCTGGAGCCGCAGAGTCTCGGAGTCCACCCTCGCGTCGATGTTTCGAGCAAGCCAGACAGGTGTATACATTTACGAACGAGTGTGAAGAGTCAAGAGGAGACACGCTGGACAGGCGTTGAGGGGGTGCGGTGGTACAGAATGCGCTGTAGATACGGGGCACGCACCAGCAGTGCACATGCACCCTCGTGTTCGACCCCCCCCCCTCTTCTCCCCCGCAGCTTTGTATACGAAGGAAGGGTTGACGTTCGAGTGTTACGCACATCCCCTACGTGTTTAAACCCGAGCGTACGTTTTTACCTGTGTGCAATTACGCGAAGGGCAAATTATTTAACTTCGCTCCGCGATGTCCGTCTACGTATGTATGAAGCGTGACCCACGCGAGACCGGTGGTTCGGTAACATATGTTACGTATACGTCGAAAAGTCGAAAGTCCACGGGGGCGTCGGAAAATTGGAATAAACCGTAACGAGGGAGCGATGAAGGGGCCAGCGAGTCGCGGAGAGGGAGAGGCGGTCGGAATGATCTCCACCAGCGTCGAAAATAATCATACTTTCCGATTGCGTCCTGATCTATTTTGAATTACACATAATTTTCCACCACCACGATGACGCAAATGAGATTTGCAGAACTTCGTGATCATGAATCTTTCAATGGAGAATTTTTATATATTTTTTTCAGTGGTCATTAGTGTGGAGGAATAAAGAGTAGCTTGCGAGGAACGAAGCTATCTGGCGACGGTGTAAATTGGCTCGAGAGGGTTAAATCTTTGATTTTGTTTTACATATATCGTATAGAAATTATCGTGTCCGGAATAAGGTAAGAATTAATATACCTATTTCAAAAATTATTATTATTATTATTATTATTGTTATTAATAATAAAATAATTATAATTACATAATATATAATATAATATAATATAATATAATATTATTATATAATTATTAATATTATTAATAATCACAATAGTAATTATTATTATTATTAATAAGAATAATAATTATATAATAATATTTTATTATATAATTATATTATTATTGTTATTATTATTATTATTATTATTATCATCATTATTGCGGGCCGAAAACTGCGTTTAGTACAGAAAATTAGTCATCATTGACAATTGAATTTCCAATTAGATAGGAATCGGTATTTCCATAGTTTCAACATTTACACTCGGCGATTTAACAACATTTAACTACGATTTACAAAAATAAAAAGTCGTGGATCGGCATTAACGAAAATTTGTTTCGCGTTCGTGACATATTAATAATGCGAAGCCATCGATCACCGAGACTGTAACTAAGCTGTTGGCCCTTGTCGCGGTACTTTACATACATATATTCATATAGGTATGCGTGTGTGTTTGTACATGCGTCCGCGTGTGTACGTACGTACATGCCGTGGTAGCACCGCAGAGTATCGAAAGAGACTCACGCCTAATGTCGTTTCGATGACTTTCCGATAGTTCGGACCGCGCAAGGTGTCGCACCGTACTGTAGGCGAGAAACCCACGGGCCAGCGACGGTATAAAAAATACAGTTCGGCAGGACATCCATGGAACGGAAGGATGTGTGTTGTCCTATGGTAATTTTTTTCATCGTCACGTCACGTGGGTCGTTTCGCATAAAAAATGCTGATCGATTTACAACTGAGGGCTGAAAGGAGGCGGTATTGTCGCGGGCTTTATCTCAGTCGCGGATGACTCGTTGGGACGATTTATTCGCGTCTCTTTCGACGTTTCGCGTACGGTCGCTTCGTTGATTTACATGTTGGGAGGCGATATTGTTTATAATTCTGTGGTGGAGCATCCGTGCAGTACGAATTGCCCCTATTGGGAAGATTTTTTGAGCGATTTGCGTTACATAATTATTTCCAGCTGCTCGTCAACCGAGCTATTCAGCTCGATGGTTTATTTGCGAGCTTTTGAAATGAATAACATTTATTTTTGTACGCAAGTTTTTTGGTCTTTGCTCCTGAAGAGCCTTAAATGTAAGAAATGGTTTTTGTTTTTGCTAGGGTTAACCCCACAACACATGTTGTAAGACACATGTCTCCCAAGCGGGATTCTTTCTATTCTCTCGAGCAAATCACAATTAATGAAAACATTTATAGATTTTTTGTAGAAATGCCGGTAAGAATTTTTTTTATTAGCTAATGAGAATCCACTTATTTCCAAAATTTCTTTCGAATGAAAAATCATTTGGGCCGAACGAATAACCATTCAGACGCAATGAAAACAAATTACGGCCGAAATGCACACGACATTGATTGCGGCATCCAGTGGATTTTTATTCCTCAACAAAACATTCGAAATCAATAACAAGTGGATGAGAATTCGTTATTTGAACTCGGCAAAATAACGAGTGAAAAGCATTCGTTATTTTAGGACAAAATAAATAACTGGAAGATAAAAACTACTTAGCTTTTTTTATCTTCAAGCAGGATACAGTGTTCTTACTTTTATTTGTAAATTGTTTTTTTTTTTTAAATTAAATATGTTTTTCAAACATTTATGGCCTCGGACTCTATCCAAGCGAAAGCGGATAGAACGCGATTTACCCGGGTAAAGCTCGAAACGCGTACAATTTCAAATATATTTCGGACTTCACCCAGCGAAAGCGTATGTAACGCGATTCACCCGGGTAAACCTAGATCTACCCGTTCACCGGACTTAACCCGTAACATATATATGTCATTAAAATCTCGAGACGCTGTGATTTATAGCTTTTCCGGTTGTAATAGTTGCCGTTCCGGTCGTTCCAGCTGTCATTGTACGAACGAACGGAGAACAGTGAGCCAGTAATCCCCGGTGAAAAAAAAAAGAATCTATCAAGCTGTTGGCTATGTGATTTGGTTGCTCATTTTAATTTGACTCGGACTGGCCTCCGAGTGTCCGGCTACCCGCAAACACGTGCTAGCTTCACACGAGTACCGCAGTGATTGCGTGACTCCGTGACTTTGATATGCACGCTGGCTTCCGATGTGCCGCCCCGGGTGACCCTGCCCTGCCGTGGAGCATCGACGGCCACCACAGCGACGCTAAAACTCCCGGATTTCCGACGATGATGTACGGACAATTGCTAAATCTTGCCCGCTTTATTCATCAAAAATATTTACCAATTTTCATATTCCATTATTGAACTTTTGTATGATCTTTTTTTCTCTCTCCTACGACTGCTACAATAGTTCTGGCTAGCTGCGGGCTGAGAGATATATATTACAGAATAAGATTATCAAGTTTAATTATCATCTATCATCGGACAATTTTTGTTTACGTATTTTTTCGGTGAACTAAATATATTTCTGAGTTGAAGATTCTTTTTCAGGTTTTCAAACTTTCACAGATTTTGTCTGGGGGTTGCATGCGACTTTTTTTCATGCGTTAGAATGGTAGATCTCAAATTCTTGCCAAGTGAGGCCTCAACAAAGACCAATTGCAGATTTTCGGAGGCAGTTTTCTCAATTTTTCTCCTGTTTTATTTCTTCTTTACTTTGATACAAAGCAGCAATTATTTTCAGCGAAAATTGCAATTTTTTACGTGACGTCTGAAAAATTCGTGACCCCTTTGGGTAGATGAATTCGGCAACAGAAGTATGAACAAGTGAAACCCTTTTTATCATTTTTTTGTTAAGGTGGCCTCGTTTGGCGGTGAATAACGGAAGTGGAGCGAGTTCTCCGTAGCGCGACATATGCATCCAAAAGGTTTTGACATATGCTCCCGCACCGACTGTGATATTATAATAATGGGCGTTATCCTGAACAACCGGTAATTACGCGGTGCGACAGCGGAAAATAGGTTTACAGGTGCTTTGACTCAGGGCATGACTAAACGCGTGACTGCGATAGTCCCCGACGCGTGCCCGCAAACCCACGCGCCGATCGTTCCTCAGTCAAATACATCTGCGAGTAATTGTCACAAACACGAAAATTACTCGATTTTCTACATGACGCCGCCAACAATAAGCGGCGTATTTTATTGCATTCCAACGTCGAGATTTATTTGATTAAATTTTGATCTCATTTGCTCGTCTTCGTGTTTGTCAATTGAAGCAATAAAAAATCTCGATAAATATTTTTGGAGAAAAAACGTGTTTTTGTCGAAGACGACGCTACGAAAAATTCGATTTTTTTTTTGCATTGAGCTTTTGGTAGCTGAAATTCATCGATTAATTCTAGTTTCCTCATGGGAGTAGTGTTCTGGACGATGGGTCCAAATGATCGGGAAGCAATTGGCAAATTTATATCTCGCAAATGTTTTTGAACATCAACATAGACAGCTTTTGGATATTTTGTACAAACGTCACTTCAAAATTTGAAGGAATTATAAGAGTTATCTTGTAATTAAAATGATAATCCTATCAAATTGAATTATTAACAAAGAATTTAGACGGGGAAAAATAAATCCAACGACTTGACTTGCATTACCATTATCGGGTTGATTGATTAACGAATTTTTTAATCGAAAAGACTTGAACTTTTATAAACAAGAATCATATCCGAATGCGAATGAGAAATTGGAAAATTCCCCTCTACTGCAAATTTGCAAATTACAGTTCAAACAAACGGCAAGAATTCAATCTATATCGACCGCCTTTCCAATCAGATCAATCAGATTTTCGGTATAAAATTAAAAAAAAAAATTTTCGAAGCTCTCTCAGATATCTCGCAGTTGAATAGTTGGGTCGCAAAACCACCGTCACCAATATTAAAAAACCAATGAAACCGAAAATATAACACCGAATTAATTACCAAACCCCGCAACAAAAACGACCAACCATTTTCCTATTCTTAAAAACATTTTCCTACCCCCGTAAGAATACCCGTTTCAACGTTCCATCTCAAAAAGTCATAAAAAGTGTATGAAATTTACTTACCGCTGAAAACGAGCTTAACGCTTCGCCGATAACGAGATAACAAAATAATTTCAATCGCAAACACACACAAATACGCAATATTATCACAAATAAAAATAAAGTAAATAACTCGAACTAGCCGCCGATTTTAATTGCAAAATGGCGATAGTCGTCCCGATGAAAACCGCGAAAGATCATCGAATCGATCGAAGTACTGTTAACAATTGATCGAACCCCGATGTGGCAACGAAAACCGAACCGTCGTTGACGATTTCCAGCGGAAATGCGGATTGACCGGACCGAATGGTCGAACGGGTTGCCCGGACACGATTGATCGACCGACTCTCAAGGGCTTACGGTATGATCTATGATTCGTAATTTTTGGCTTCAGTCAGTCGTCGGCCTCGAAGGCAAGTCGTTTCGACCCCCCGGGGCTGATCCACCGATGATCCCGAGCCAAGGGTTGTTTTTCAAGCCACGCCCGGGCTCTGCGCGGTAGCGTCGAGCTTTCACGAAACTCTTCGCGTGATTGGTCGTTGGGCGGCGCTTGGAAACATCCCTTGCGGCGAGCTTGCAATTGGTGATCGTGTAATACCTCGCTGGCACCCTCACCGACGCGGATAGGGGTTGACGCGGCTGCCGGTAAGTCTGCTTCGGGCATGGTGAAAAACCAAGAACGAGAAAGGGGAAGATAAGTGAGACCTAACTCGGTGAAAAGCACGAAAGTCAACCTGATATCGACATCGTTGTACTCTTTCGAGTCATCCCCTCCGTCGCCCCTCCGGCCCTCCGTGTCTTGCAAACTCTTCATCGCTAACCGTAGCCTACTCGGAGAACGCAATCTGCAAATTACGATAGTGAAACTATTTATTTGCGTTTATCGGACCGAAATTGTGGGTGACCTTATTTTTGGACAGGTACAAAAATGAATACAAATTTACCGGGTTTTTGTGGCTTTGTTAGTTGTAATTCATTTAAAATTATATTGTTTGTTGATATATAAATTTCCAGGAAAATGTTTGTGGAATAATTTTACGACAATTTAGCACGCGGTATGGGCTTAAGACTTTTTTCGTATTTTTTTCTTTGGGTCTTCAGAATTTCGTGGTCGATTTATCAAGACCGTAAGACCATCGGCGGATTAACAAATTACGTATGTAATCGATATAATTCTGTTGGCCGTTACCGCAATTATGGAAGTATTTTATAACGTCGTATGGATTTAAGTTGTTATCATCGTTGTAACCAGTTTTTCCGATCGTATCGGAATCCCATGTACCAAAAGGTGATAGGGATGTCGTTTTTGGATAACTACCAAAACTCCAAAATGATAACGAAATGACATTCGTTACGTTCCAATTCCGCAAAATTGTCATTTAATGAATAAATATTCTCTATTCAATTCCACCAAGTAATGAATTTGTCATTCCACCTTTTTCCACATTTTCAACAAAAAATGAAAGATAACCGAACAACCAAAGAATCGTCGGTAGTTCTAGCGTTGGAGGGAAAAAACAAGTTACAAATTTTATCATTCTCACGAAAGCAGTAAAAAAAATCATAAAAATGCCAAAGCTGGTTCGCGCCATTGATGACGGGTCGCTTATCTTGTTCGACATCGGTAAACGTACATTTCCTCGTGTAGATGCGTGAAGATTACGATGTAAACAAGAATCGTTAACTCCGTGGCCTAAATCGACAGCTGAACCGTTTCACACGATTTTGTCAAAGGTTACGCAGGTTTCGAAGAACCTCCTCCGTCACCCGACTATCGTCAATATCAATAATCAACCAACCATAACGTGTTCCAATTACGTTAAAGTTAGTCTTTCTTTTGCTTGGAATTATTATAAACAATTATTTCATCGACACAACGTCGTCGAGAAAATATCTTTTGTTCTTTTCCTCTCTTATCGTGCGATATCTCGCGTCGTTGTCCCGCGACGTGAAAAGCGTGCGCGATCCTTGGGACGGTTTCAAGATCCAACGGTGAATCCGGAGATGGAATCCGTTTGCGAAAAAGATTCGCCCCTCGACGTTGAGCCGGGAGAGCAGAGAATCGCACTGAAGCCGACAGCGGTCGGGCTAATGGCTCGGAGACGCTATTTTGTTAAACAAGGAAACCTTTTATCCGCCCCACCGACGGTTGCGTTCTTCCGCGAGCGCCAGTCTTCTCGAGTGCACGACAACCGCGACACTCAATTCACACCCCCCCCCCCCCCCCTCCCCCGCCCGCCCACGCCGCCGCCAGTAGAAAAAGATTTCACGCTCAGACGTCGCGGAGAGTGTCTCGATGCACCGCACCCACAGCATCAGCTCTCTATAGTGCCAATCTCGGTGTCGATACCATCGACGCTCTTATAGCTTGTATTTCTATAGAACCACGGACATATCAATTCAACCATTAACTCGTATTGTGTATTTGCCTTGGACTGTTTTAGCCCACGTCACAATTTCTTTATTAGATTCATTTTTCATCCGTATCGAAAATAGTTCGAGTTCTATAAAAATGTAATTCTAAAAATCGGTGGAATTTGTTTATGTTCGGAAAAAATCGGTTTTTCGTTCTTTGCTAGGATAGCATTTTTTTGGTTGTTCGAAATGTTTTTTTTTTTTAAATATTTATAAGGTTTTCGATTTTATTTTTCATCTGTTGAAAAAGCGATTAGAACTATAAGTCTTATTCATTTAATTCGTGAAAAATTCATAAAAAAGGTCCTTCCATTTTTGTGGATTGAAGGAGTTCGAAGATTTTAGGGAATAAAGTGAGCCTCCGAGAGGTCCCGGAACGGCACTTGGTTTTATCGCCGGCAAAATCGCCGACCACCTTGACAAGCCGTCCAACTGTCGTTTCCCACGGTTCGCCCACCGCGCGTAGCTCGTTCTCGCGGATTCTTGCACTCCGCTCGGATATCTTTTCACACTTTGACAGGAGGAGCAGCGGCGAATCGATATGACCGCGGGCGCCTAGGCCTTGCGGGTTTGGCTCTCGAAAATCGAATGTACGTAATATCAAATGTATTTTAATCTATGGAAAAAAACTCTGATTTTACAAACGAATAATTAATATCACACAATTTTGTTTGTTGCACCGCATTGGTGATACATATCTCTGTTCATTTAATTATTTATGAATAATTTTCGAGAATTTTTATGAAGTCTGCAGTACATACAGAAGGTGGTCAAATTACTTTCCATTGATTGGATGATCATTAAATAATAATAATATCATTGTCCTTAATCGTTAAGCGTAATTCACGTAATTATCGTAAATTTGAAATTTTGATTTAAAAAAAAAAAAATATGTGGTTCCGGCCGGGATCGAACTGGCGACCTTCTGCGTGTAAAGCAGACGTGATAACCGCTACACCACGGAACCCGTTTGCATTGCAAGTCGAGATATAACTTACTGATGGATAGTCAACGACTATACGGTTGAAAGAGAAAGTATAAGAGTTGGGAATCGAAATTCCGACTGATCGAAGTTTCGACGGGTCAATAAATCGAATTAAAATGCTCCGAATGAGAAAATAAATATACCGAATCGACGTAGCTCCGAATGGCAATATCTCGACGAATCAAAATCTCGAAAACGTTAATACAGGTATGGTGGCGAAGCTAACTCGACCGCATAACCATCTTCACGCGGTATAAGCAATGCGGTGCTACAAATAAATGCTGCAAGTGAAAACAATGATGTATTATATCATTTTGTCATATGAAAAAATTCTGTTAAAGCACAAGAAAATCTCAGATTGCTACAAATAAATTTTGCAAGAGAAAACAATTATCTATTATATTATTTCATGATATGAAAGGATTATGTTGAAGGACCAGAAAAACTCAGGAAATTTTACAATGGTTATATTATAAACTGGTAAAAAATCTGGCCTGTACAATAATTGGAAAAAAAATTGCAGCCAACTAACTGCACGACCTTGCCCGGCAGTGCTGGAGATTGTAGGTTGGAGAATAAACATTTGAGTGCATATCGAAGTATATTATATAAATTGTGTATATATATTAAGGTGTCTCGCAAAAAAAAAATCCTATCTTCGCGGCAGTCAGCTATTTGAAAGCCCTTTCGTATAGAATCGTGTTAAAAGATGAGCCCGGTTGGACGATTTTCAGGAGAGGCGGCAATTTTCTAAAGTTCTCAAACGTGACAACTTTAAAAAATCGTCGCGACCCTTAAAGATCGTCCGATCCGTCTCATTTTTCTACACGATTCTACTGAATCGCAAATATCACCGACATTTACTGTACTACCAGCATTCAGGGCACCGCTGTTACCGGCTGCCAATGATGAATGAGACTTTTCAATTGTTCTTCGTACTTATCGTCGATTAGGGAACAAATCTTTCTCATTGCCGGGATAGTCTTCGCGCAAATGTTCGCAAAAACGTGGATAGAGGTCTCTGCATTGGAGAGAGAGAGAGAGAGCGTCCTGTCGATAATCGCACCCTATGTGACGGTCAAGGGGTAATTAAATCAATTTTTTAATTAAATGCATTACAGTTTGTGATTTAATATTTATTACTAATCATCGAAGTCTATAGTTTAAAGTCTTCAAGCACTTCATAGTGATCCACTTAATCTGACAAATTCTGAGATTCTATTTCATAAAAAATCCTAATTAAGATATTGGTTTATGGCAAAACTATTATGATCTGGTAATTTCCCGATTCGTCTCTATCTTTTATCTTCGTGTTCCATAAACCATTATTCATGTTCCATGTTCCATTATTGCACGAAAGGAATTGCAATGAGTCTGCAAAAATACGAACGAATTGGGTCATACATAAAACGAGAAAGAAAAAGATAAACAACAATGCAAACTGGTACCGATCGAGTATTCCATGCATAATCTGTACTACCTCGCTGAGCTAGTCATTTTAAAACCTGATTGCATATCCACCATCATCAAACAATCTACGGATATGTTTCAAAGAGTGATTAATATTTATGAATTTGATATAAAGTGCTTACCGTAAAAACCGACAACAACAAGAAATCCCAGTCATGCCGATTAGTTCAAAATACGCTATTCGAGAATTTACAATGACTCTTGATCCATCAGAAGAAAAAAAAAGATTTTCCCAGCATCTGTTCGACCAGAAGGTGTGTCCGATAAGTAAGCTGCGAATTTCGCGCAGCGCGAATTCAATCATGCAACGTTCCATGCCGCATTTACAATGCGTGCTTATACGTGAGACGCGAGATTAGCGTGACTGACAAGTATCCGGAACGACTGACCGCGAAGAATGCCAAACGAACGAGCAACATAACGTGACCAGTTTTGACTTGTAAGCTCTCGTGACATTCCCAATTGTGACACCGATGACAGTTTTGGTCGATTGCGTGACACACGGCGCGCCCTGAACTCCCAACCCCGGTTCTTCGCCGAACCGTAACGATTTTTCAATGGGCAATAATGATTATTCGGCCATTGTGGAATAAATCAGCTTGAATTGAGCGTTCCCTAAATCAATGTTTCAGAAAAAAATGTCTAGCACAATTTTTTCCAAGAATCCAGATTGATGTTTTCATATTCTCATGAATTTACATGCCAAATCGTTTGCTATAAATACTAAATTATCTTTGTTTTCATTGAAAGTTGCGAGCTCTTCTGCAACCCCAATCTTTCTTTCAATGTACTTTCGTGAGGCCTTGAACTCGCACTGCCGGAGATTCTATTCGTCTTTGGCGGACAATTCAACGTCAGCTACGGTATTTGACGGCGGGAATCGAAACTGGTAACTCTTAACGAGCATTGGTCCGGACCAATGAAGCGTGGGCCTACTATTCTTCACGGTAGGTCTCCGAACCCGGAAGTGACCACAGACGGTAAATTATCATTGACGTCGACGGCTATCAAATCTGGTACTGTCACACGTAAATTAAGAACCTGACTATTATGCCTTATAATTGTTATGATTATTACTATGTCGTTGGTGTTATTACTATTTTTTATTATAATTATGATGGCTTGGCTTGTTGTATGACGTTTTTCTGTCTGTAATTTCGGATATTATTATTATTATTATTATTATCAGTATTATTATTATCATTAATAATAATAATAATGTTATTATTATTATTATTCTGTTGCATAACTTTTTCTCAGAATAATCATCATTATTACGATTGTTTTTGAGTTAAAAGATTTCCTAGTAAATTGAACGTCGACGCTGTCTTGTCGTAATCAATTGAATTTATGGAATGTATGAACGTACTCGACAGTAGACAAAATGTTAGCACCTAGGATAGGCAATGATCACCGAACCTGTTTCCCAGCTATGTCAGACTAATAATCCAATCTAAAGTCTCGATCTCGCTAATGCACGCTCGAACGAATGTGGTTGCAGGTTCGCAAAGAAAATTTGATTGAGCCAAGAGTGCAGCGGATATTGGTCCGCGCTTGGAATTACATCCGGCCATAGGCGAGATGCGGCCACATTAACATCAGTCTTTCATAACGCGGAGGCGTCCTTCGTGGGGTTGCGTATCTACAGGTCTTAAGCTCTCACTGGATGGTCATTAAAGAATCGACACAATTCTCGACGATTCGAGAAATGACAGTTTTTTATAGAATAATACATGAATCATTTGAGAATTTTTCAGCAGATTATTTAGTAGTTATAATTTTACGCAATTAAACACGGTCGCTCATGGGAAAACAGCTTTTGCAGATGGTAATGGTTGCAAAACGAATAGAAATAAATCGCCGTAAATCCTGAAAAATTGTATTATTAAGATTCAGGATCAACACATTGATCATTCTTAGTTTCAAATGAATCAATTGAGTAATTGTCGATAAATTAATTGACGTAATGAGGAGTATCGCCTGAAACAGTCAAAACAGTCGTACAGTCACTGACAAAACGTCAGCCAACCACACTCCAATATTCCCGAATTCGTCTGCAATTATTATTAAAAGTGTCAAATTAACATTTCTCAGTATTAATTCATCATCGATTTAGCTATTCGTAAGGCTAAACATGTACGAGATGGCCTAGACTCGTAAATCCACGATTCACCCATTCACGGCCAACTACTCGCCCGTCGATCCACCCGATAAAACCTTGAAATGTTGACAAATGGGAAAACCGCGAAATAAATAAAGATATTGAATTTCGTAAATTCACAGGATCTGAATTCCACGAAGTTGTAGATTCCTCCGCCGTCGACGTCCGTCGATTGCGAATACGAGCTTTCGATGGCCAATACGTCCACCTAGCTCGAGATAAATCGAGCGACTGGCACCAACGTGGCTTTCCGAAGCTCACGCTCGTGGCTCGTGCCAGTTCTTCCTTCCTCCTTCCACCCAGGAAATATATATAAAGTCTCGGCTGAGAGCGGTGTACCAGCATCTCGTTTCTCTGATCACAGGACACGCGGTGACTTTCGAAACAGTCGTTGTTTTACCTTCACCCGGTCCACTAGTATGCGATAATAGAGAAATAGCCTCGAGTTCCAGGCCGTGTTAGTTCATAGTTGTTTATCGATTTAAAAAAGAAAATAATTATTATTTTTACAAACGAATAGTGTTTGTTAAAAATTGATCGTCGTGATCTCGTAGTTCTTAATTTATCTCAAAATTAACAATTACCCGGATTATTACGATCGGCCGAATGAACATGATGGATCGCTGGTCCATGCCGATCGGTGCAACGATCTTCCTGTCGATCGTCTGGCTGTGCAGCATTAGTCTCGTTCTTGCCGATGCATCGACGATCGTTCGCACAAAGAATGGCACTCTGGAGGGTACCATTATGACGAGTAGAAAAGGCCGGGAGTTCGTGGGCTTCCGGGGAATCCCTTACGCTAAACCGCCTCTCGGTAAACTTCGATTCGAGGTGAGATGTCGTACACGATTTTATGTGATTTTTATTGTAATTTTCTTTTCATCGATCATTTGAAATCGGAATGATTTAAATCAACGACGAAAGTTACTGCAATAATAGATTGAATGAATAATAATTGCTATGATTAATTGTAAAATTAATAATAACTCGTAAAATTGATGATAATAGATCTTTGAGTACTAATAATTAATCGAAGATTCACGTATAAATTCGTTGATGACGTAGTTTCCTTGGGTCTTTTTTTTTATCATTATTTATAACGGTTTCCCGAGTATCGTCGATATAATTGCCGATTATGACTTCTTCGGTATTCCCTGAGGCGATTCGACAAGAATCGGATGGTATTTTTATCTTTATCTTGTGGCCTTGCACCTTCTCGCTATTCGCGGATTTAACCGTGTCGGAAACCCGATGCAGATTTATGATATATATGTATACATTGTAACGATGAACGATTGTCTGAGCTTAATTACTCGGTTGCATAACGGATAATAAAAAGGAAGTGAGAAAATGATCGTTTATCATGGTGTAAATCATTTTTTTAAGAATTGGTTAACCGTGACAGCATCTTTGGGATTTTTGTGGCGATGCCACGATAACGGTAATTCAAGCGTTCGTCTAGAAGCTAGCGAGATGACTGATGTGTTCTATTCGTCCCACTCAGTACCACTAACGGTATCAAGCGATACAAGAAAACTTGATGGGCTTTCACCATTTATCACGTTTCATTGACTTTCCTTCCTCGACGGGGCCAAATCAAGTTTTTGTCACTAGTTAGTATAGTTCTATCGGTTGGATATAAATTCTCAACATAAATACAAAGTAGACCAACGCATTTTCATCTCAGGAGGAATAAAATGTCTCAATAAATTTATGTCATTTCTCAGAGAGATAGGTAGATGTTAGAATTACAAATAATGAGGAGTTGAATATGAATATAGAAAGTTCTACGCATACGTTTTTAAAAGACGCACGACTGACGGTCGACAAATTTAGTACTTCGAATTGCTATAAGATCCTAATTAATTTGTTTTCCGACATTGTATAACGACATTAATTTCTCGTTTATTTATTTTATTGAGCAAACTAATTAATTTCAGAATATATTCAAACGTTCGCCAAAAAGAATCTCTCAATTTTCCAAGGGCACGTCGATCAATGGCCATTTAAAATCGGTAGATCCACAGACTAAACGCGATGGCTAATCAGATCATAAATGTATCAACTTTAATATATATTCCGAAAATCGATTATTTACATGCAATCGTCCTTAGCCCCCGGAACCGTTCGGAGCGTGGACGGGAGTTCGCTCGGCGAAGGAAGATGCTGAAATTTGCACGCAGCGCAACATCTACACTCATCAGGTTGAGGTGGTTGGCGTCGAGGATTGTTTGTATCTGAACGTTTACACCCCGAAATTGCCCTCCAATGAAATCGATGGATCGCGAATGAATTATCCGGTTATGATATGGTTTCACGGAGGCGGATGGGTCACCGGTGCCGGTCATTCCGACTTTTACGGGCCTAAATTTCTTCTCGATCACGACGTTATCCTCGTGACCGTGAATTTCAGGTAATTTCACCGATATTGTGAAACGTCTGGAATGCAAATTAAGGAGTCATGCGTGTTTCTTTGTCCCGAAGATCGATATGGAAAATGGTAAAGGATTGCAAGAGAACTACGAGGCCGACTATGAATAAAAAAAATTATAACACTCGGCCACGTCGTTTTATCGCAATCTTTCCCATTTCCTGTGCCGATTTTTGAGGCGAAGAACCATACGTGACTCTTTGACGTCGCATACTTCGATGACTCAATGATTCATGTGCAGATTAGGACCGCTGGGTTTCCTCAGCACCGAGGATCTCGTGTCACCCGGAAATCAAGGAATGAAGGATCAAGCTCAGTCCATAAGATGGGTCAACGAAAATATCGCTGCCTTCGGCGGTGATCCTAACAGGGTGACGATCTTCGGCGAAAGTGCCGGTGGAGCAAGTGTCCACTATCACATGATCAGTCCTCTATCGAAAGGTACGATTTTTACGCCATTAACGGGAAACATACGAGTAGACAGCGGAAAAAAATTGTCCAATTTTAGGAATTATTATCTCTAGAACTGTGAGTTCGATTTTATCCAGATTTATTTTATTCGAAAGTATACATGTTGAGGTATGCTGACGAATTTTTATATGAATGTATATCA
This sequence comes from Sussaba pulchella, assembly GCA_963971145.1. NCBI lineage: Eukaryota > Metazoa > Arthropoda > Insecta > Hymenoptera > Ichneumonidae > Sussaba > Sussaba pulchella. The sequence goes on from OZ020166.1 coordinate 13,762,235, forward strand.
ACTGGGAACGCTGCTGCCATGGCCGGCGTAAAAAGTGTCTCATGCACGCACGGTCTGCGTTCTCCAAGATTACATGCAGCCGCTTTATCTAAAACGAAAATTGCAAAAAGATTCTCCAATTTTAATGCACGATGCCTTTTCGCAATGTAGGATTCTTTTATACTTAATTATTTTTTTTTATCAAGCAAGAAAGGGCGGAAATTAAGGTTGAAAGATTAATTTTAAGTTTAATCACCGCCATTTCGTGAAAGAATTTTTTTTTTCAAAAAATCCTACGTGGATGTTGAATAATGTTGTGTCTGGTACACCTCTCTTCCGTGATTATAATGGTATTCATTAATGATCGCAAAGATGCGACCGGCTGTGACGTTTAATCCGTCATTGTTGAGACGCAACACGTCAGCGATTAATAAAAGGAAGTCGTGCCAGCCGGCGATCACGTGACAATAGAGATGATAAGCCCGGCAAACTGTGTATCTGTAACTTCGACATTTCGGGCATAGTATTCTCGTCCGCTTATTTATGCTAATCGTAATCGACGATTAACATATTAATCCATGATTGATATGTTAATTCGTGAATATTCTGCGACACCGGCGTTTTTATTGTTTTTTTTCTTTTTCCTCTTTTGATCTCACGTGCTTGCATCGGCATTGTGGTTAAAAACGTACAACCGGAATTCAATTCTTGAAGATCTCGTATATATTCGAGGCGCAAATGCGGATACATCGCAATACCGATCAACACCGGATGAAAATAAACTAATTCACTATACCAACTATCGCCCTGTTTGTTCAACAAAGTTTTCACTCAATTTCAACACTCAAAGGTCACACTCAGAAAGTAGAATTTAGTAACGGTCGCAGAGGGTCTTTTCAGAGCGTATTCCAAAACTAGGAGCAATGGATTTTTTCAAAAATTATCGATCAAACATAGTTAAAAAAATTAGAAAAAAAAGACGAAAAGTGACGTTGATTGGACTAATATCAATAACATTTTTAAATGTGAATATTTTTTCAAATAATTTTAAGCATGACCGTCGAGATAACATGCTTCAAGATAACAGCTATCACCCTATAGCGTCCGCTTCAAAAAGTACATTTATTTCCAAGTAGGAATTTAGAAATTCCAGAGAAAAAAAACATTGATTAAATTATGAAAAGAACTCAAATAATTTTCATTAACGAAAGTTTCACACAAATTCAAACGCATAAATTTTGTGGATTCCGCCAGACCCGGAGTGATCCTTAAGGGTTAATTGAAAAAATGCAAAAATCCGAAAAATCGTTGAATTAGTTCTGTGAAACGTATCTCGCAGTTTCAAACGCACTCTGCTGATATGATGTGGCGGGTGCTGAAATCCAACGCTAAGATAAATATGACGATGACAGTGCATTATGCAACGCAGCTGACGACCTTGAATACGTGTCGCCGAGTATATTGAATTGGCTTGAGTAAATTCTCGACGATTGCGAAGGAAAATATGTAAAACCGTCGGGTGTCAAAATGCAAATTGGTCGTCGCCGGAATGACAACGTAAAGTTTGCGTTGTCGACAGGTCTTTTCCATCGTGGTATCTCGCAGAGTGGAACGGCGCTGTGCCCCTGGGTACTGACCAGGCCGGGTATCGCCAAGAAAAACGCTAACAAGCTCGGAAAACTGCTCGATTGCCCGACCGACAAATCGTCGGCGCTCGTCGACTGTTTGAGGAAAAAAAATGCCGTCGATATCATTGCCACCGATCATGACTTCAAGGTAACAATTAAATTTTCTGTTTTTCTCTGTAGCTTTCCTTTTTATTTTTCTCCGCAACTGATATATTTTTAATGCACCTTGCTTGAAACTTTTAAAACCTTTTTCAAAGATCCATCCGAGATTTTCGATGAATTTAATCGGATTTTATCGATTTCATTAAACTGGAAAATAATATTATCAATTGACAACAAAATTAAAAAATTTGCTTTCGAGATGCCGATAATGTGTGTTGCCATTTCAACTCGGGTTAAGATTTTTATTATTCCACGTTAAATTTAATTAAATGCGATAACGTCGTCCTTTGGAAATTTGTCCTTTATCGGAATCGATTAATAAAAACCTGGGAATTTTATTCAGGTGATGATTGAAAAAACGATCGATAAAACTTTTCCAGTTCGTGAGAATCCAGTCTTAGGATAAAATGTAAGATAGATCTTTGACGGAAGCTCGTTAGAAAAACCCATGAGTACTTATTAGTAACCGAATGAAGTTTATTATAAGACTCATAATTATGTCAGACAGGATGTAAACTATAAAAGGTGCAATCATCGACGAGAACGCGCGTTGCGAAACCTAATAGTGTGTAAGTCGGACTTTCATTGCACAGTATTACATTGTAGCAATCCAAATGCTATCTCATCAAATTGATTTATTATACGTCAACGTGAAACTACTTCGTACGCAATACCATAATACCATTAAACATTTATTACGATCGAGCAAGAGCTCTTGGGACACCAAAATTACGATTTCCCAACGATTATTGCGACTTCAACTATCGATTTACAGCAATTAAAAATAAATTGGAAAATTAAAAAATAAATAAATGCATCGCCTAATCATCGTCAAAATTACGTCAGCTGCCCCAATAACCGTATTTACGGGTTGTCATATCACCTGTCAGGAACTAACCGTGTCAACAGTCGACTACTGCAGGTATCGCGTGTCTACCTCCGAATGTACTCTCGAGTTATTACCGAAGTGTCGAAAGAGCGCAGTTGGCTATAAACATTTGTGATATATCATAAATATACATTTTTTCAATTCAATAATTATCGCAACCGAAGGAATAGAAATCCACGGTAGATCGCGACTCGATAGCTCAAAATTCTCTAGATTTTCCGCCTACCACAAATAATTATCGCATTCATCGAATTAAATAATATTCAATGTTTCCACGCAAATTATTTTCATTTGGACGCATTTTCCCCGTTGCTGATAATTCTATTTACGCGTAGCGAGCTAAATATATTTACCGATTTCATTCCAATCTAGATTGCCCCTTTTTCGTTCTCATTTTGATTCAGTTTGGCCCTACAGTAAAATTAACAGCGGAAAAGCTGACAAATTTATCGGTAATCGGTGCACAAGTGGGACTCGTGACCCCGAAACGTGGGAGCGGACTAACCGGTTTTCGCTGTACCTATTAGATCCACGTGAAGTAACGACGTATTTAGATCAAACTGCTTCCGATATCGCGCTTGCGAAACTATCGCCAAGTTTTATTTGCACTACGAGCGATAAAATCTGACGTAATTTAAGTACCCATGTATTTCCGACGTAAACAAAATTCCACGAATAAACCGTCACGAGTGGAGGAAGAATAATTGTTCGTGAAAGTTAAACTACTATAAAAAAAAATGAAAATTTATTGGACTTTGGTGTTGCGCAGGAGTTCGATTACTGTCCGATGATTCCATTCAGGCCCGTGATCGAGCCCGATCATCCAGGAGCATTTTTGAAGGAGGAACCAGCTCAATCCTTGAAATCCGGAAAATTAGCCGACATCCCGTGGATGACGGGCGTGACTTCCCACGAGGGTGCTATCAAAGTTGCCGGTTCGTCAATGATTTTCAATATTTTTTTTCCCGAATTCGTCGTATGGACCAACAGCGTTTTCACAATTTCCACTCGGAGAGAAACTAATCATCTTTTGCTCCATTCAGGCATCTACGGATTGAAGGACAAACGATACGACGAGCTTCTCGATGAAAATTTCCAAAAACTCGCACCGATGACTCTCATGTACGACGACACGTGCCCCGAAAAGTTAAAAAACGACGTGAGCAAAAAAATTCGCAAATTTTATCTGGGCGACAAGAAGATCGACGAGTCGACGAGATCGACGCTCATTGACGTGAGTATTCGAGAAAATCGAGTGTTGTCGCTTATTCTTCACACTGACTGAATATTCATCGTATATTACTAAATATTTTTCGATTCTATCGGAGAAAATAAAAATGATAACATGAAGAAAAAAAAATTTGACCCCCCTTCTAAAGATTAAGAAGTTAACTCGCCATTTTTTTTGCTCACCTGGTGGAGTGAGGTGTCTTTCAATAGGTATCCTCAAATGCAATTGAAAATATTCTGATACGTTTTTCATTTCAATCCTTCAGTCTCAAATTATTCACTTTTAAAGTCATCAACAGAGGGACCCCCCCCCCTCTAATTTCCAAACCAACAATTCGTAAAATCGGAAAAAATTCCAGAATATAGTTTTTGATTAGTACATTCAATAAAAATTATAACGAACACTGTATCAACAATAATTGATGACAAATTGAGGAATAATTCTTTTTCAACACGCTCTCAGGCAATTATTTTTTTGATCTTGTATTAATTCGTATGTAAAATTATTTCGACGTACATATTTTGTTATCGTTGCAGATGTATACGGACGCTTGGTTCTACATCGCGGCTGACAATGCCGTGAGGGATCATCTCGAAGCTCTGAGCTCGCCAGTTTATTATTACTATTTCGCGTACCGAGGAAGTTCCTCCTTCAGCAAGATATTCGGCGATACCGAGAAGGACTACGGAGTTTCGCACGCCGATGAACTTCAGTATCTATTTCCCGTGGGCGAACAATTGTTCACGGACACACCTCTCACATCCGAGGATCACAAAATCATCGACGTCATGACCGGACTTTGGGTCAATTTTGCTAAGCTCGGGTTCGTTGGAAAAATTCCAAATAAGCACAAAATAATTATCGCATTAGCTTATCATTCAATATTCAATTGATTGGTTTTTTAAAAATTTGCACTGCGTTTTCAGAAATCCTACACCAGAGAAAACTCCGTCCATTCCCATTAAATGGAAACCAGTAAGAACTTCGAAGCTCGAATATCTGCACATAGAAAATTCGAAAAGCCTGCGAATGTCCAGCGATTTGATGGCGGACAGAGTGAAATTTTGGAAAACCATTCCACATCGCGGCAATATTCAACTTACTCACGATGCTCGTCACTCCAGAGACGAATTGTAGCGCGAACATCGATTTTCATGAAATTGAAATGAAAATTTCGCCGAACAAATATTCAGATATTGATTCAAAAGAATGACAAAAAAAACCCTGAACGTGTCATCCATGAGTGTCCACATTGTGACGAAACTTTAATGATTATCACGAAAAAAAGCATCACATTCCAGACATTTTCTCAATTATCCAATACTCACCTGAAAGTGCTTTCGATCGATTATATTATCGTTTTTCTTGTTAATTTTGAATGTAATTATTTACATAAATAATTATCGTGAAAATATTTTTTACGTATGTCGTGCAATCGGAGATGAAGTTTTTTATTAAAATTTTATTCTCTTCTACACTACCGTTAATTTTGCTTCCTCATAAAGGAAGCTTTGTGACGGTCCGAAATTTTTTTTTCGAGATTTTGATGTCACTAGGTTCAGAATGTCTTAAAACATCCAAAAAACACATTCGGAAAAAATGTCCGGATGTATGTGTGTGTGTGTGTGTGTGTGTGTGTGTGTGTGTGTGTGTATGTATGTAACCACCCTCTAAAATTCAAACGTTCATAACTCGAAAACGGTTTAAGCTACGGTACTCAAATTTTGCACACATGTGATGCCCTCTAATATCTATGTAATCTGTAAATTTCGCAATTATCGACGCACTTGTTCGGCTTCGACAGCGTTTTGAATTTTTCAAAAAATGTCTGTAGCCACGCTAGCGTCCGCAATTTTTGACATTTTCGGCTAAATAGTTTTTTACATATAGAATTAAGTACAAGAACGGTTGGTATTGCATTTGAGCCGAATCCATCAATAACTTTAGATTTTATGATTTTTTGAAATTTTTCAAAAAATCAACTTTTTTGCTCTATTTGTCGTTAACTTGAACCAATCGAACCATAATTCTCTGCAAGTATAGGATGTCATTGTGTTATGATACATATCAAATTTGGCCGAGATCGGACGAACGGATCAAGATCTCGAGCAATTCGAAATTTCTAAGTTCCAACCCCTGCAAATTAAAACTAGCTGCAAGTAGAAACTTGCAAAGTGCTTCCTCCGTAATCCTCCGTACTTGAGCCAATGGACGAAATCCTTTATGAGGAAGCCAGAGTTAATAAAGAAAAAAGGTACTCATGATCCTCATAAAGGACTTCGTCCATTGGCCCAAGTGCGGAGGATTACGGAGGAAGCACTTTTTTGTTGATGCGATCGAACATTTTGTTTTCATACGAAATGTTTGTAGACGAGATTAATTCGTTTTACGATCGTGCGATAAGTTGCTTTTACTCCTGCGGACAAGTCGTGTCAATTTAATCATCGTAGTACCAGTTACAACGTCATACGAAATTTTTTTTTAAATGAGCGGAAAATTGACTTTCATTCTGGTCGATTCAACGGAACTGGCTGGCGGCGCACGTGGTAGCAATTGCGTGGGAGGAGAGTCTCCCACGTTACGTGGGTTAAATTTCCATGTAGATCTTGGAACTTATGGAAGGCGAGAATAAAAATTGCAGTAACATTCGGCAATTTATTTTAAAAAATAATAGGACGCTTGAGTTGGCAATTTTTGTCGGCAAATTTAATCGAGAGCTCCACTGACTTGAATTGTTTTATCAGACATCAGTCGATGCTTTAGATTTCTCTTGTACAAATAAGGTCGTTCTCGTCATCAGTCGCAAATCCTTTTTCGAGGGTTTTTCGAGGTCGGACTTTTACAAGCTGTAAATTCTACGTCAAACCTGCGTGAATGCGTCTCAATATCGATCGATCCGAGTCGCAATTATCGACATGTAGATATGGACTGCTAATGTCGCGAGAGAAAGCGAAATCGCAATGGAAAGAGAGGAGCCTAGGGTGGGTCTAAACCTATCTCTCTCCATCTCATCCATCGTGAATAATTGCGACCAATCAGCTTTAACTTAGAAAGAGAGAGGTTTCGACCCACCCTAATCTCCTCTCTTTCTGTTGCGATTTCACTTTTTCTCGCGACATTAGCGACATATCTATATGTCGATGGTCTGAATATAGCCAGTTCCACCATGAACTTGCACTGAACTATAATTTTCAAACATGCCAAGAAATTAAAAAAATCCAAGTCCACATCAAACTTTTTTTTTAAATTTTTATTTTGACAAATTAGTATTATGGAGTCCACCGAAGCGGAAAAGGACGGAGCTGCAATAGCCATGCAAAACCGAATCAATGCGGCTTTATCATGGGAAGCTCCTCCATTCGCAAAAATTATCGACCTCAAGGAATCCCATTACGAGGAAGTCCTCCGTCTGATAAAAGTTCGTTCGGACAATTCTTCGCCTTGTTTTTACTATTGATTTGTTGATTATCATCGCAGCATCATTTTTTCCGAGAAGAACCGATGTGCAAGGCGTCGTTTCTACCCGATGACGTTGAATCTGTCAAAGGATATCTCGATCTTGTTCGCGTGTGGATGAAGGATACGACGAGCATAGTCGCATCGAGTTCGAACAGCGGCCGGATCATAGGCACCGCGATTACGAGGATCAATAATTTTTCCGAAAAAACCAATACTTATTCGCGAGTGCAGGTTCGATCAACTAACCCTCAACGGTCGAACTTTTATGGAATTATTGACATGGAAAAAACAGCAAAGTATTTTTTAAGTTTTCCAGAATTAGAAGCAGTCGGGTTTCTCTTAAAAAACAATAATTTTGATATAGGTAAAAAAAATTTTTTTTAAACAATCGAAAAATTGATTTTTCTCACGATTAAATTGGTAACTTTTTTAATTTTAAATATTTTTAAAGAATATTCCAGGCATCTACTGTCGACATGATGTACTTTAGGATAAGAATCCTTATGATAGTTCCAGCTTCGAGAAATATATCTATTATGAAGTTTAAAGATGGAAATTTGAAAATAAGAAACTACAAAGTTACTAAATTATGTAAAGAACTTTCATTATTTTTATTATTTTTCGCAAGTTTTACACAAATATAAGTACAAGGATATCGTAATGACTCCGAGTGACCGTTGAGGGTTAAATGAAAGCTATGTGCAGCCATAAAATTTGGCCGCATATGACGTGAAAAATATTTTTATCCTTATTCCTTCCAACCCTAACAGATCTTTCAAGGCAAAACCCTGGAGAAGATAATGGATCTGAAGAGCAGTCTCGTGAAGCAAGCATCTCCGTACAACGCTTTGAATACCAACGCGATCTTTCGCGTTTACGTTTTGTGCGTACATCCGAGTTATCAGAGTAGAGGTTTAGCGACTGCCCTGCTTGAAGCTTGCGTGCAAATAGGTGCGAGCCTCGGATTGCCCGCAATCGGTGGAGTATTCACGTCCGGGGTCAGCCAAAAATTGGCGACGGATCTGGGATTTCGATTATTATCGGAGATTCCTTACAGTCGATGGATCACCGACGACCGGGTGGTCTTCGACAATCCAGGAATAGGCAATTATTCGGCTGCTTTTATGGGAATGACGATTCCCGGAAGCGAAGAACTCAAAGAACGAAGACGAGCTAGAAAATCTCTTTATAAGAAGCTGTTGATTGAAAAACATCTTTGTCCTCCGTGATATCCGTGCAAATTTAATTAGCTACAAATCTACGACAAGATCCGTCCTTTCGAGACGATCAAATGAAGCTAAATTTAATGGTCGACTCCGGAAGCGCATTTTTCAGTATAAGTTGCTGTTGGTAACAGGATTTTCTGAAATATCATTGGCTTACTTCACGTTTGTTATCAGTATTATTTACGGGCTATCAGTCACGCAAAAACCTCGACAGATGTCAATGCCTAATAAAAAAACTGAAATGAAATATTCAGTTTGTATTGAGATGAAATATTGTCGTCCGTCGACAATATTTTCATGGACGAAAAAAAAAATAATAATTTTCTCAATAATAAATGTAAATTTTTATTTCCGTGTTTATTTATTTTTGTATTTAAATTTCCTTTTATTATTTATTCCATCGTGATGTTTACATCAAAAGCGGATAAAATATTCCCAAATTCGTACTGGAAATTTATCAACATGCAGATAAGCCAGTATTCTGCGCCGGGGCCGAAGGTGTAGCTGATACGTCGGTCCAAAGATTATAAATAAGTTAAATCCCAACGACTTCACGATTAGGCAAGTATCAAGAGGTTTGTGGATTAATTCTCGGTTACGCAACTTATTCGCGTACAAAATAAAAGATAAAAATACAAGCGTCGGGGTTTCATCACTGCTTCTTTTTTTTTAATACCATTTTCATTAATAATTTATCATGTCACTTTATTTTCGTCAATTTTTTTATCTGGCAGATAATAAATCGAATTATTATTTTTCAATTTGAGAAAACCGAGATAAAGAACTTAAAAATACCGCATGGCTTGTGCATATCTCCTCGATGAAAATGCAAGTATTTCATTCGTAGATTGTACTCGTGCGAAAAAAAAATTTAAATATTGATGAGCAAAGGTATCGCTTCTTTGCAAGAAAGTTTTTCCGGAGGCAATTTGACGATAAAAAAAAAATACAGGCGTGTACTGAGTCGCCTTGCGCGGTGTCCAATATTATCGCGTTGTTTTAACGATACGAAACGTCGGCGTTTGCGAGACAGTCGGGGTTGTACGTTCAAGCAATAACGCTCGCCGCTGCTGCTGAGTGTCGGACGCGCTTAATGGCAAAATAATCGTGTCATATCAGCCGGCGACTGCGCCTAATCAAAAGAGACTCTGAAATATCCGACCCGTCGTTTAATTTCGACAATCGATTCACTTTTATGAACGATATTTCAGAAAAACGTGAAACAATTGAATAATAATGACCCGTCGCTGGTCCATGACGATCGGTGTGCCGATTTTCTTGTCGATTTGTTGGCTGTGCAGCGATAATCTTGTTTTCGCCGAAAAATCGCTCATCGTTGAGGTGAAAAATGGCACTCTGGAAGGAATCATCGCGAGAAGTAGGAAAGGCAGGGATTTCGTGGTTTTTCGGGGCATTCCGTTTGCTCAACCACCGTTGGGAGAGCTAAGATTCCGGGTAAGCATCTCTCTTTTATCCTTTGGGAGATTAAATGAACGAGCAGCGATTAGAAAAATTATTTTCACTTTAATTTAGTGGTATTCTTGGAAATTGAGACATTTCGATTAATAGAATTTGAAGAAATCCAAACTGCTTTTTTTTAATTTACGATAATGAACAAACTCCTCCGTGAATAAATATTTTTATCGATTCAAAGTTTATCATAAATTAATTTTTGTATTACCTCAAATTCGGGGGAAGCAGCTTGCAAGTTTTAACTTGCAGCTTCTTTTAAATCTGATACTTGGTCCCTTTAACAAAGCTCCGCTCAATTTCAACGCGCCGCACTTCGACAAAGACGAGAAAAGAAATACTCCAAAGTCAGACACCGTTCTTTAATTTTTTCGTATCTTCAATGAAACTGAAAAACAGCCGCCGAAGCCGCACGACGCTTGGACCGGAGTACGTTCGGCGAAGCAAGGTAGCAACATTTGCACCCAGCGTGACGCCATCCTCCATCAAAAAGAAATTGTGGGCGTCGAGGATTGTTTGTATCTGAATGTTTATACGCCAAAGTTGCCGTCGAAAGGTATGGATGCATCGCAGACGAGATACCCGGTAATGGTTTGGTTGCACGGCGGTGGATTCTTCGCTGGTGCCGGTACCATGGATATTTATGGGCCGGAGTTTCTTTTAGATCACGATATCGTCCTCGTAGCCACGAACTACAGGTAAATTATTATTAATTATTGACGAATAATTGAATATAAGATATTGTAACCAATCACACAGACGTTACGATAAAATCGTTCGCCATTTTGATAAAACCAACGATTTCAAGTCTTCATTATTATTTTGTTATCACTGGCTCGGTCGAAATTGAAATGAATTCAGTACTATCAGCTATCCGTTGGATTAGAATTCTTCTCTCGCCTCATCTCATTTTTACAAAAAAAATGGAGTTATTCGGTCTTGCCTCCAAAGCTCAGATATAAGATAAATAAATAATTAACTAATTTTCTTTGCTTCAATTTTATCGTTGAACACACATTGGCCATAGTAGCTATGCAAAGTTCGTAGGCACTATCGACAACTTCGCAGCCTTGAATAATGAGCTTCTTGATCATTATCGCGATTTACCCGACACCAACTCTGCATAAGTGAATTACGCGACGAATTTCCATTGCAGACTCGGAGCTCTGGGGTTCTTGAGCACGGAAGACATGGTTTCTCCGGGCAATGTGGGATTGAAAGACCAGGCTATGGCTCTCAGATGGGTTCAGGAGAATATAGCCACGTTCGGCGGTGATCCCAACAGCGTTACGATCTTCGGAGAAAGCGCCGGAGCCGCTAGCGTTCATTACCACATGTTCAGTCCTCTCTCCAAAGGTTCAATCATTTCATAGACATATCCTTCTAGCCGCTACATCGACTTTCACATTCATCTTTATTATTCCATCGTAATTATCGACTCGACAAATATTTAATCAACAGCGTTTTTCGTTTATTCATTTCTTCAAATCGCCGGAAAATGTGACAACACGCGAACAAAAATTTCCGTCTGAATTCCCCATTTTTTAAATTTATTTAATTTGGGGAAGAACAATGTTATTTTCGTACCTTCTTGGAATATTATGAGATTTTTGTAGAATTGCATTTACAAATCGGTACGACGAATTAAATATGGAATTGGGTGTGTTGACAGGTCTTTTTCATCGAGCTATCTCGGAAAGTGGCACAGCTCTTACGCCCTGGGCATTAAGCCCAAAGCCCGGACACGCCAGAAATCAAGCCAAGAAGGTGGCAAAACTTCTCGATTGTCCGACCGAAAAATCCGAAGCACTCATAGAATGCTTGAGGAAGAAAAGTGCAGTCGATATTATCGGCACGGATCGTTCTTTCCAGGTTTTTCAGTTGCATAATTACTTAAGATTTGTTTTTCTTTCTTTTTTCGGGGCCCAAATAAAAAACGAAAAATATACATATATAAATAGTGACGAATGATTTTGTGACATCGATGAATGAATTAGGTGTTCGACTACTGTCCCATAATTCCATTTCCACCTGTCGTCGAGCCTGATCATCAAGGAGCGTTTATGAAAGAAGAACCTAGCCGGGCTTCGAAATTGGGTCATGGGGTCGATGTGCCATGGCTGACGGGTCTTAATTCTCACGAGGGTGCCTTGAGAGTCGCGGGTAAGTATCGCGACTTCATAATGTGATTTTTTATAATTTTGTAGTCAACCAGGGACACTTATGGTTTCGGGTCGTCCGTCTGTCCGTATATCGCAGGGCTCCTACACCCCGAGAATAGGTTCTGCCCCTTATACACGGTTGAGATGAAATTTTACACAAGGACGTACATTGGATCATTTGAAAACTGAAGTTACATTTCTTAACAAATAATTTTTTACCACCATGGATTGAAAAGTGGACTCAAAATGTTTTTTTCATTCGCACCATCGAGTCGGGCGTTAGATCAGGTCCCCTAGAATGGACCAAGAAGTGTTTGAGGTCGATTTTCATCCTTCAATCACGATATATTTGCTTTCAAAGTCGTTTTTCGATCATCCCCTTCTCTATATTCTGAACTATCGATGCAAAAGATCTTAAAAAATTCGAAAACGTAGCTTTTGATTATTACTTCCAATCAGAGAAGTAGCAAAAATAGTTTCGACAAAGTCCAGAAATGATTCTTTTCTGGAACCAGACAATTGATCAAAGCGAAATAGCTCTTGATAGGTATTATAAAAAGTTGAAGAGAACGTCAGTGAGAATAGCTACGAAGCCCTATGTTTTTATCAATTGATCTCGGACACAAACCAATGTTCTTAATGCCAACGCAGCTATCTTCGGGATGAAGGACGAAGGATACGATAAGATACTGGAAGAACAATTCCTCGAAATTTTGCCAATAAGTTTGTTGTACGAGCCCAGGTGCTCCACAGAAATGAAAGACAACATCACGAAGAGCATTCGAAAATTTTATTTCGGCGATAAAAAAATCGAAGAGTCTAAAGGGAATCTCACGGACGTGAGTAGAACATTTTTTTTTCTTTTTTTTTTTATGTAATCTCGCTAATGTTGAAGAGCATAGATTCGTCGATACTTCGTACGTGATTACAAAACTGCACTTTTTTATCCGTAGTTGTACACAGACCGGCTTTTTGCCGTCGCAGCTGACCTCGCCGTTAAAGACTACCTAGAGACTCTCGGATCTCCCGTTTATTACTACCTCTTTTCGCACAGAGGAAGTTCATCGTTCACGGAATTGTTCGGAGATGCTGAAAATGATTACGGAGTTTGTCACGCCGATGAAATGCAATATCTGTTTCCCGCGTGGGGAAAAGCATTCAAAAGAAACGCTCCCAGTCGCGAGGATTACAAAATGGTCGACTTGATGACAACGCTCTTTGTCAACTTTGCTAAATCGGGGTTGGTTGCATAATCGTGATGAAAAATAACGTTCGCAATCTATCAACGACTGTTTTTTGTCAAGTGCGTCTCTCATTGAATTTTTTTTTTTCAGCAATCCAACTCCGGAAATATCTCCGGTTATTCCCGTGAAATGGAAGCCAGTAAGAACGTCAAACCTTGAATATCTGCACATTAAAAATTCAAAGGACCTTGTCATGGAGAGCAATCTCTTTGCCGAGAGAATCAAATTCTGGGAGAACGTTATGACTTGCGATCCGTGGAAAGTTCAACGAGATCAGGAACGTGGCAGAGACGAGTTGTAATCTTCGCGGATGGTTATTCAGAATCTTTCGCTTTTTTATTAGGTGACGACTCCGGTCGATAAGGTTATTTAGGTTATTTCTGTAATATACTTTGTTATACGGATTTGCGAACGTTTGTGAGAGTCGGCTTTCTGAATTGTACGTTTCTGTCGGAATTAAATAAATGAGTTGCTGATTATTCGATCGAAATGTGTTACATCTGGAGGAACAATTAATTTTGACCTTTACGCTAAAAAAAATGCTAAATGGTTAGGGATACGGGCTGACGAATCGATCGAGCATAATTCATTCTTGAAATGAATATAGTATTGTAAATAAATTGCTTAGACGAAATCGGCTTGTGCCGGGAAATCGGATTGTTACAGGATATGAAGTTCTTACGCGTTGCGAGCGCCACTGCGTGCATTATTGGAAGCTCTTACCGCCTTCTCAGGTTGTGGCTCCTGATCTAGCCTTCTAGCCTGACCTGACAATCAGTAAACTCTTGAGTGCGCGAATCTGAAAAACACGTGGGATCTGTCGATCCAGACTTCAAAATCACATTCTAACCTCGATATTTTCAAATGTTTCGGATTGTCTGATTTATTTCTTCGACAATGGATAAAAAGAAAGGAAAGAAAGTGAAGATTTATAGAAAAAAAAGGAAAAATATACCGGAAGAAACGATTATCGCCGATCTTCGAGCACGTTACGATGATGTGAGTCTGGCCAAGCTTCGCCCATAACCTAAAAACTTCACGCGGGACAATTTCGTCAATAAATCGTTTTTATATTTATATATGTAGATGATTTTTTTAAAGTTTTTTTGCTTCTCAATTCTCGTAGATCGACGAGGCTAAGATAAAGAAATTTTCCGACTTGCCGCTGTCGCCGAAAACTCAAAAAGGCTTAAGAGAAAATGATTTCGCAGAGCCGACGGATATTCAAAAACAGAGCATCGGCTTGGCGCTGCGAGGAAATGATATTTTGGGTGCGGCACAGACAGGCAGCGGAAAGACTCTGGCCTTTCTTATTCCGGTATTTACTTCGCATCGATATTTATAGCTACTCCACTCGAGTTTGGATAGATTGCGATAGATCGGACGATAATTTCATTTTGATTAATCGTCTTCAAGGTTTTGGAGATCTTGTACTGCAAGCGTTGGACTCGGGTGGACGGAATAGGAGCTCTGATCATCACACCTACGAGAGAATTAGCTTATCAGATATACGAGACTCTTCGCAAGGTCGGTTGTCACCACGATATCTCGGCGGGATTGATCATAGGAGGCAAAGACTTGCAGTTTGAGAAAAAACGTATGGATCAGTGTAATATCGTTATTTGCACGCCGGGTAGACTATTACAGCACATGGACGAAAATCCACTGTTCAACTGTATTAGCATGCAGGTAAAATAATATTTTTTGCTTTATTTAAACGATAACGAGATACTTTTGTCGTCTCGAATCCATGAATTTGGAAAGTAAAGGCATTGTACGAATTTTCAAACTACAGGTGTTGGTTCTGGACGAGGCTGATAGGTGCCTCGATATGGGTTTCGAAACCACTATGAATGCCATTATAGAGAATCTTCCTCCCGAAAGACAGACTCTATTATTTTCCGCAACCCAGACGAAGTAAGAATACATTATTAACGTCTTACCGAATGAATATTTTCGTGTTCAGATTTTATGTCGAGAAAACCCAGCACATTTCAAGCGTTGCGCTAGAGAAAGCGCGATTGCCCTGTTCGGGATTCTTCGACAGTGTTTTTTCAATATCCCCTGAGACTCTACTGGTTAACGAAGCGCCAAAATTCTTGAAAAATTGACAAACGAGAGTTCTCGATCGGATAATAATAAATGAACTATTCCACAATTTTCTCTAAATTTGTCTTCGATCATTATCGAGAGAAGTAAATTAAATCTGAAGAAAGAAGTGCGTCTTACAGTCCGTAAAGCATGGTAATCATTGTATCAACTATTCAGATCGGTCAAAGACTTGGCCCGGCTGAGTTTGAAGAATCCAATGTATATATCGGTTCACGAACACGCCGAACACACGACTCCCCAGGGACTACAACAGAGCTACGTTATCTGCAATTTGGAGGACAAAATGGGAATGCTGTGGTCCTTCATCAAGCATCATTTGAAACAAAAAATCATCGTATTTTTTTCGAGCTGCAAACAGGTAAAAAAACAAACGCAAAAGAAGTCGTCGAAAGTCGCGGTTTTTGTTCAGACGCATTGAAAACTGATTATCACGAATCCGTGGCTTTGTTCAGGTGAAATATACGTACGAAATTCTATGTCGCATGCGACCGGGCACGAGTCTGTTGGCGCTGTACGGAAAACTTCATCAATTGAAGCGAATGAGCATTTACGAATCGTTCTGCAAAAAACAAAACGCCGTGCTTTTCGCGACGGACATAGCCGCCCGTGGATTGGATTTTCCGGCTGTCAATTGGGTCGTACAGATGGATTGTCCCGAAGATACGAACGCGTATATACATCGAGCTGGTCGTACGGCGAGGTTTCAACGGGGTGGAGAATCTCTCTTGGTTTTGTTGCCCAGCGAGGAAAAATTTGTTGAAAAATTGCGGGAGAAAAAGATACCGATTTCGATGATTAAGTGAGTTAAATTTTTTTTTTTTTTTTTTTTGCATCCTAGGTTTTTTAATTCTCCAATTTTTTCTTTCTTTTTTTCGTATTTATTTTATAATTCCGTATTTATTTTATAATTCCGTATTTATTTTATAATTCCGTATTCATTTTATAATTCCGTATTTATTTTATAATTCCGTATTTATTTTATAATTCCGTATTTAGTTTATAATTACGTATTTATTTCATAATTCCATATTTATTTTATAATTCCGTATTTATTTTATAATTCCGTATTTAGTTGAAAATTACGTATTTATTTCATAATTCCATATTTATTTTATAATTCCGTATTTATTTTATAATTCCAACAGAATCAATCCGAACAAACTCAATTCGCCACACAGAAAATTCGAAGCTCTGCTGGCGCGTGATGTTGCGCTCAAAGAAACGGCGCAACGCGCTTTCGTCGCTTACGTAAAATCGGTGTTTCTCATGAAGGACAAGGACATATTCGACGTTCACGCTTTGAACACGGATTCGTACGCCAGGTGAGTGCACAAAATCGTTTCACATAAACCGCAAAAAAAAAAAAAAAAAAAAAAAAAACTGGAATCACGCTTGTTTATTAATTTATGACACGCTGCGCGTAAAAGTGCGGTTTTACGCTCACTTCGTTCGCGGTCAAACCGCATTTACGCACCTTGTGACATAAAAATTCGTACGATACTCGTACGAAAAACGTTTTCTGGACTCGTGTGATTGCAACACTCGCCTTCGGCTCGTTCGGCGAACTCGCACTCGTCAGAAAAAAAATGTTCGTACTAGTGTCATAATGTACTATTTATCACGCCGAGCATTGATGAAACGTTCGTTAGTTCGTTAGGATTGGCCATACCACCGAGAATTCGGTTTCTGCAGAGAATGCAGAAAGACTCGACGAAGGATAAGCATGGGAAATTTGAAAAATTCCGAGCCACGGGAAAAGACGACGAACAATTGGCCGAAAAAATGTTACAGAGCCGAAGATCGAGCGACGAAGAATCCGACGATAATTCGAACGCTTCGAACGATTCGAGAAACGAGAGCCAAAAAAAATTTTCATCGAACTTACGGAAGCCAGAAACGAACAATGCCATGTTTGCCGATGGTAAATTGCTGGAGGTTTTTTAAATTAACATAATTTCTGATTTATGGACTTGATATTTCGAACGATTATTTCATTTTATTTAATTTTTTTTTATTTTTTAATAATTTTGCTTCCTCATAAAGGAAGCTTTGTGACGGTCAGAAATTTTTTTTTCGAGATTTTGATGTCAATAGGTTCAGAATGTCCTAAAACATCCAGAAAACACATTCGGAAAAAATGTCCGGATGTATGTGTGTGTGTGTGTGTGTGTGTGTGTGTGTGTGTGTGTATGTATGTAACCACCCTCTAAAATTCAAACGTTCATAACTCGAGAACGGTTCAAGCTACCGTACTCAAATTTTGCACACATGCGATGCCTTCTAATATGTATGTAATCTGTAAATTTCGCAATTATCGACGCACTTATTCGGCTTCGACAGTGTTTTGAATTTTTCAAAAAATGTCTGTAGCCACGCTAGCGTCCGCAATTTTCGACATATTCGGCTAAATAGTTTTTTACATATAGAATTGAGTACAAGGACGGTTGGTATTGCATTTGAGCCGAATCCATTTATAACTTTAGATATTATGATTTTTTGAATTTTTCAAAAAATCAATTTTTTTGCTCTATTTGTCGTTAACTTCAACCAATCGAACCATAATTCTCTGCAAGTATAGGATGTCATTGTGTTATAATACATATCAAATTTGGCCGAGATCGGCCGAACGGATCAAGATCTAGAGCAATACGAAATTTCTAAGTTCCAACCTCTGCAAATTAAAACTAGCTGCAAGTAGAAACTTGCAAAGTGCTTCCTCCGTAATCCTCCGCACTTGAGCCAATGGACGAAATCCTTTATGAGGAAGCCAGAATTAATAAAGAAAAAAGGTACTCATGATCCTCATAAAGGACTTCGTCCATTGGCTCAAGTGCGGAGGATTACGGAGGAAGCACTTTGCAAGTTTCTACTTGCAGCTAGTTTTTTTTTTTTCGATTCAGGCGACAGCGATGATGAGGATGATATTTTGACGGTTAAGAGGAAAAACGTGGAAATCGAGGACGAATTACCGGACGATATCGATGACGAAATCGAAGCGTCGAGCTCGCGAAACAAAAAAGCTGTTACGAAAGCCGCGATAGCCAAGAAAATACTCAGAAAGAAGATAGTTCCCAATAAAAAAACTACTTTCGACGAGGACGGCCAAGTGAGTCTTAATAAATAAATTTAATTTCGCTAATTCGATTTTATTGGTTTAACAATTAAGTCATTACGGATTTTATCAATAGGGGATCTTAGCATATTCTTTCGTTTCGTCAACGTGGTCAAAACCCCTTATCCATATTGTTTTCTTGTTGTTCGGACTTTCATCTTCAATTTAGTAGAAAAATTGTATCGATTAGTTATTTAGTTTCGTTTTTATCCCAATTTAAAAATGGAAGAACGAGACGCGGATTTTTCAGTGAAAAATCACCAGAACGAAATTTGGCCAACCAATTTTGACACTGCTTTTCTTTCAAGGCTGCATTCCCATATACGGAACGTAACATCTTTCGTGCCTGCGATGCTTTCCTGCCATTTCGGAAATAATACAACAAAATATGTCCGAAATGCACGTCTTGATCTTCCACCTTTAAATTGGGATAAAATGAAATTAAATAACTAATCGATACCATTTTTCTACTAAATTAAAGATGAAAGTCCGAACAACAAGAAAACAATATAGATTAGGTGCTTCGACCACGTCGACAAAACGAAAGAATATGCTAAGAGATCGCCTATCGATAAAATCCGCAATGACTCAGTTGCCAATCCAATATTTCGAATTTCTTTTTTACAATTTTCTTGCGAGATTTTTTTTTTATATCTCGATTTTTCGTTCATAGGAATTGGTAGATTCGGCAAGGTCGAAAGTTTCGGAACTCGCGAAACAGTACGAGAACGAGGAGACGTCGGGAATTAACATAGAAATCGCGAAACAAATATTGCGGGAGGAGGATCGGTTCGATAAGAAAAGATTTCAGGCGAAGATAAGGGAAAAACACAGGGAAGAGAAACGCAAACTCAAGGCGAGTAAAAAATCGGCCGAGAGCGAGGAGGAAGACGAGGAGGACGATGACGAGGGCGTGGGTGAAGTCCGGCTGGCGGATTACGAGAGCGGAAGCGAGGCGGAAGAACCGGATCTTTCGTGGCTTCCGGATCCCGACAAAATTTACGGTTCGAAGAAAAATTCCGATGATGAAATTTCCGAGGACGATTCCGGTGACGAAATATCCGAGGACGACTCCGAACCCGATGAGAACGACGATGATCAAATTCACAGGTAATTCGCGCTCGACCAATCCGATAAAATTATTTGAATAAAAATCGTTACGTAATTATTATTATTTTTTTTTAATATCAATTGCAGGCCGCCGAAGAGAAAATTGGTAACGCAAAAAAAAGTCGAGAAAAAACGTCGGAAGATGACGAAAGTGAAGGACGGCGGCGATTTGCAGGCGTTCGAGGAAATGGCGTTGAAACTTTTGCAAAATTGAGATATCATCTTCGAAACTTCACGATTTGCAGAAAATTCGTCGGGAAACAATTCGTCTAGAAAACAATTGGTCTAAAAATAATTCGTCTAATAACAATTTGTCTAATAATAATTCGTCTAAAAACAATTCGTCTAATAACAATTCTTCTAAACGAAACAGAGAAAAAAACATAATTTTGTAATAAAGAAAAGAATTGAAAATATCCCTAAAGAACCTAAACCCCACATAAAACCACAGGTTTCCCCAAAAATGAAACGTTCTTTCTCTGGGAAGTAACGAATTGTTATTAGACGAATTGTTATTAGACAAATTGTTTTTTGGATGAATTGCTTTAGATAAATCGTTTTAGACGAATTTTCCGCAAACCAAACTTCACATCGGCCTCACGGTTCTTCGCGATGACGAAGAAAGAAAAAATTGCATCAAATTTTAATATTCATACGAAAATGAATAAAATTATAAATGAATAAAATCATCCCCAAAAAAACATCAATCTTCTTTCAATTTCTTCTTCGATAAGTCGCAGCTTCACATCCGTGTTACGATTTTTCCCAACGACGAAGGAATAAAAAATAGAATAAAATTTCAATCTTCGTTCGAAAATGAATAGGTTCTTCGTTTATAAGAGCGTAGCATTTGTCCTTAGTTTTTTTTCGGGCGAGGAAAAATAAATCGAAACATTTGTAAACCATTAACTTACGCTAACACTTCGTTTTTTTTTTTTTCATCTTTTAAATTACAATGTATATTTTACAAGGCACACGCTGAACGAATCGTCGACGATTCAGAATGCGCGTGGTTTCGAACCGTACATTCAAAACCCCGAAAGAAACGCGAGAACAACGATCAAATCCTCATCCTCGATCGCTTCCTCGATCGTTCCTCGTTTCTTCTTTGTGCTTCGCAACGAGAACAAAACCAAATCTATCGAGCCATCTTTCTCATCGTCCTCATAAATACGATCAACTACAAACCCCTCACGAATTTCATTCAAATAAATAATTCAACGACGAAACGTAGTATTGTCGAGATAATGATTTTTTTTTTTTTTTTTCATTCTTCTTTTCTATCTTCAAACCGTTAAATTTCCCTTCAACCTCGTTCCTAACTATTCCTGAGCTTTTTTAATGTGCAACAAAATGCTGTCGACGACTTCCCGACTCGTCGCATTGCCACCAAACAGATCAGGCGTGTGTATTCTCGCGTTTATAGTTTTGTTTATCGCATTTTGAATAATCGTGGCGTGATGTTTGTGTCCGAGATGACGAAGCATGTCGACCGCGGCGTTGAGCATGGCAATGGGATTAGCGATGTTTTTACCGGCTATTTTCGAGCCTGTGTTACGAGTTCCAGGCTCGAAAATCGTGTAGTGATCACCGAAATTTTTTCCAGCCAAAAGCCCGGCACCGCCGAGCAAACCGCAAACGACGTTGGAAACAATCGCACCGTACAAATTCGTCGTTAAAATAACGTCGAATTGATGTGGATTAGACACGAGTTGCATGCAAGTGTTGTCAATGATCATATCGTTGTGTTGTATGTCGGGATATTCTTTGGCCATTTGTTTGGACGTTTCCAAAAACAAACCGTCCGATAATTTCATTATATTGGCTTTGTGCACGGTCGTGACTTTTTTACGACCGTTACGTTTGGCGTATTCAAAAGCGTAACGTGCCAAACGTTCGGAATTCGATTTTGTTATTACTTTCATACTTTCGACGACACCGTCGACACTTTCGTGTTCCAACATCGCGTATTCACCCTCGGTGTTTTGTCGAACTATGACGATGTCGATGTTGTTTTGGCGCGAACTCACGCCTACGTAGGAAACGGCGTGAACGACGTTTACGTAGAGATCGAGCTGATTGCGAAGAGCGACGTTGCGGGATAAAACGCCGGCTTCGCGGCTACGGGTCTCGATGTTTCCTTTGAGGGCAACGCCGTTGCGACGAATCGACGTTATCGCGTAATCGAGGTCGTCGTTGTTGGGGGCGTTCGGGTCGATGTCTATGTCCTCGAAGTCCACGGGGACACCGGCGAATTTGAAGACCTGCGGAAATTGAGGGAATGAGAGGTGTTTGAATTGGGAGAATTTTTTTTTTTTTTTTTTTTTTTTTGGGTTGCTTAATCATGAAGGAAGCTGCGCGAGAAGGTGTGACATTTTTTTGTTGTGATGTTGATGTTAGTTGGTTCAAAATGTTCTAAAACATTCAGAAATTACATTTGGAGAAAATGGCTGGATGTGTGTGTGTGTGCGTGTGTGTGTGCGTGTGTGGATCGACCACCCAAAATTCAAACGTCTATAAGTTGAGAACGGTTCAAGCTACGGCGCTCAAATGGTAATTTTAAAAATCCTGAATTTGAATGCATTTAGTAATTAGTTTCGAAAATCTACCAATTAATTATTTCGCTTATTCGAATCTAAAAAAACCTGTCTTTTTAAATGCTTTTGGCAATTTGGTCCAGGGACATGCAAATAATTACTGGACCAGTTTTTGAATCTACAAAATCCTGTGTTTTCCATGACATCCAATAATTTGTTACAAAAATCTCGCAGCGAATTATTTTGATCCCGTATTCGAATCACCAAAATTCTGTCTTTCTGAATGCATTCAGCAATTCGTTATAGCAACCTCGCAGAAAATTTCTCATCCCCTGTATTGCGATCTAAAAACATCCTATATCTCCAATTGCCTTTGCCAATTCTTAACAAAAAAGTTTCTTCTTAGTCTTTTCTTCCAAAATTTGCATATTTACTTCCCAACCGAACCCCTGTAAAGATTGATCCAGCGCGAAGAACAAAATATTCTTTTTTAGATCAAAAACAAGTTTTCGGAGCCTTCAGCAAATCGAAGAAAGCTGAAGCGGAGTCTTCGGGCCAGCGAGAAATTGGCAAAGGTTACATTCAAGTATCGAACAAGTTCTAGGGTTCGCTCTACCAGACGCAGACAACCAAGGAATTGGAAAGATGCTGCGTAGAACTCACCTCCTTGACGTAGGCCATCAATTCGGGTCCTATGCCAGCACCCGGTAGAAGTGTGACCGTGTGTCTACCACCGTAGTGAGCCTTCGGTATAGGCATTATTTTCTTGATGAGCGGTGTCTTGTGTTGAATCTCGAAAGCGGACAACGAACTGGCGCATCTGTAAATCTGCGGGGTTATCGTCTTTGGTTGAACATACCTGATCAATGATCGCGCTGCCATGTTTGTTTTTTTGTTTATCAGTACGATTTTTCTTCGGTGTTTTTCGTGAGTTTGATTGTTATGAATGAATAATTGACGAAATTCGGCTCGAAAAGCCGCAGCTGATCGAGTGTGTTAACGATCAGTTACTTAAGACACCACTACTTTGCAATGTCTATTTTAACGATAACCCGAAGACCTTGCCAGCGCTCAATCCGCGATCTGCGGTGCTGATGCGGATGCTGCTGCATTGGGGAAAACAGTGGCTCCTGTCGAGGGAGAAAATATATTTGCGATGAAGAAATTTTCACGAATAATGATTTATCGACTGTCGGTAAGTCTTCGACAGGGCTTCGACGCTTTTTCTTTTTTGAAACATATGTTTGGAATAACATTTTAGATTTGATTTGATTTATTTATTCTGGAAAAGAAGTAATGCTTAACTCTTTGGGGGAAATAATGTATATCATTGCGTGTTAACGCATGCTTCAATCGCTTTTTTTTTTGTGATAGGATAAGGTGAGATAATTGTGGGCATCGGGTCCGCTCGGGTGGTAACAAAAGCTGTGGAGACAAAAACAACGAGGTTTTGACCAGTCTTGACGCTAAATGAGTCTGCTTCCGGTTTCTGGCAGGGGGACGCCGTAAGCCTGCCTTGATTACAAGCCTTGTCCTCGCCCTGCATGCCTCCACTGCAGCACGAGGTAAAATTTGTAATCGGAGAACGTTTACACCATCTCTGCTTCATGTTTTCATCCATCAGTTTCCTTGGCATTGCCTGAACTTGATATCATAGAATCTTGTTAAAAAAAATCAGCAATAAAATAAATTATCAAAGCGGTTGAAGACAAAACATAGACAATCGTTGAGTCGTTTTTATTGAATAAAATAATTGTACAAAAAAAAATCATCAACGAATATTATAGATACAATATATACATTATAATCAATTTTTGTTCACATTACAATCAATCAACGTATTTCCTAAAATCTCATATTAAATTTGATCAGAATAAAAAACTTGGTATAAAAAAATCTTTCTCGCTCATTTAAGGATACAAAATGAATGAGATAACGATACTGCACGATATTTCGGTCTGCGTAGTCAAGCCACGATATTTAAAATTATCTCATAACAAGAAAATGAACAACCGAAACGTCGATGGACCATAAGAATTTTCGTAGAACAATTTTGAGGAGATTTACGAAATTATTCGGGAGAATTGTGCGAATTTCGAGTCGTTGGGTGTCTTCACCATTCACGACCGAGCCAATCTCGGTTGAGTCGATTTTTGTTTCGCCGATTTTTTTGTCTGCGTCATCTGAAATCTTTCGCCGGCAATTTAGAGCGCACGATGTCCCACGAGATCGTCGATAGATCCGTCTTCGTGCACAAATCCATCACGACTTGAGATCTTTTTTTTCCCTTGATCATTCCCAGACACGTGCCTGCTGCCAAGTTATAAATCGGGGTCGCGTTCTGAAATTAATAATTTTTTTATCTTCGCCGTTTTGGCGTTTCGGTGGGAATTTTATCGAAATCCGAGTCGATGATAACCGGAAGTTCGGCATATGCAGTACGTACCGTTCCTTTGTGGCGCCATTCTTGATTTCCACCCATTTCGTGGCATTTGCCGAGCTTCGGTATTTCGCTGTTAGCTTCTAAGCAAAGCATTTGGCCGAGAACCAGCTCGCTCTTGTCAGTTTCGTACCACATCTGGAAAGAAGGAAGAGAATTTGTTGTGGTCGAGGCGGTGAATGTTTCGTCGAATATTGAGACGTCATGTAGGTCTATTTGTCGTGAAAATGGGATGGTTTTAGGCTGCCTCGCCACAGTGATTCGGCACAGTTTGACAGATGAGAGTCACTCTCTCTCTTTTTGACGTTTGGAACTCTCTCTTTGAAATTTGACACTCTCTCTCTCTTTGACATTTAACACTCTCTCTTTGAGTTTGACAAGAAAGAGTGACTCTCGTCTGTCAAACTCGCGGAGTCAAACTGTGGCGAGGCAGACTGAAACCATCCAGTAAAAATCGGTACGAAAAATGTAAACGATTGGAAGAAACGATAATTTGAGAATTATTTGAATTTTGCAGACTGCTAGGTTGAATAGTACCAGGAACTAGGTGTAATTTGATGATTATCATTTTCTAAATCTATTTGCCAGAGGTGATGCAGAGCGTTTGGCAACGTAAGATCGTTATTTTACGAAAATTATTGTTACGGACTTATTCGGATTGGCCTCCAAACTACAGATGTCCCCTTAAGGTCTTACTGGATGGATATTAAAATATCGCCGAATTCTTGAAAATTTGAGGAACGATAGTTCTTGATAGAATAACAATACATGGATTATCACAGAATTTTCTACTACAAAATTTAGTAGTTATAAATTTATAAACGAGCTTATGTAAAAGCAGCTTCTGCAGACGTTAATGATTACAAAACGAATGGAACTAAATCGCCGTAAATTCTGAAAAAATTATATCATCAAGATTTAATCTCAACGGATTGATTATGCTTAGTTTCAAATAAATCAACTCAGTAATTCTCGAGAACTTAATTAAACTATTCAAATTAAATATCTTCGAATTTAACTTCAATTATTATTAAAATTGTTAAATCAACATTTTCAAGTGTTAATTCATCATTAGTTCATCTATTTGTAAATCTAAACATGCAATACATGATCTAGACTTCCGTAAATCCACAATTCACACATTTTTAACGAACTTTTCCACCAACGATCCATCCAATAAAACCTCAAATCGTAAAATTTTTTTTTTTCCTCACCTGCGATTTAACCCGAAGACAAGGAACCAATATCAATTTTGCACCCCTCGTCTTAACGTCTTTCTCACTCTGTATGCACAACGAACTATTCGTCAATCTTATCTGATACTGATCCGTGTAATTTCGTTTTCTCGAATGCCACGGTTGCATCGGTTTTTGTTCCACCTTCGACCATTTTTCCTTCAAATGTTTCTCCGTATCGTCGGGCAATTGCAATTCCGGATAAACCGTTTCCAAGTACCAATCGAAATCTTTGCATCCCAACCGTCGTCTCAGCGCCAAACGATCCGAAATATCACCGTAATCGATGTTTTTAACGTTATCGATAAAATATTTCTTATATTTATCCAACCAAACGTGAGCAACTCGCAAAGAATTTTTCAACGTCGTATCTTGATCGTCGTTCGAACCGTAAGGACGTCGCAAACGAAAAACGTGACCGACTCTAGAACACGGCAATAATTCTATACTACCGCCGCACATCCAAATTCTGAACGATATTTCCAAATTTTCGCCACCCCAAACGTCCATACCGGCGTCGTATTCGCCGAGTTCGAAGAAATAATTTCGATTAATCGCGAATAATCCACCGGCCATTGTCGGGGATTTAATGGGTTTGACGAAATCTTCGTCGTTGTGAAGAGTACCGATCGGTAGATTGTCCCATTTGAAATGTAGGCCCCAATTGAAACCACCGCGAACGAGCGGACTCGAAGTGTATTGAAAAGTATCGGCGTTAATTATATCTATCACTGGCATTGGTACGATTTTTTTGGAAATCGATATTCTGGCCAATAAAGGCTCGATCCACATCTCGTTGACTTCTATGTGACTGTCGAGAAATATCAAAACTTCACCGGAAGCTTTTTTAGCACCGAACATTCTTGCTCTTATCAGACCTTCGCGTTTTTCGGTTTTTAAGAATTTAACCTTTTTTACGAAATTTTTTTCAATGTATTTGGCAATTTGTGAGTGAAGAAGTTCGCTGTCGCTGTAATCATTGACGAGAATTATTTCGTGCAAGAGATGGTTTGGTGTTCGATCGATTATGGAATGAATGGAGCGCAGGAGAGTCGTGTTGTGCTCGTTGTAGAAACATATGACGACGCTTGCGTTGGGAAGGTTTTTTGGATATTGTTGGATGGGACAGAGTTTGTGACGAGTGTCGGGGATGGCTCGGTGAACGCTGAGATTGTCGGAAACGAGGATGTTGAAGGCGTAACGGTGGTAACCTTCGTCGCGTTTTTTTTGGTCTTTTTTGTTTCGTATCATTCCTAATTCGTCGAGACCTGCAATTAAATGTTTGTGAGGAATCATGTAATTGATTGTTTTCTTTTGAAGTTGATGGATATTTTTTTCTTTTCGTTTGAATTCTAAGTTCTGTTAATGATTAAAAATCAATGATGATCGGTCGAGTCGTGCGATGAAATGTTTGTAATAAATCATTCCGTCAAATATTTCTCTCCGACGTTGATAGAGATTTTTTTCTTTTCTCACAAATTCTAATTTCTGTTGATAATTGTGTTAATAATGAAAGGAAATTCCACGTCTATCACTGCTCAAAACTGCCGCTGAGACTCAAAATAGTATAACAAACTTATTCGATAAATAACACAAGATTTGAAGCTGAACGTACCATATCCGAGAGTAACCGCAGGTTTCACAGGCACAGCTTGCAGTTGCTTTATCAGTTTGTCGCTATTCTTAAAAGTTTTCATTCCTCTGAAATTGTGAGGATCCTCCGCATCCTTGCCGCCGCCAAATATGCCATTGTCTCGCAGCGCAGCGCCTTTCCGATCGGTTAATCTCTGATCGAACACGGATTCCTTGAGCGGTTGCGAAATGTCCAAACCGATAATCGTAGGGTTAACCGTGTTGGCATTTTGCGACAGTCTCGAGTAAAGATACAGACTGAAAGCCCAAGTGAGCGACGCTATGGCAATCCCCGATATGAAAGAAGCGTACCTCGTGGAAATCATCTGAACAATTCATAAATATCCATTTACAAATCCCAATTTGTTTCTCAACTGTCGTGAGTTTATTTTTCATTCCCCAATAATTATTATTAATTCACAGATATTATTTTTCATTCATTTGTGATTTATTTTCATTTTTCTGTTTAATTTTTTTATTTTTTTTGCAACAACAAAGTTTGAGAAACACAAAAAATCTTCGACTCACACTGGAGTGCCTTAATTCCTATTTCCTATGAGTAACTACGGAAAAACGTCCGTGCGAACATGACAGAATCACGAATTTCAATCACACTGACAAAAAATGGGTTAGATGACAAACAGTACGATCGCCATTTTTTTTTACCTTTCAATTCTGCTGGAACAGCTGTTTCACAAAGTTCCGTCGTAAACTCGCTTACGTCGGAGTTTGCGACAAAGAAAATGCAGGAACGACTTATGGAGCAATGAATTTTGTATTTTTACGCGAATGTAATTAGTGAAATAGTCAAATATGATGTCGAAGAGTCTGAGACGATGCTATTCGAAAAAAATGCGAAGGTAGTCACCCGCCCCTGTGGCCTAATGGATAAGGCATCGGTCTCCTAAACCGGGGATTGTGGGTTCGAGTCCCACCAGGGGTACAGTCATTTTTTTTTTTTCAAATCTCATGACACTGATTAGTTTCGCCATATTTTTGGACAAATGAAACTCCGATTCGATCGATTATAGACGATCGACGCTGTAAAGATAATTGGTAAAATGACAGAAGAAACAAATTGAAATTACAAATAACGTCTGTATTCCACTCAAGGGAAGGCAAGTTTTTGACTTCTAAATACTCTATTCAGCAGCGTGAGAGACTTGGACATTAAGACGTGATATAAAATATGTGGAATGGCCATTAAATGTCCATGAAATGGCTTAAAAACCGGTCCGCATCCGCCAGTCTGAACAGGCCCTTGCTCCCGTCATAAGGGCCTTACCGTAAGTCCGTAAGGCGCTCGTTGGAAAGAGAGGGAGAGAAAGCGGAAGCTAAATGTTGTATATCTGTCCTTTTCCATACAGCCGGGTGAAGAATTCTAGCCGCCATTTACACGTTGCAGCTTGAAACGCTGCAACCCGTCGTAGGACTCAAATATTTTGACGTAACTGTACAGAAAAGGACACATACATAACATTTAGCTATCTCTCTCTCTCTCTCTCTCTCTCTCTCTCTCTCTCTCTCTAAGTAAGCGTTTCAGCCACGTCATATAAATGTCGTGCATACACGAGAGATCGTCGTATATTGATAATATATCGGCCTGGTAGGGCAGCCATATTGTCGACATTTCGTGGACACTCGAATGCATCTAGCCGGTACCTATATTAATTCGGCCTTCGTAGGGTTAGTCGATTTCTATCGCTCCTCCGGGAATAGGAATTCGAACCCGAGTACTTTCAACTTCGGCGGATTATTTAAGATCAATGAAAGCTTACTAATAAGTTCACAAATTCGTTGAAGTTCCCAAATGTCTTTATTAACAAAATTAACATTTACACTGTTGTTAAAGTATTCATTTCAACTACGCGACAGAAACAATGTGTACAAAAAAAGTTAAGAGACAACGACAAGACCGATGTTGGTCTTCTTCGAAAGAAGATAGAAGAGTCGTCGCTGAACAAGATGGCGACGGAGGTGGTTTGGAAAAGCTTAAACAGCGTGTTTGTGGATCCAATCGATATATTTGGATACTCTAGTGTAGACAGTCGGCAAATCGCGGCGTCCGCAACCTTGGTCCCAGAATGTCACACCTACGAGTTTGCCTCCGACGGTCAAGGGCGTACCCGAGTCGCCCTAGAAAAACGGCAAATTCGTTCAATCGTCACTTCCGCTATCAAGATTTCGCGAGGCTGTCAAATTGTATTGACGAGGCTGTCAGTGAAAAACTCACGATGCAAGGACCATTCGCCACTTTGGGAATGTCAGCGCAGATGTGGGTATCTCGAACAGTCCATCCTATGCCTTCATAAACTGCGGAACAGTGGCTTGGAGCAATGACGGAAACTTCCTTACGGTGAAGCTTGCGTGGTATGGGGCCTTTCGTCTATGAAATCGGATTATGCAAATTCCGTATTAGGAAATCTTATCGTCGTCGTTTGAATATCGGACGATGTAATAAAAATACCGCAGATTATCAAGTCGAGTATATCAGTGTTTGTATGTTGTATGTGTGTTAAATGTTATCACGAGATCACGGAAAAATCGAACGCATTGTTTTTGAATAATTCGAAACGAACCGACAGCCAGCCCCAGCCGGAAGTTACGGCGACGGATCCTGTGGGTACGTCCTCGCCGGATTTGGGCAAGGGTACATAGTCCACTGTCTCGGACACGACGAATGGTACGTCCACTTTGATAAGAGCGATATTGTTGACAGAGAAAAAACCGGACTTATTGTATCGATCGTGGATAATTATCGAGACCGGGTGATGGATGGATTTCGAGTGATCGAGATCCACCGAACCAGCCATAATTTGAACGTCCTTCAGGGATTTACTGCGGAAGAAAAATCCTAAAATCAACTTTTAATACCTTAAATAATTACATAAACCTTCTGCTTAAAAACAATTAAATTGTCATATTTTGCGCTGACAAATGTTTCTTCAGCACCCACCCTTCGACGCAGTAGGCTGAAGTGATAACGTAGTTCTCGTTGAGAATCGAGCCACCGCAATAATGGAAGTCGTCGTCAAATTGCAGCGATACCTGTGAAGTAAAACGAACGCATTATAGGTAGACGTGCTCGATGAATACATCATCCGCAAATATAGGGAGGTTTAAGTACACGTCTATAGGAGCTTTCGAGTCACTTCGCGCCAATTCCCAGTCTCATCGTCCTTCGTGTATATTTTTTTTACTTATATAATCAAAAACTTATTGTAATACGCTTACTTGGTAAGGGATCTCGCCGTCGCCTACTTCTTCACCATTAACGATTCTCACACTCGGGTTTCCATGGTTCGGAACGCCCGCTGCGACAGAAGAAAATTATAGTGCTCATTGTTTAATATCACTTTATTCATCCATTGGCGCAATCGAATCGTTTCCTCAATGCGTGTAAAACCGCAATACTCGGACTTAAAGACTGAAATTACGCGTTTGGTCGTACTTATCCAGCAATATAAAGATTCTATGCACAAAGACGAATTGCATTTGCAATAATTATTTACAATTGAATATATCCGTGCACGAGTAAGGTTGAAAATGCATTGGAAACAATTGTTCACCTTGAGACAGAGCGACGAGAAGTAAGAATATCAACGCCGCCATCATTATTGCTGAACTACGATTCATCTATTACTGCGACTATAATATTTCGACCTAAGGTTTATGTACTCGGATTCCCGCGATTCGATCAAACGTGAACGACTCAAGAGCGTCAAAATGAACAACAAGATTAGATATATTCGTGAGACAAAAATATCACCGATAAAATTAGTTCGTTTTGGGCACTCATGGCGACATAGTCACATGTGCTACTACCAATTCCTCATTCTCAAAATAACGGTAAAAAATGTAATAATGATAATCAATAAAATTTGCGTAAACGAGCGTTATTTGCTTTTGTCTCCGCTTTGTCGAATTACTACAAATCGTATTCGACGTTTCACGGCGAGGAATAGGAGAACGAAAAAGTTTAAAAATATTAAGAACGATGTTTTGCTCAAATTTAGGTCGTACTTTGATCGATAAGCAATACGGGATGATTCATGCTATCCTACAACTTAATCTCGTTCCAAACACTCGTTTTGGTCGCTCTTGTACCTAACGATCGAATTACAAGATCAATATCACGGCCGATAAGGATATATTTTTTTTTTTTAATCCTGAGATTAAGCGCTCCGAATGTGGACGCATGCACGTTGACCCCTTCAACGATGAAAGATATTAATAGGACTATCGAAATTATATTATCTTCTGTCTATAGGCGTAGAAGAAAAACGAGCATCACGTGATGGTCCACAAATCTATCGATCATCGCAGGACTGGCACACCACCTTAAAGGCAGTCAGGGAACTCACTCTTTCTTGTGCGTGTTCACTACGGTCTGGGCAGAGATGAGGTCTACTACTCTCTGGTCCGGGCTTCTTTTAAGTCTCAATGTACCTCGTTCTTCGTTGCCGATAAGCAGCGCGGAACGTGTTTGCATGGAACAGCGCCTGTTGCACGCCAACCGTCAAGACAGCCGTGTATTCCGGGTTGCCTATCCCCAGGCGCCGTTTGCCATATGCAGACCACACGTACGAAGCCTCATAAGGTCTAATGGCTGCCGCCGCTAGCATGACCGTAAAGCGCACAATTCGTACTTTTACCTCCAATAGCAAAGCTGCAACAATAGTGCTAGTAGAGAAACGTCATGGCTGGATGGACCGAACGCGATAAAGATGACCACGAGGGGCTATTAATCGACAGTGGATGCGATTTCATATAATTCTTTCTTCTCCGCCTCGACAATGGCGAATGCACGTTCCTCACACCAAAACGAGATATTCCTCCTCCAATCGCAATAAACGACAACAACGTCTTTCTATCTTTTGTAGGCCGTTCGACGTATATCGAGAAATTCATTAATTTGAACAAAATATTAATGAGGGATTTTGATTTCTTTTCGCTAAAATTACGGCTTTTTTCTACTAGAGCAACTATACGATACAAAACAAGAAAAATAAAAATCCCTCCTCAATATATCAAGGTCCGGGCATTGAACATCAATAACAACACGAAATATTATACTCGTAGTGTTTACTTACTTCATTATCACGTTCAACAATGAACGTTTCTTGTACACTTTGTTTTCATCGATTATAGAAAGAAAAGAAAAAATGTTCACAAAGTGCAGCTATACACGGTAACGTATCACTTATCTTACACGATACTATTTAACAATGATCGAGTCAAAAAGCCATCTGCAATTCGTGCGATAACAAGGATCGGTAAAACATACCATAATAGCGATGTACACAATAAATCTAATAATCTCCAGCGTTATAACGTATAATCTGTATATAAATAATAAATATAGACGTAAGCGAAATAATTGTTAAAATATTTGAGGGAACCAATTATGCGAACAGACGATGACGATAAGGATACGGAAGGAACAAAGGAGAACGAGGATTAGTTGTGATGAGCACGATAGCGTTTTAATTTAAACACAACGTTTTAGCGTTGCCGATGATGAATTTCAACTTTGTTTCTTCGTTCGTTCGCTTCTTTTTTTTTTTCTTTGTTTTTTTTTAACTCTAAAATCGTAGTTACAAGGAAATTCGACGGATTGCAATCCGTCGAAAACACAACTAACGACGCTCATCGTAATTCAATAATGTTATATGCAATAATAATATACAGGAGAAGGTCGTTGAATTTGTGTTTCGTGTTAATTTGGCATAGAGCAGTCTAGGCGAGCGGCGACGGCGGCGGCGGCAACATCATCAGCGGCAGCGGCGGCGTGGTCATGCTTAGGTTGAGCCCCCTTTAACGGCGTTAGTGAAGAAGATCGACCCACGAAGTATCCAACGATTCTATGAGGGTTCGAACGAAAGCCATTTCTTTACGGGCGTTTTCCAATATCACCCGAGGATCTTGCGACGTGCATCGCAATATGTTTGGTGCCATTACCATCGCCAAATTATTCGAGTCCATTTTAGTACGAGCTACGACCTCCGGACGGGCAAATATCTGACGAAGGGTGAAGACACATTTATATATTTTTTGTAGCAACGAGATTAAATTGGATTTTTTGAAAATTATTCCTGAGATAATATTATATTGTATTATATTTATGGGTATTTTTAAAATTCTTATGAATTATTAATTATAATGGATTGAATTTTTGCAGAAATTACGAAATTGGATTTTATATTTAAAACATTATTTTGTTTGATAAATATGTATTATATATAATATATTTAATAAAATTATTATATTTAATGAATATTTATAATATATGAGTATTGATGAATGAATCTTGTTATTCTTATAAATTAGAAATAATAATATATCGCATTTTTGCAACAACCAAGTGATTAAATTGAATTTTTCGAAAAATCTTCCGTCAATATTATCTCATAAACATTATTTATTTTTAAATAGTATTAACTAGTATCTCCCAAAGATCTTATGAATTATGATTATTTTTAATACCATTCTTAATAAACATTTTCCTCAAAAAAAAAAAAAAAAAAAAAAAAAAAAAAAAAAAAAAAAACAATTTTTTATTTAAAAAAACCGAACAAGTAACGTACTTGAAGAAATCTTATGAGATGGCACAGAACTCGACGATTGAGATCGGCAAGTCGTTCGACGATGGCCGCAACGCCGCTCGCGGAAGCCTCGCCGTCGTCGTGGCGCATCGACACGCACTCAGCGTAAAACGAGTCCGGTATGAGAGGCTCGTAGAGCTCCCGGACCCAAAGTTTCAAAAGCGACGCCGGAGCGTGAGCGTCCTGCGTGGCGGCTAAATTTCCGCCGTCCTCGAACCTATCGAGACACGATTTGAGAGCGCTGACTTCGTCAGCATCGGCGGATACTCGAAATATGCCTTCGGTCAGGGTTCCGCCTCGCGCAAGGACCTGACGCGCCAGCGTCGTTTGCACCCACGGCAATTCGCGATCGGGAAAACGATCACGCTGCAGTGCCATTACTTCGGAGAGCGTAGCACCGAACATCGACGCGCGGAATATCTGAATCTGTGGGGATGAGAAGGAATTTTTTTTTTAGATCCAAAATGTCTTGCAAATTGGAGTTTACGAATTAAGGTAAATTATTAATATTATTATTATTGTTATTATTTTTATCATTATTATTATTATTATTATTATCATTATTATCATTATTATCATTATTATTATTATTATTATTATTTTCATTATTATTATTATTATTATTATTATTATCATCATTATTATTTTCATTATTATTATTATAATCATTATTATTTTCATTATTATTATTATCATCATTATTATTATTATTAATACTATCATTATTATTATCATCATTGTTATTATTACTATCATTATTATTTTCATTATTATTATTATTGATACTATCATTATTATTATCATCATTATTATTATTACTATCATTATTATTGTTATTATTATTATCAATATAATTATCATTACTATTATCATTATTATTATTATTATCTTATTATTATTAGTATAATTTTTATTTTTATTATTATGATCATCATTATTATTATTTTTATTATTATTATTATCATCATTATTCTCATTGAAACAATAATGATAATTATTATTGTTATTATTATTATCATTATATATTATTATTACGACGAAGAAACGACGGAAACAAATAATTGTGGAAACGCGCAATTAAATAATCAAGAGGAATCGATAACAAAATGGATTTAACGCGAGAAATGACTCGTGATATAACAAGATAAATAATTCGAAGGGCGAATAGTCTCGAATTCGGTAAATAACGAAAAAAAAAAAAAAAAAAAAATGAAATCTCCATACCCTCGCTTGATCGATATCCTCCGCGGTAGCTTTCCTGGGTTGTCTCTTGCCGTTAGCACCGATTCGTTGAAGCCGTTTGCAAGCGACCGTCGCGTAATGACTGACTTGCACGTGAATCGGCCATTTGGCAACTTCCGGAAATTGAAAATTCGGATCTCTGTGTCGATTCATGTAACCATCGAGATACGGTTCGAAAGTCCCGCTGGGTGGCACGAAAGCCAACGAAACGGCCATTAATTCCCAACCT
Source organism: Sussaba pulchella (assembly GCA_963971145.1). Lineage (NCBI taxonomy): Eukaryota > Metazoa > Arthropoda > Insecta > Hymenoptera > Ichneumonidae > Sussaba > Sussaba pulchella. The sequence goes on from OZ020166.1 coordinate 13,797,939, forward strand.
CGTCGCAAACTCTCCTTTCGCGGATTTTCCGTCGTTTGACGACAAATTTGTACATAAAGTTCGTCGCGCAGAGGAGGTTTGGAAAATGCTGTGTTAACGATATCCGTCGCTACACCGTCCAACGTCATTCCAACGTTTGCTTTGCGATCTCCCATGTAAACTTGTACCAAACGAAAAAGATTGCAAGCTTCTCTCTTCAACAATTTCTCACCGTCCACGACGACGAGCATTGGTTGGGGTATCGGATCTTTCGACCAGCTCAATATATCCCGAACGCTGCATTTTTTTCTGAACAACAATCTCAAACCCTTCGGTCGTCCGCAATTCAAATTTAAATTGTCCTGTGCGTATTTTTCTATATCACCGCCTCCGCTACCGGCATCGTGCGCGTCGAGACTCTTTCCCATGACTAGACTGGTAAACGCGCTCGACGGTGGCAATGAAATCGGTCGTGGATTCGTGAAACCGCTCTCGCCGCGAATTTCCGAACCGTGCGAGATTATTGCGCTCGCGCTCGCGGTCGTGCCCGTCGTCGAGGTCGTCGGGATTCCCGAGCCCGGGCCGGCGGGCAACGACGTCGACACGGCCGTTGACGCGGCTGGGGATGGTGACGAATGAAGATTCGATTGGGCCGACGATAACGATTGGATGCAAGTCGTTGTTTGCGGTCTCGTCAGAGTCTCCGCTGTGTTGTAGTAAGTAGCCAGGCCCGCTGTATCGTAATTTCCAAGATCTGCAATGAAACTCGTTAATTTTGCATCATAATTCTTCAAACAGATCGAAATAATGATGATGATAATAATAATAATAATAATAATAATAATAATAATAATAATAATAATAATAATAATAATAATAATAATAATAATATGAATAATAATGATGATGATAATAATAATAATAATAATAATAATAATAATAATATTAATAATAATAATAATAATAATAATAATAATAATAATAATAATAATAATAATAATAATAATAATAATAATAATAATAATAATAATAATAATAATAATAATAATAATAATAATTGTCGAAATTTTCATCACATAATTGTAATTTGTTTCTTATTTCTTTCCAGAGAAATATTTTCACAAATGAAAAATTCGTTTTCGAATTACTTAGATTTCTATTTTTGCGAATATTATCGAAATAATAATAATAATAACAATGATGATAATAATAATAATAATAATGATAATAAATAATAACCTGCATAATGATCTTCGAGGTATTCTTGACTGGAGGAATCGCCCTGATTGCTCGCTGCCTCGTCGTCGGCGAATTGATCGTCCGAGTCGTCATCGGGTCTACCGGTCGTGCCGCTACCGGTGCGACAACCCATTCTTCCACCATCGGCCCGTCCACCGACGCTACCGTCGTTCCCATCGCCACCTCTGCCACTCTCTTCGTCCAACGAATCGTCACCCTCCTCACCGCCGAACAGAGGATCCCCGAATTTGTAACAACCTGATGAATTAATTTGAAACGAAATTTTTAATTAATAAAATTGTAAAATTGTAATTATTAATCTTAGAAAATTTAACGATCTTTGGATGAGCTATCAAAGAATTTTCGAAGCTGTACGAACCCGAGAGTTTGGCTTGTTGGAGTATGTAATGCTGCAACGGCAACAAATGATCGGCATCGACTAGTAAATTGCCATAATACGGCGACGGAGGCGGACTTGGATTGCCGTTGCTTCGTTTCTTTCTTCCATCGTCCTCGATCTCGGGATGTCCCTTTATCTCGTCTCCTATGGCACTGTTACAACTACTGTTATTGCTATCGCTGCTACTTCCGCTACCGCTGCTGCTACTGGTGCTGTCGTTACTTCCGGCAAGACGATGAAGCTTCGTCGGATCGTGCGTTTGACCGATCAGATAACGCTCGTGCATCGAGTCGTCGTCTCTGTTGCGTCTTTTCGACTGTTGATGATGGTGATGATGATGATGATGATGATGGTGATGATGTTGCTGTTGCTGCTGTTGCTGCTGTTGCTGTTGAACGAAACTGTAACTTCGGGCCAACGGTTGGGAGGAGGCTGTAAAAAAATTATAAAAATTACGATAACGAGAAGTCTTAAAAACTTCTCGACGGCATAATAATTTTACCGGGATTCTTATTTTCTTCGCGAAAACAAATTTTTGATATTTACTCATATTTATTATTTATTATTTATTATTTATTATTTATTATTTATTATTTATTATTTATTATTTATTATTTATTATTTATTATTTATTATTTATTATTTATTATTTATTATTTATTATTTATTATTTATTATTTATTATTTATTATTTATTATTTATTATTTATTATTTATTATTTATTATTTATTATTTATTATTTATTATTTATTATTTATTATTTATTATTTATTATTTATTATTTATTATTTATTATTTATTATTTATTATTTATTATTTATTATTTATTATTTATTATTTATTATTTATTATTTATTATTTATTATTTATTATTTATTATTTATTATTTATTATTTATTATTTAATATTTATTATTTATTATTTATTATTTATTATTTATTATTTATTATTTATTATTTATTATTTATTATTTATTATTTATTATTTATTATTTATTATTTATTATTTATTATTTATTATTTATTATTTATTATTTATTATTTATTATTATATCTCTCTTTTTCCTTTATTCTCTCTCGAAAAAACTTCCACCTGCTCCTGCTCCGAGGTTTTCTATACCGATCGATAATCCGTGTATCTTTTCTCCTCGTTTCATCCAATTTTCAAAGAAACAAGACCTCAGCCCATCCCACAATTTCCCTCACTAATCGCAAGAAATTCCAATCGCCCGTCAACCTCATTTATTCGCGAGGAAAACTATAAAAACCCGCAATTTTCACTCCCATCCAGCTAAAATCCCTCCCAACCAAGACGAAAGAATCAACAGAACAAAAATTTTTGCATCTTACCGTCAATCGAGTTGTTCGCGGTGCCGGTATTGGTTCTGGTGGCTTCGAGCTGTCTGTCGAGAACGTTCGTGCCACCCGGACGTTCCCTTTCGGGACCACGAGCGCGTTCGGACATTTCCAGACTCTTTTGTCGGCTAACGGCGATCGGTACGTTGGTTTTCGTTCTCGCCAAACTGCTTTTGTTCGTTTCGTTTCGATCCGACATAATAACGCCGTACATCTCTCGAACATTGGCTTCCGACAGCGATGCCGAACAAGCGTGATGCCTTCGACCGATGCTTCCGATTCCGCTGTAAGCCGCGACCGGAGCGATCGCGACGTTGCCGGCGATCTGAGGAGCGTTCGAACCTTCGGTTTTGTTCAAATTTCGTCCGTGAATGGAATTCGAATAATAACCCAATTGAGAATTTCCACTTTTGTCCAAACTATTGACTCTGTCGCGATGATGGGACAATTCGCGATCGCGTTCGCGTTCGCGCTCGCGTTGATAACGATTTCCCGTTTCCACGAGAGAACCGTATTTTTCGGTTGTTTGACTCTGCGATTTGTAACCGTGAGACGGGTGCTGCTGCAACGGCTCCGTCGGACGATAAGGCGGCATTTCTTGTCGAAAAGCTCGCGGTTCCATCGACGATTCGCGATACGGCGATGTGCTGGGCTCCGGACCGTACGAACCGCGACTACTTCCATCGCGACCTACGAAGGACACAAGCGAACACAAGACCCAACCATGTCGATCATGAGCTCAATATTATCTACAGAAAATATTGTTTATCAGTAATTTGAAAATATAATAATGGTAATAATAATAATAATAATAATAATAATAATAATAATAATAATAATAATAATAATAATAATGATGATGATGATGATGATCATAATAATAATAATAATAATAATAATAATAATAATAATAATAATAATAATAATAATAATAATAATAATAATAATAAAAATAATAATTATGATGATAATAATAATAATAATAATAATGATGATAATAATAAAAATAATAATAATAATAAAAATGATGATGATGATAATAATAATAATAATAATAAGAATAATGATAATAATAATAATAATGATGATGATGATGATGATGATGATGATGATGATGATGATGATGATGATGATGGTAATAATAATAATGATGATAATAATAATAATATTAATAATGATGATGATAATAATAATAATATTAATAATAATAATAATGATGATAATAATAATACTAATAATAATAATAATAATAATAATGATAATAATAATAATAATAATAATAATAATAATAATGATAATAATAATGATGATGATAAAAATAATAATAATAATAATAAAAATAATAATAATAATATTATCTCCAGAAAATATTATTTATCACTAATTTGAAAAATAAAATAAAAAATAATCGTTCAAAATAAAACAATTATTGTTTCAAAACAATAATCCTGGTTATAATAATCTTCGACCAACCATTTTTCGTTCTATCGTGATGATGATGATGCTGTTGCTGATAAATATGTTCGAGATTCGTCTGACCGCGATTGTCTCGGTGTCCAATGCCCGTAACGTTTTGTTGCTCGACGAAAGTCTTTTTTTTGAAAAGCGGTGTACTCGTGGACAACGATAGACCCAACGGGGGCGCGGTTTCCGACAATGACGATGGAATTTTGTGATTCTTCGTGTTTTCGAGAGTACCGCTTTTGTTGTGCGAACGTGAATCGGCGACGAGGCTCGTGCCACGATTGGCGATGGATAGAGGCGGTACGGGAGGCGGTGGTGGCAATCCAGCGGACGTTGGTTGAGAAATTTGTTGTTGTCCGACGCTGGAACGATGCTGATGACGATGAGGCGAGTCCAAGAGTCTGTAGGACGTTCCGGATTCCAGGGAAGTTCGACTGTGAGACACGGAACTGTCGCTGGAACGACCGGAATCTTGGGAATTGTTGTGATGCCTTCGAGTCATTGGTTCTTCCTGCAATCTGTGATGTCTGCTGTTGTGCTGCTGTTGCTGATGTTGTTGCTGTTGTTGCTGCTGTTGCTGCTGATGTTGTTGATGATTGTGTTGATGATGGTGATGATGATGATGATGAGGCTGGCCACGACGACTCGAGGGCGAAGGAGAGGGCGATGGCGGAGACGTTTGATTTTCCTCCGGCACGATTCTCGAAGTACCGCGAGTTTTGCATAATCTACCGCCCACCGCAGCTCCAACTTGCTAAACAAACGATAAAATAATTCCGTTTTAAATGTGCACGAATTTCCCCAACGTAAACCCCTCGACGTCGACGAAAGCTCAAAGAACTCCGCGACACTCGAGAATAAACGATTGTCGTCGATGGGAGAATTGTTTCTTTTTTTTTCTCTTTCTTTGTTTCCTTTTTTTTTTTTTTTTTTATTTTTAATATTTCGTTATACCTACCAGAGTGGCTGCCGAGCTTGGATCCTGATGATTGAAACGACCGTCCGCACAATTACCATCGTCCAAACCGCCGCGTATCAACGACGTCGTTTGCGTTTGCGTCGATACGGATTCTTTTTTTCTGTATTCGCCGAAACGTTGACCGTCCACGCCTACACCGCCACCCGCCGGTTCCGTATTTTGTTTCAACGTCTGTCGAATTGAATGGGAAAAAAAATATATGGTGAGTCGAAACGGAAGCAAGGAACGAAACGATCGAGAGGGGATAGGTTGGAATTTTTATGTTGGCGGGTGAGAAACGATTTTTTTGTCGTTGTTTTGTGGTTTGGTGATGGGTTTTTTTCTTTTTTTTTTTGTTTGGGGTTTTTTTTTTTGGGGTTTGGGGTGGTTGTAGTTTGGCTTACCTGCAACTTTGCTAGCGGTATGATGTCGCAATCGGTCGGACGGTGCCAGACTGTCTTTTGCGACGTTGCATTGTAATAGTAGAAGCGCGAAGTATTGTGATCAAAGAGTTCCCACCACTGATTGTTGTCGGTTTTCTTACTGAAATAATGACGTGCGATAATGTTGGAATGTTACGGAACGATTCTCAAGCGGTTTCGAAAGTTTCAGGAAAAACTGATGAGTACTAAATTTAAGAACGAAAAAAAAAAATACGGTAGAAAAATTGTATTTATTTTTTTTAATTTTTTTGGATCGTAAGTATTTTAATTGTTCAGCCATGGTGCTACGTAAATCGTACTTTTATGGTCAATGAAACAGGCAGGGAAAAGAGGGAATTTCATTTAAACAGGGCGGTGGGAATCAATATATGAAAAATGTATTTATTTATAATTTTCCAAATGATTGCGCAAAGAAAAAAATTGCGGAGAGAAAATTAAATTTTGATTTTGTGTTGTACGATTGTGGGACGATTTTGATGCACTGGGTTTTGTGGAATTGAAGGCCTACTCGAATACCGGCTAATTTGGGCTTGAATTTGGATTTCGGTGTCCAAATGGGAGCACTCGAGGCTTAATTTGCAGGCAACAACAATTTTTAATATGAATAGATTCCTAATATGAGTAATTTTTGCTTTGCAATTATTATTTGTCTCATATCTTTATAATTTTTTAAGATAATAAGAATTATTTTTTACAAAATTTCCTCAGAAATATTTGAAATAAAGAGAACTTCTCATCAATCAAATAAATATTATTTAAAATATTGCAAGATGGTTGCAAGGTATGAATTTTTAATTGAAATAAAAAATTGTTCTTATGGTAAAAAATTATAAACATAAAAGACAAATAAGAGAGAAATAATAATTGTCATGGGAACTCAATGAGACCCCCATGAGGACCTCGAAAATGCGAATTACAGGCCCATGGGCTTCTTATAGTAATAACCGTGTTTGCGATTAAGAAGAATCAGTTCACAATAATCAACATACACAGAAACTCCAGGCGGCGGATCCCATACACACTCGCCAGTGGTGAGGTTGGCATACATATGCTCCTTGGTTCTCGGCTCAATTATCTCGACCCACTCCATTTTGCTGCAATACAAAATTAAAATTATTCAAATTGCTGAAAAAATGATTCGATCCAAACATTCATTCGCCATCCAGCTATTAAACAACAATATTTCATCGCCGTGAAGAATTTTAAAAAAACGTGACAGCGGATTCGCACCCTTGTTATCTACAGAATTGTTTGTGGAATTTCATCCCGTTCAGAAATAACTCAAGGATGCTAAAATTAGAATTACAAAAAAATTATACGAATTTATAGTTGACTTGAATTAATGTAATAAATGTTACTAATTCTCGTTTCAATAAAAACCAATAAAAACGATTTCCAAATGCCATATCTGTAACCAGAATCCATGATAGATGAAGGGGGATCATTCAACATAAACCCATCTCTACTAAAATAAGGATTACAAAAAAGAATGCGTCATAATTCCATGAATTTCAACTAATAAATTTAATCGAATCTTCCTGCAATAAAAAATAATGAAAACGACCTTTAAATGTCATATCCGTACATAAAAACCTAGATAGGCAGAGAAAAAATGGTTCAATAAAAGACGGTTCATAAAAAATCCAACTGTACTAAAATCAGGATTTAAAAAATTGTCTCATATTTATAACTCAATTCAATTAAACTATTAAATTCAATCGAATCTCATTCAAACGATAACCAATGAAAACGGCCTTCAAACGTTATATCCGTATATAAAAACCTACATAGGTAGCCAGAGGGAGATTGATCAAAATATAAGTGGAAGGGAAGTGGTATACCGTATAGATAGCGCCCGCCGATAGCAAAAAAGCACATAGCTCGTACATGGATACATATATATACGAATATATAGATACATATATATATATTCCATAAGTACATACTAGAATGTGGTGTAGTAGACCACAGGCCTGACACACTTGGCCAAGTACTTAATAGATAAAAATCCCTTCCCCCTTCATCGGCACGCAACGAAAGTCCTTCTGCGACCCAGGTCTTCCTTGACTCGTCGCCACGATAATCTCCCATGATCCATCCAACATTGTGACACATTTCCAGCAATGCAAACTTGTTTTGTCAGGCTTGTCACAATAATCAGAGAACGGGCGAGTTGCCGTTTCCACTATTTGGAGCAACCAACACTGGCGCTAATTAATGCCATCGAGAAACACGACTCAGCGGCCGAGGGAGGGAAAGACGGAGGGAGGGAGAGGCGAGAGAGTGGAAAACGCGTTAGGGACGAAATCTACGACCCGAAAGATCGAACTAAATTAATGAAAAAAGAAAAAAAAACCCACATATATAAATACAACAAGCTAAGATGATAAAAGTGCGATAAAAACATATAAGCAAATTTTATCATGTGGATGGGATAAATTGTTTCTTTTTTTTCTTCCTTAATGTTCCATTGTTCAAATGATATTTAAAAAAATGTTGGAACGTCACTCACCGGTTTCGGGGCGATGGCTCTGACGGATTAATCGACACTCGCGTAACGCGTATGATTTAACAAGCCGATATTTATATTGCGGGATAATCGAAGGAATCACAATGCATTTTTGGATGAACGACGAACCTCGGCCCGTGGAATGGCAGCGGCAGCGACGGCGGCTGCGGCGCCAGCAGCACCAGCAAGTCCGATGAGGAATCACCGGCGGCCATCTTTCTTCGGGCCGATCACTACTGACATCGGGCATCTAACACGGTCGCGGGGGCCACAGCGCAGAACACTTCGCCGATTTTACCGTGAAGACCCCCCGCTTGTTAGGTCCGTGTCAGTGAATTCGTCGACGTTTCCTCAAAATCAACCGATTTATTCCCGATTATGCGACATTTCCGGATTCGAAAGATTTTTATTTCACCCTTCGTTCGGAAAAAGCGTGAACGACGAGCGTGAAAATTCGTTTATCACGGATTCGATCGAAACGTCATAATCGAAACCTCGTTTGGAATCCAAACATCATTCGACGATCCACGACACTCGGGTTTCATCGTTTATCATTGTTCGATCCAATAAACGTCACTCCGTTTTTTTTTGTCCCCCAAAGAAAAATATAAAAATTACAAAAATTCAGCAATCACGGCGATGGAGGAAATATTTTGAAAAATGTTCATTGTTCCATTCTTTTGTCCTGTGACGTTTCGCTGTTTCGTCAGCCCTTTTCGCGTTATCGCGGTCACAACCGAACGCCGTTTACGCGAACACAAGATTGTGCGCGTGCGAGTATAACGAGGAGAGCGAGCAAACACGCCGCACCCTAATATTTATTCGATTACCGTTTTACCGAGAATTTTCAACGAGAATGGGGGGGTTGAAACGGAACAACGAGGTTTTTGTTTGAACGAAAACGCAAACGAGGATACTCGGAAAGTTTGGCTCGAATTATTTCGCGCACGTTGTGACATTTGATGCGTTCGAGGGATGCGTGGAGGTCGAAGGACACGGACGAATATCACGAAACTGCCGACTGTGAGCGACTTTGATAAACCCCGACGACGCACGATCGCCGTAAGTTACCCCACTCGTGGGCACACACACGATGTGCAACACGAATACTGCGACGAGTTCGTGGATGTATTCGCTGGACAGGACTTTTCTCGCCGCTCTACCTTACCGACGTCAATCGCTTTATTCTCGACTTCGGTGTGTTCTTTTTTCAGTCCAATCTCCGAAACCTTTGAACAGAGATTAGTCGGGAGATGCACAGATGCACAGCAGCCGGCTTTTTAGGGGGAGGGAGGAGAGGGGAGAAAGTAATGGGGCCGAGTCGTAGTGGTAAAAATGCGTACCTAAAAGATGCGTACGTTCCGGCCGGTATACTAGATTCCGAACGAGATGGCGAAGTCGTGCGGCTTTCGGTCGATATTAGAGGTCGTGTGAACGTCAATGCGCGAGAATTGGGCAAATTTCTTCGCTATTCGCTTCATTGTTTTCTCCGAACGCTGCTAAGCGTGTCGCTGCTATCGGAGGAAACCCCCACCCTGATCTATTTGTCCCGTAGGATTTCTCGCGTGATAATCCTCCAATCGAATCGTTTTGACGAAAATTTTTAAACTGTACGAATATTGAGATGAATTAAATTTTTCGAACAGCTGAAAACAATGAGAATTACCTTTTAACGACGATTTACGATTGGCAGAACCGAAAAAAAATTGGAAAGGTAGAACCGTGTTCCGTTAATCATTCTTTATTGCGAAAAATACTATCTTTACACCGCTTTAAATGGTTTATCGGATACAAAGAATAAATTACTGTGAACGCACAGATCGTAAAGCATAATCGAGCAAAATAATAAGTTGCTACATAACTTGTCAGAGAAAACTTTTCTTCGTCAGAGAAAAATCATCCAATGCCCCTATTTTCAGCCCAACATATCTTTCGAATATTTCGGTAACGTAAATAACAAATATATATTATTGAAAATCTGATTTTTTTGGGGGTTTGAAAAAATTTGAAAAAAAAAATCGAAAAAAAACCCTTTTTTTTTAAATATTCAATATCTCCTGCAATTTCGTACACGTCGAGTTCTCATACGGTAATGTACAGTATATACAAATAAGTTACGTTTTTCTTGAAACGGTACTTAGTTTTCTTTCATTGTAAGACCACTCGACAAATAAATATTGAGTATTTTTACGATCAAAGTATTCTTAACTTTAAAAAAATTACAATGTCAAAAAAGCTAATGTACTCAATGATATATGCAAGCTCTAAGAATCCCCGGAATACGTAAATCTCATTGAATTTCGGTGATCCATCATATGCCGTTAAAGCGGCGCTGTGTTGGAAGATCACGAGAAATAAGATAATAGTGATATCGGCGATAATCGGCGAGTCCTGAAAGAAGGATTCACCACATCGAACATTCATTCGCGGGATTCATATCAGAACCTACCGGGCAGCCGAAATCCTTGGCGAATTCCGGTAGATTCGAAAACGGGCCAAGGATTCGAAACTCTGCGGGACTGTGAGCGCCGATGGTGATCATCCATTTTAATGCTTCGGGCCTGTATTTCGAGCACCAAATGTTCGCCGTGCTTATCCAAAACATTTGATGGGGTGTGTAATCGAGGCCGGGCAATTTTGGTTCAGGTTTATTATCCTCGGCCCAGTCATCGTAAGCAAGGTACGCCACCTTAATCCCGCCATTATCCGCAATGTTTTCACCCTGGTTGCTTATCCCATTCAGCTGGAAAATGAACCAAGTCGGATGAACTCTCATCTTCTCAAAATTATCATTGCTTCCTTATAGCTTTGGTTTCGTGAAAACATTTTTTTTCCGGATTTTTATGTAGACGTGGTCAAAATGTCCCAAAACGCCGGAATTACATTTTGAAAAAATGTCCGGATGTACATATGTGTGTGTGTGTGTGTGTGTGTGTGTGTGTGTATGTGTGTATGTAATATTCGTTTAACGTCCACAATTTGAGATATCAAACTGAAATTTATCACACATGTAAAGGGTTCAAGGCGCCTTGCTTGATTAAATTTTTGCAAAAATCATCACAAAAATTCATAACAATCGAAAAATGACGTTTCATATCGAATTTGGGCAAAATCGATCAAGACGTTCAGATTTAATGCGATTTTCAATTTTCTAGATTTGACATGGAATTCGCCATTTATTTATTCCGTACTAGATAGATTCACAAGCCAATTTTATATGAAAACAAGGGTGCAAAGTCGAACCTTGCACATTGCTCCCTCATAATTGTACACATTTGCCGAAGCTTCCTCTACGAGGAAGCCAAAATTGATCGACACATCAATTCATAGACGAAGATCTAGAAAATGTGTAAAATTATGAGGAAGCAATGTGCAAGGTTGGACTTCGCACGCTCTTTTTTCTATAACAGAGAGCTTTTATCAATCACTCACGTTGAGGGTAGTTCCGTTAACTTTAACGGTGTAGTTTTGGTACTGATCTATGATGCATTGCGCCCGTCGGAGGAATTCTTCATTGGTGGACGGTGCCCACCAGTCGACCAGATTCCCGTCTTTGTCAAATTGTCGTCCTTCGTCGTCGAAACCGTGAATTACCTCGTGCGCGATGATGGAACCGATAGCACCGTAATTCATATATCTCGGTCGGTCATTGCTGAAAAACGTACCCTGGAGGATACTAGCCGGAAAATCTGCGGAACGTAATTCACAGGAACGTAGATATATCTCCAAACGGGTCCACGACGGCTCCACGAAACCAAAGTACCAAAAACAAAAATACGCCGAGCGACAAAACGCCAACAAACACAAATAAACATTGATAGATTATATGCATATGAAATGATGATGAAATTATTCATTCTCAATTCTACTCTTAAGTATAAAAAAAAGAAATAACCTAAATAACCTAAACCCAACCTAAATAACCTAATAAACCTATTTTTTTATGGCGTTTCGTCGTCGGCGAATAGTCGTATCGGCGTTTTGTCGCTCGGCGTATAGTCGTCGGGGTTTTGGTTTCGGCGAGTTGTCGTGTCACCATCTCCAAACTCGTGATAATGTCAACCAAAACGAGCGAAACGTACCGATACTGTTTTGAAGCAGCGAGTAGTACGCGTTCACGACAGCTGGATGTGGATCATGTGTCCAATCATTTTTGTTCACTGGTTTTCGCAATTCACCGAACTTATTGTCATTGTCGAATCGAGTTAAATTCAAGGTATTTTCGAGATAATTATCTTCGGACAATTCGAGATTTTTGTAGAATTCTTCGAGTTTGCGATCGTCCAATAATTCGTCGGAATAGCCGACGTGGCCGAGCATGGCTTTGGCTTTTTTGAGAGCATTCTGTCGTGTCTCTTCGTCCATCCACTCGACCTAAAATATTCCAAGGTCATGATTCAACGATGGATAATGAGGTACACGAATATTATGATCATCTTCGTATGCGTTATTTTCTATCATCTCAATATTTTTTACCTTTTGTAAAGTCTTATCGAACTGTTTTCTGATATTCGCGACCATTTCAACGGCATTCTGTTTTGCTTCTTTGGTGAAGTGTTCCCTAACGTACATAGCGCCTACACCAAGCGGTAGGCTATGGGAAACCTTTTCCACGCATTCCCGCCATCTTGGTTCGCGTTCAGCTACGCCGTTCACGGATTTCCAGTACTCGAGCTCACGCTTTCGTATTTCGGCGTTCAGATTAGTCACGGAATGTTTCGTAACACGCCACATTGCGTAATTAGCCTGGATCCTCTTTGGGGTGGTGGACATTATCTCCTCCAAGTCGGAGATGTAGCTCGGAACGTTTATTATAGCGATCTCGTCCTCTTCGATGCTGACGATTGGTAGCATTAATTTGGTCAAGTACTCTCTCCACGGCACACGCCGGTAGGTCTTCGTTAATTTCGTCAGTGTCATTGGATTGTACATTGCGGTCGCATTGCGACGTTTTTCTTGTGGCAGAGAAATCTGTGCAGTCATCGAAACAGTTTATCAATAGAAGTAATCAATAGAAAAATGATTTCTTCCAAACGATCAAAACATTTTTTATTCGTAAGTTGAGCGACGAATGCATATTTCGCTGGGCATTTCGGTTTCACGAGCATTTTTACCATCGAAATATTGATTTCGGGATTTATCTGGAAAGCCCGGAGCGTTTCAATACGCGGGAGTTGAGTAGTTAGCTAATTGCGAAGACCATCCTTCGTTCGATCAACAGTGATCAAAATCAACGTAGGATCTTCGAGAAAAGAGCGATGGTAGAGATCTCGGAAACGGAGATCATTCCCCTGGACGTAAAGACTGTCAATATTGTAACCTTAATCAACACCAAACCCCATCGGCTCACCCCAATCTGATGGTTATCGCGCGATAGAAAGACGGCTGCGAATTGGCTGAGTTCGCAATAGTTGATGAGTTATAACGTGAAAATACAAACTTTCGATACGTACTCGAGCAAGTTTAATTTCGAACAGCAATGATTCCTTAAGATCGATTTCAGCGCGATGCTTATCAGCGCCTAGAATAACAGCAACGTCCACCATGTATCTGTAGTAAGCCTGAACCAGCTTATTGTCAAAACCATTCGAAAGGTATTCCTGGTTCAAACCAAGATCGGCTTGATCGAGCTGCAATGCAAAAGCAAGACGGTATAATATGACAAGTCCTGCCTTGATAAACCCGTTGAGGAAAGATCTGTGATTAGAGACAAAATCGTACGTCAATGACGCGTCTTGTGCTGTTCTTGCGATCAACGCTAATGCTCGAATGGATGAAGTAATGAGTATCGTAACCAGCGTCGCGAAATTTGTACATTGTCTCCTTCCAGTCGAAGGTGTCTTCGTTCCATTGATCACCCTCGAGTACTGGCCACCCACCAAGTTTTTTCAGTACGTTATAAAGAGGTTCCAAACCTTTTTCTTCTATCACCGCTGCGGAATGATAATAAATCGTAAATAAAACTCTCGGTTGATCTTTGTTGATCAGTGAGATTGTGCCAGCTATCGATGCAGCTCAAGTCGATGTATTTTCATCGCTCAATGACTTTGCGACACTTTAGCTCGAGAAATGATGTATCACAACGGATAAAAACGTTTATTTTTGGGGTGGGTTTATCGTATTCATCCTTCAACCAGCAAACGGTGGTTAACTAATTGTTAAATACGAATACAATTTACTCACCCGTATTCATGCAAGATTTGTACAGATTCTTCACGAGTTTAAAAGGTTTACATTCCTCCGGTCTAATCTCCCTCTCGATGCTCGTCCTCAGCTGTTCTTCAAGCTTGTCGCGAAACACAGTGACGGTATCCATCGCCATTTTGTCGGCAGGTATTATTGTCGAATTGACATATCCGCCGCACGCAAATGCGTAGAAGTTGTCGCAAGGTTTTACACTTAAATCCATATTCATTTTGACCGATGATGCTGAAAAATTTTAATTCTTTGTTGTAAAAAATTCCTTGATCAGAAAAACAACAATTTCACGTGCCCGAAGTGCATTCTTTGACATACCGGATGCAACGCATGCCGGCGAGAGACACACGTCGTGGTCTTCGGCTTGTGGGGCGACCGTCTGTGGGTTGTTGTCCGATAGTCGACCCTTCAGCGCTTCCGCTGTGGACGGTAACATCTCCGTTTTAGCGGATGCTTTTCGGTTGAAACGTGTGGTCGGGAAATGAGGAGGTGCGATGGAGATGGTCGCGTAAGAGATAAGTGTCAAGCATGTGCGGGGTCGAAGAGGATAGCGCAGGTCCTCAACGTAGGACGAGCCAAATTAGGCATTAAAAAAAGCATGTGTGCTTAAATGGGAATAAAAATCAGTAAATATGGACGACATATAGCCGATTGTTGGATGGCGACTACGTGCTTCTGATAAGCTATATTGACACTACAGTCTGGTAGCACTGAGGGTGGATAGTAAGCACGTGGTTCGATAGAAATTCTATAAAAAATTTGAGCGTTTGGGTAATCTTATCACGGTGGATATCGATTGCCAAATGCCAAACACGTGACTATTTTCCATAAATTTACGGATTTTATAGACCGGAATATCAGAGAATGGTTTTGCACCTGTCATAGTAGACGTCGCATTCCACGATCCTGAATTCAATACCGCCATACCACTGCCAATCACCGGGCCATTGCACAGTAAAATGGCGGATATCGCGAAGATCGTTAATCCACGTTCCAAACTTGCTCGACGCTCCCACCGTATGGAATTCCTGTAACGAACGACCACGTTATACTGAGAAAATTTTCCATCGCCCTACGTATCCAGTACAATTTGAATATTCGTGAAATATTCAATCGGTGATCGAATTACCTACTATTGGCCATTGGCGATTGGCTGTAAATATATGCGATCTATCGATATAGCTTATTATATTATGCGAGACTGAGGCGGCCTACAAAACGCGTTAGTGAAAGAAGATCTCGGTTTACATTGTTTACCACTTGGAGGGACACATCCATTTATTGTAGAGGAATATATATTGTCAATCTACTTAAATACAATTTAATGTTAATCTAAGTTTTTTCGGCACTTGAAAACTTTGAACACTTTACAAAAATAACGATAAAACCTGACACGTCGTGAGTTACCTGTTAATAGAATTAAAAAAAAGGGTTTTGAAAATCGATAGGATCAAGTATTGGCCCTGAGTCGAGACCTAATGCAATTTCGTAAGAAGAGACATTTTATTGAAATCAAACACGTCAAATGCGAAATTTGGGTAAATTTAGGATCACTTGCATCTACTTCTACTTCTATGAATCATATAAATGTTCAGGATCTTAGTTTCAGTCTTCAAATCGATATTAAGGTTTGGAAAACGATGAATAAGATGTGATATAGTAAATATGGTCATAGGATGATTCATTAGAGTAATTATGATAAGTACTCACTTGATCCTGGTCTGATTCATGCTATTGATCATTACGATAGTCGACGACTAATTAACGTCTCCGTCCTCCGCGTCAATACGACTATATCAATGCGTATAACTGGCGAAGCTACAAATTACCGTGCAAATTGCATCAACTTTTCGATTCAGGTGGAAAAAAAATTGAAAAGGCGCAAAACGCGAGCTAGGTATCCGGATCAATCGGGTCGAAGCATCACAGCCGAATTGAAGGAGTGCGCGAAATTCTTCGCGTATTTAAACTCTTTCTCGGCCTCGTATATCAAACGTCGCAAGTGAACTCGAATTCCGGCATGTCTGGCAAACCGCGCATGGATTTTCGTATTTTAATTTTTTATTGCTATCTTGGGTAATAGATTTTCTTATCAGATTCTTAATATTATTTTGCTCGCGCAGAGGTAAACCTTTGTGACTATAATAGTACATTATGATACAAGTGCAAAAAAAAATGTTATGACGAGTGCGAGTTTGCAGCACGAACCGAAGGCGAGTGTTGCAATCACACGAGTCAAGAAAACATTTTTTGCACGAGAATCATATAAATTTTCATGTCACAAGATGTGTAAATGCGGTTCGACGCGAACGAAGTGAGCATAAAAATCGCATTTTACGCACAGCGTGTCATCAAATTTTCTTTAATGACATAACTTTAGTTGGGAGTCTTAAACTAGCCCACGACATTGATAAAATGGTTAAACCCTTTACCGGCACACTGGGTTAAACTCCCGCGTCGATAAACCGACGACCGACCGTTTTTGTTTCCGTTTCCAACTCTTTATGATTTTTTTCAACATGTTGCCACTTTACTTCTTATAAATAAACGATTCGTACATCATCTAGAGAATTCAAAGCATGTTCTGTAATTTTTTTAACAACTTTGGACGGATAATTCGCTCACATTCGTTTCTTGAACAGTGGTTGGGTAGAATCCACCCAGTGTGTGGGTAAAGGATTAACTCTGACGTTTTCTTTTGTGAAAAATGTGAAAACTTTCCGTCGGGTTTTATCGGAGACACGTGGCGAATCATTGGTATTCTTCCCATAATTCCTTACGTCATAATGTATGATAGAACTATATTAATATTTAACCGGCTAAGCATGAACGAAATACGTGGTTTGAGTATTGACTCTTGTTTCGCTAGAACACATTCGACAAACAATCTATTTTATCATAGCCGACTTGTTTCCAACATCGCGGCGAAGACGACATGTGGTGCGCAATTTTGGCAGCAGGTGAGGAGAAGATAGTTGTCCAAAAATCTCGAGAATTTTCGTTACAAGTTGAAAATAATTCGTTTATGAAAAATGTCGATGTTTATCATTAAATTAGGTAGAAACATTTTTTTTTCTGTTGTCTTCGGTGCTTTACTCTCAAATGTCAGTTTGGGTCCTCAAAAGTACCCACCTACTAATTGACCAACCAAGCTCATGCTTTAAAGGTTCCGCTTTTCGAATGTGGCTTTTGTATTACAATTTTTGCGATATCTCCTAAACTATGATACAAGAAAATGTTAGAAAACTTTATTTCTCTGTGCACTGCGACGTTTTTTTGGTTGTTTTTTTGATACATGGGAGAACCTTGCGTCACGTTTATTGGAGGCACGTGGGGAGTCTTGTGAGTTCGCATAACAATCTTAAACCTGATAGAAAGGTGTTCCTTAACAAGTACTATCATGTACTATATGTATAATATATATATTTCAGAGCGAAGACGTTACATAACGATGAGGAAGATTCAGAAACTCATCAGAATTTCTTTCGGGTGTTTTTTATCGCAAATAACCGCGACTCGTTACACGCATTACGCACAAACGTCTGATAAAACCACATGTATCAATATTTGAGTTATTATGTATGTGTGTGCGGAATACGTGTTTGGAATATTGACTCTGATTCCGATAGAACGAATAATCAATTTCTTCGCAGCTGACTAGTTTCCAACATCGTCCAAGCTGGGTTTATGTTACGCAATTTTAGCAGGAGCTGAGGATAAGAATTCTGCGAAAGTTGCGATAATTTTTGCTACAGGTTAAAAATTATTCGTGTATGGACAATTTTGATTTTTCAAGAAACGGAGAGATTCGGAATATGATCGATGAAGTTTCCGACTTTGATATATTTTTCATTGTCAGCCCACTGACATATCGCATTTATAATGTTCTATGCTATTTATTTAGAGATCTAGAGCCATCAATGTCCTTATTTTTGCCTTTTCGTCCGTACGAAGACCGACCATTGACAAATTTGTCTTTGCAAGACGGAAATTTCGAATAAAAAATATTATTTCTTTGTCAAAATCATCGAGATATGAATAATTTCTACCAAACACTTGTAATCGAAAAAGAGAGGTTCAGAACCAGCGTTATCGGTCATAAATTGAAAGTGGCGGCATCCATCTTGATCTCATTGGATCAGAGGCCATTCTGGCGGCAGTTTTAAAACCTGTAAACATGTAATGTAATAATTATCATTTTTAAACTGGTAAAAAAACAAAAATGATGGAAAATTGATGTACAAGAGATTCGAGTGAATATTGGGTCAATATTTTACCATTGAAAACTCTGAAATTAAATAACACTATAACTTACGGTACAAAAATTATAGAATCTTGAGACGAAAGGTTTTATGGAGATTGTCGCTATTGGCCATATAACTTTTCGCTCCTGGCCACCGCAATCGCATTTCGTCGGTAAATTAATGTGACGTCATCACAGAGTTGGCCCGATAGATTTTAAATTTTTGGCGTACTTTGCCGGCTGCGACAGACTTACCCCACTTCTTTCGATATGAACGAAATATATACACGCAATCGTCAATTTGTTCCATCATCATCGATTGATTTCTTCGAATTAAAATCTGCCTTACCGATCGAGCACGATAACCACAAATTTCGTTCGGCACACTGTTGTGCGTAACGATGAAAACAATTAATTACTTGTCGTCATTGATGTCGCTCGATTGTTGACGTTTCTCAATTATTCGACAACAGGCAAAAGTTACGAAAGAAAAAACGTTTTTGCGTGAATGAAATTAATGGTTAAGAGTGAAATTAAAAGGATCTTCATGAGATACCATTCATCACGGTCACGAGTGTCTCCGGCACACCTCGAAAACGTAAACTCTTGAAGCAGTTGATATCAATTTCGTTTTGTTGTCCAGCTTTGTCAACGTAGAAATCAACTATTATCACGATGCAGAATCCAACGGTAAGCAATTGACGAAATTTCCGTCTTACGAGATATATATTTTTTTATATATTTTATATTCTTTCGATAATATTTTTTCTGTTCTTTCAGGAACTTCCCGAGTTGGAAGTATTCAAATCTGTGCTCTATCATTGCCTAGTCATCATTGCTCTACCAATATTCTCGTTTTTCATGAGCAAAGCTTTTGTCTTTGACGGTAGAGTATCAAATTTTAATTTTGCAATTTTTGTTTTTTCTTTTTGTCACTCGCCGTTGATCGTCATCAATATTTTTCCTTCTGCGACGACGATAGGTTTGCTGGGACTCAACACGGTACCGAGCAATGTTTATTCGGCGATCGTGGCGATACTTGTGCTCCACGGAGCTCTCGGAGCGTTCATCTACAGAGCTTACTTCGATCCACGCAACAAACCACCCGCCAAGACCGATTGATATCCTCGCAGAGCTCTGCCATCGTACTATCTTCATCGCCTGGCTTCAAAAATCATTCGTTGGACCATCTATCGCAATCGCCAGGCTTCGCAAACTGTGAAAATGTTTTGTCGAAATACAAATCATTCTTTTTTCTGAATTGATTTCAGCCGGTTCGTTGTTTCATTTTGATTATTCAATGGTTTATTCAGCATAAATAATCACACTGCGATATCAAACTATCATCGGTACATGCGCGAACAATGATTTTTCTTCAATATCGAGTCCTGGTTTAGTGAGGAAGAAAACGCTGAACGCAAAATCGCGTTTTTTTCAAATTTTTCGAACTATTTACGAAAATGCGAGTACGAGAGGAAGAATCGAATGGACGATGACGAGATAGATGCGGTTTTTTTTTCTTTTTTTAATCTCGTGCTATCCGCAAAATCACGTGTACAGTTTTCACCTACTATCGACCAATGCATAAATAATTTTTCCATTTCCAACGGAGTTGACAGCGCCTTGGCCTGACAAAAAATAAGACTAAATTCTCCAATTTTCCAATTTCTCTTCTTTCGCTACCTTTGGTATAAAAAAAAAAAAAAAAGTTCTCATCAACGAAATATTTATCAACTAAAACGTTTATTTATTCAGCAAGGAAATAAATGCAATTCTGATTACGATGGTTGTCACGAAGAAACGCGTTTCCGAAGGAAGATGGAATGAATGATCGATGTACCGTTGAATACATAAAATCGCCAGCGATATTACCTATTTCGTGTCCATCTTTTTTTCGTTTTTTTTTTTTTTTTAAATTAATTTATTTTAGTTTATTCATTAATTTTTTTCTTGCTCATCAATTATTAGGTATGGCGCGGAGAAGCTGTGAGAAATCGCTCCGTAAACGCTAGCAAAATTTCGCAGCGTACAAAACCTTCATTTTTCCTTATATTCCAAACGGCGTCGTTATTGTTCAACTACGGGTGATAAGCCGAATTTTTTTTATCTCAACCCGGGATGAGGCAACGTTACGCCGCGCGTATATGGAAAATCTATGAATTTTTCATTTTATTATTTTATTTCCGTCGAGGGAAAATTCAAAAAGCATCGTAAATTCTTCACCCCCCTTAATCCTTCATCTAAATTCGCCAATATTTATTTTCCTAAACTGAAACGAAATTATGTACGATTCGTTACGTCGCAACGGCTACTAAACGGTATTCTAAATCAGGAACGAGGAAAAAAAAAAAAAAAAAAAAAAGAGGATAGGAAAACTTTTTGGTCGTTCGAGAGGGCGAGATCGAGAACGCGCGAAAATTGTTTATGTGTGTAATGTTTGTGTGTAATTATGTAGTGTAGACGTAGATTGTGAGTGTACTAATATTACTGATAAAGGTGAGAAGAGAAGAGAGAAAAAGAACAACATATGCTGGATTATTCGGTGAAATTTGAGTGCATTTTGTTGCCTCTGTATATTGACGAGAGGATGATTGCGCGAATTAAGTACTCGTCAAAAGTGTTTTGCTTTTATTCAGAGCATATTAATGCGTTTGGTGAAGAAGATTTTTTTTTTTTTTTTTTTTTTCGTTTGTTTCTTATTTTAAACGTTACGAAATTAGACGGCGTTCCCGATTGTTACGCCAACCTAGCGTTACTCCACGTCCATGTCGTTCTCGGGCGCCCAGTGCTGTTTGTCCTGTTTTTGGGAATCTTCGCCTTGGCTGTTGGGCGCGTGAGACTTGTGATCGTCGTTTGGCTTGTCCGTCGGTTTTTCGTCCGCTTTGGGAGGCTGCTCTACCTTCGGCTTAGGCTTGTTCAGAATAGGCGTTACGGTGCTGTCCAACGACTGTTTGCGATTGAAAAATAACGATTCAACGGTCAAATTTTGTCACGAATTCGATGGAATTATCGTTGATTGTTCGACGTGAAAAAGAAAAAAATAATGAAAATTCTAAGGAAAATTACGGAAATCAATACCATTACTTTCTCACAATTCGCGCTGAATTTTTCCGCGTTCTAAACCATTTTGCTGCTTCTTATAGATAAAAATTATAGAATCAATAAATGGATAATAATACAATAATATAATAAAAAGAAATTAAAAAAATAGAATAAAATAATAATAAATTAATATGATAATTTATAATTAATTCATTATTATTATTTCATTTATTTTTATTTTTTATTTATCAATTATATATAATATATATAATTAATATATAATTAATATATAATATAATAATAAATAGATTTTTTCAGAATTCAAATTTAAATTAATTTATCCAAATTTATTCTGCATATAAGGAGCAAAATTAGAACGAAGTAATAACGATGGTTTTTATCATTTTTACCCCTCAAATTTCATCTCAAGAAATTTTTTAGAAATATATGTATTTCTAAAAAAAATTCTCCGCCATATGTATAAAGTCAGCAAGAATTAGTAGGAAGTAACAGTAACATGATGATGACTGTAACTTTGAAATAATTTTATATCGAATAAAAATTATCATATCGCACCTGTTTCGTGGAACGAATCTGAGCAACGGTTATGCTCGGCAATTGTGTACGAGGCGTGCTCGCGAATACAACGTGAGCATCGTCGAACCATTGCCACTTCTCCTGTATCGTTTTGCCGACGACTTTGAGTTCATCGTCGGTTATGTGAAGATATTTATCGTCCTTGCCGAAGGAAGCCTTGATTTGATCGTAACCTTTCTTCGCAATTTGCAAAGCACCGGAAAGCTCGTTCAACGCATAAGTTCTACCTTCGAATTCCATTTTTCGCTCCTTAATAGGCTCTCCTTGGGACTGAAATTAATATTCGCAATTTTATCTCTCATTCGTGGAATAATTAATTTTCTTCCCCGTTATTCATGTTTCAGGGTACATGTCTAAAAAATCTGGTCCAAACGCGTTGCGACAAAAAAAAACCGCCGTTCTAAAAAAGCTCCACGCAAAAACAATTCCGTTCATTTTCTTGCCAAAATGTTCTTGCAACAATTTTTTGTCAAAATAACTCATTAA